>CM076579.1:1198073832-1198402086 GCA_034641835.2 Pinus albicaulis | reverse complement strand
TTGGGAAAATTTCCGACATTTGGTCAAAAGCGTCGGAACCAAGTGTCGGAATTTCCGCCAAATGTACTAGTGTCACCAGGATAGCAAGGTCACCTTCCCCTAAAGTTTTAAGCCAGCACTACCCGGCGACCCAGGCAATGGGTAGCTAAGTCGCAGTTTTCCCCCTTCCTTGACCTTAGTTGGGCAGAATTAAAAGCAGTACTGAGCATTCATTAATATGGAATCTGTCTTATCCCGGGACTATTTTATGAATATGCCAGGGAACCTTGAAGCAGAGTTAGAGTGTGTCTCTATCTCTTTAGCCTCAAATGACATGGGGCCCCTAGCGGTTCGCACGAAAAACAAGAGCCTAGAGATAGAGATCACAGAAAGTGAAGTACTTATGTCCCCTCCCCTATCTACGGAGACACTGCATGTGTATTCAGTAGAGGAGAAAGCATGAGTTGGTATCAAGTATACCAAGAGTTTGCACAACCTGAGTTCCCAGAGGACCTCCAAGATCGAGAAGTATATGTGCAGGTTAAAAGGTCAAAGATTCACTACGTAGGGGCCCACCCATATATCTTCCCATGTGTCGAAATCATTGACTGGATCATACAAAATATCGACCCCAGGGTGTGGGTGATTCAGGACCACGAGGGGAAAGCTTTTGCAAATATAAAAGGACAGGATGCAGAGTACTACTACACACTTCCAGAGCGGGAACAAATGTTCAGAGAGGAATGGGCCACTACCCATGCAGTTCCCATAGTAGACACCCTGAGAGGATGGTGGGAAGAACCAAAGAAGTTCAAAATCAAGAAAGACCAGGAGTATCAAGTAGCAGGCCTCAGAAAGTTCTACAAGCTCGTAACAGCCATGCTTTCTAGGATGTATGGTCGTCCTGATGCCACCACTTTCAGCGGCTCTTGGGTATCCCTAATGCATTTGTTACCGTATATGGAACCCATTTCAATTGGGCCAACTTACTAATAGCGGCCCTCAAAACCAACATCTCTGCAGCACTAGCACCCGAGGAGGGATACTCATCCGAATTTTACATGGCCTCCTATATGTTGGATGCAGTTTGTGCCAGGTGCCACTTAGAGGGATGGGCTCAAAACTGGGATCAAGAGCAAGCACGCCCAATTCACAAGGAGTTGCAAGTATTCTGGGACTCCAAATATAAGCAGGATATAGAGCCAATTGCACATAGTTTCGTCCTTGCACTCTATGGGAAATTGTTTGGGCAGGATACCCCATGCATGTCCTGGCGAGCCATGGAAACGATAGTCAAGGTAGCACATTGGTTTCCATTTGGAGAACGCACCTTCATCCGAGTTTTCTATTCATTCAAGACTCCCCATGCTTTTCCCTGATTCGTCACTGATAGGATGCTACTTCAGGAAGTATGTTATCATATGACTTTCGGCTTCTCGAAGGTCCATACTAAAGTCAAGAAGAAGCCATGGCCCACACTGCTGCTCACCATTGGTGCTTACTCGGTCAAGGATTTTAGAGAGGTGGAGGTGGAACCTGAGTAAATCAAAGGATTTTTTCTAGCACCTTTAGATTACCAGAAATACGATCCTGAAAGGATAGTCCTTGCTCATTGTAAATGGGCCAAGTTCAAATGGAGCTACCAACATGCCGAATGACTAGTTGAAGATTGGGTACGAAACTGGTACAACAAGGATAGAGAACTCACCCTAGAAGCATTGACTGATCGGAGGACCAAGATGATCATACTCTGGAGGAGAGAATCCACGAGTTGGGAGGTGCCTCGTCTTCCCAAGCCAAGAAGCCCCAAACTAACACAGGCCATAGCTTTTCCACCCAACAGAAAGAAAAAGAAGCAAAATCTCAACGAGAAGCTGAAAAGAAGGCAAAAGAGGATGAAGATAAGTGTAAGAAACACCTGAAGGAAGAACAAAGAAAGAAACAGGTGGAGGATGCCTGGAAAAGAAAGGAAGAGCAGGAAGCAAAAGCAGAAGCTGAACGACAACTTAAGAAAGAATTAAATCAAGTGGAGGCTGAACGCAAAAGGAAGGAAGAGCAGGAAACAAAAGCAGAAGCTGAAAGAGAAAGAAAGGAAGAGCAGGACAAAAGAGCAGAAGTTGAACGGAAAAGGAAGAAAGAAGAGGAAACAAAAGAAGAAGTGGAGCGAAGACAAAAGGTAGAGCATGATAAGGCAGAGGTGGAGTGACTATTGAAAGAAGGAGAACAAAAGAGAAAAGAGGAAGAGGATTGAAGATCGAAAGACGCCGAGACACCTCCTCCAGTAACAGGGGTATAGACAGGGCTGCCGACCATCGAAGTACCTGAAATTAACACACGTTTTTCACTCTCAGAACCAGGCACCTCTTAAGGACAGGAGGAGGAAGTGTTCAATCTGACAAGACTCATTTATGATTAGTTCACTTTCAAAATTAGGCAAGAAAAGAGGAGATGCCTAGCACGGAACCCTGTCGCGCCATTCACGGCCATGACGGAAAAGGATATAGTCCAGGACACTAGGACCAATCCAGTGATGATAGCATCAGTCAGCACTACTTTTTCCATAGCCATAGAAGAAAATGTGAGCCGGATGAGTAGGGAAATACTCTCCCTACAAAATATATTACAAGACTCTGAACAAAGGGAATCCAGGTCGGAGCAAGAAAAGAGAGCACTAAGGGAAGAAATCCAACAGCTCCAAGATAGAAAAACTCTTATTAAAAAAGTACGACTTACCATCCAGAGAGATTTGGTGATGCTGGAAGCCACCATGAGGCAGGTTTACGAGGAGATGTTCACCATAAAGCAAACAGTCACACCTCTACTAAGAGCCCAAGCGGAAATGAAGAAGAGAAATGAGAAACTGAAAGAGGCTTCCACCGCATTGGATAGAATGATAGAATGGAAAAACGGATATCCACAGGCTCTAGAAAATTTTCCTAAGAAATATTGGATTCACACTCAGAATGACAAGGTCCAAATTCGCATAAAGGTGCAATCCAAGGAAAAGTTATTTAAAGACCTAGAGAAGGTGATGACCGCCTATGAGAATTTGATCAGCGGCATTGACTCGATGGCTGAGCTACACCATATTCCCTCTCTAGGTACATTGGGCAAAGACAAGACATGGGAACAGGTGTACCGAGAAATTCAGGCATTCCTGCAACCTATTAGACAAGCTGCCACTACACTTGATCTTCCGGCATCACAAGAGAACTTGGTTAAGTTCGTTGTGACGCCAGTTTGGATTTACACCAAACTGGCTTCCTTATCGAACCAAGTAACAATCAAGAGAGAAAATATGATCCCGAATGCCCTAGAATGCCTACATAGGTTAAGGGAAGATACTCCTCTGATCTCCCCAGTTGCTGCAAACTATCGTGCATGGAAAAATTTCCTCAAAGAACAGCAAGTAGATTTTCCCGACCTCACAATCACGCATACGATCCCATGATCAGATTTCAAGGCATAGCCTACAGGAAGGGTCGCAGGTTGCATCTCAAATGTTTAGGTCGCAGGTCGCATCCTCCATTAGGTCGCAGGTTGCACCTTCCATCCAGGACGCAAAGCATGTCAACAGGCGGGAAGGCGAAGAGTCAAGGCACCCAAGGGTCACTTTTGTCTTATATATACTCCCTTCAGGGACTTGTACAAGGATATTTTTTTTGTACTCCAAAGGAGAGAAGAGAGTTGTAAAGCATTGAACAACCCATTATGAATAAATACAAGCATTTGTTCTAAATCCACTATTGGATCTGATGAGAATCAATGTGTCAATACTATGAGTATTTCTTCGTATATGTCTGATATCTTATGATTAATTGATCTACGTTTTCTAATTATACTCTTTATGCATGTCAGCTTACTGCATGTGTTTATGATGGTATGTTATTTATATAGGAGATGTTTGTAACTTTATTATTGACGTCTATCTAATTCACGAAAATGCCCAAGTACGCATAAGTTGTTCTTACCAGGAAGAACTGTTTCTTCTATGGTTTGAACAATCTTACAAACATGACCTTAATGATATGCTACTAACAGCATCTCCTTCAGCTGCGTGTTTTCTTTTATATCTTGCTATTTGTAGTGTTTATGCTCATTGACAATCATTGATACTTGTCTTGTATCATTCGATAATTGTATACCCATAACTCTTCAGGGCTCATTTGCGTCTAGGAGAAGGAGTATTTAGCAGTAGCCGGACCCACACCCTGGACGGGATCCCTATCACAAACGGTTCAGAGTCTAATTGGGAATTTCTACTGGGGAGATCCCCTACTATTCGCTGGACAAATTTTCTTGTCAATAGGACTCTAAAAGGATGATGTACAAAAAGAAAGGGTTTAATAAGAAAAACTTCTTCTCCACACAAGATGAGTCTAATGAAGATGAATTTGTAGTCATAAAAAAGAAATCAACTAGAAATATGTGTCATCACAAAGAAAGTGATGATGAATCAGATGAGGAAAGTAACTATGTTGGAAGCAAAGAAACAATATTCATGGCATTTACAAATGATGATGACTCAGAACTGGAAGATGAAAGAAACATGGATAGATTGCTAATGAGTTCCATTGAAAAAAATGATATTCTACAAAACAAGATAATTTCTCTCAAAATATAAAGAGAGGAAGCAAAAAGAAGGGAAGACTTCTTGAATAATGAGCTAAAAGAGAAGGATGATATCTGTGAAAAACGTGAAGCTGAAATAATATCTCTAAAAAGGGAATTAGAGCAAGTCAAAAGGATTTGGCAAAGCTCTCTAGCTCTTGATAACATTCTTAATACTCAAAAAACACAACATAACAAGTATGGAATTGGTTTCAAAGGAGAATCATCAAGTACAAAGAATAATGCTAGAAGTTATGCTTACGTACTCTCTTGCCATCCAAAAGAAGAAAAGTCATCTCATATGGGACAAACTCCCATCTGAAAACCAAGAATTCAAGAAAGAGAAACTCCAAGGAAGAATTTTGGTTCAAGCTATGGATACTACAACATGTATCAAACTATTTTTCTTGGGAATTGTTACAATTGTAAGAACGTTGGGCATCAAGCTAAGCATTGCAAGGCTCATAAGAATGAAGCACCAAGATTGAATGATCAAACAAACCAACTACATGGTCCTAAAGAGCAAGGACAAATAAAAACTTACAATTCCTTTCATCCTTTGGCTAAGTTTGATCCGTCTTGCTCATTATGTGATAATTATGATCATAATGAACAAAATTGCCCTCTCAAAAGGGAAAAAGCTAAAAGCGTAAATCTCAAAACTGATAAATGTGGCCTAGCTCTATGTGGTCATAGTGAAGAAAACCATTGGTTCATAGATAGTGGATGCTCAAGAAATATGACAGGTGACCAAAATAAGTTTATCTCATTGAACAAGAAAAATGGAAATGTATCCTGTGGAAGTGGATCTGCTAAAATCACTAGAAAAGGAACTGCTACCCTTGTCAATGGACAAGGAAAGGCTCAAAATACCTTGCTGGTAGAAGGGCTCAAACATAATCTCTTAAGTGTTAGCCAGATTTGTGACCAAGGACATAACGTTGTCTTTAGTACAAAAAATTGTGAAATAAGAGACTCATCCTCATGAGAACTTGTGGTAAAAGGAGTAAGAACGCTAGATAATGTTTACATTCTTATTAAAATCCAAGAAGATAAATGTTACTTAAGTCAAACAGATGAAAGTTGGTTATGGCACAAGCGATTGGGGCATGCAAGTTTTGATAACCTAATCAACATCAACAAAATTGATGCAGTAAGGGATATTCCAAAAATGTGCAAGCAAAATGAAGTTGTATGTGGCCCATGCCAACATGGAAAGTAAACCAGAACTAACCACAAAACTAAGGAGTTCTCAACATCAAAACCTCTGGAAATTATTCATGCAGATTTGTGTGGGCCAACTAGAACTCCAGCGCTTCAAGGTGAAAGGTACTTTACTCTATTTGTTGATGAATATACTAGAATGATGTGGATATATTTCATAAAATATAAATCCGAAGCATTTGAATATTTTAAGAGTCTTAAGGCTCTCATTGAGAATGAGAAAGTCTCTAAGATTAAATGTCTTAGAACGGATAGAGGAGGAGAATTCACCTCAAAATAATTTGATGAATTCTGTAAAGAGCATGGAATAAAAATAGAACTCTCTACTGCTAGGACACCCCAGCAAAATGGAGTAGTTGAAAGAAGGAACTGAACCATTCAAGAAATGGCAAGGACAATGCTCCTAGTAGCTGATTTGCAACCAAAATTTTGGAGAGAAGCAGTTGGGACCATAGTCTATACCTTAAATCAAACTCAACTAAGGCCAAATAATGAAAAGACTCCTTATGAATTATGGAAAGGAAGACCTGCTCCAGTAAAATATTTCAGGGTTTTTGGAAGCAAATGATTCATAAAAATAAATGATGACTCACTACGAAAATTTGATTCTAGAGTTGACAAAGGAATATTTCTTGGATACTCCACTCGGAGAAAATCTTTAAAATGTTACAACAATCATCTACAAAGAATAGTGGAAAGTATTGATGTAAAGATTGATGAAGGTCTTCCAGAAAAAAGAATTGAAGATCATGAAGTTGAGCCTTTCTTTGAACAAAGGGAAGAAGAAGAACCTGAAAAAGAAGAGGAGAATGGAGAACATCCAAGTGGACCTCAAAGTGAACCTTCACAAAATCCCTCTAAGATCAAGTTTATTCAAAGGCATCATCCGGAGGAACAGGTCATCGAAAATATAGATGAAGGAATTCAAACTCGAAGAAGGATGATAAACACCCCAAGAAAAGATGATGTTGCTCTATTATCTTTAATAGAACCTGAAATTTTTTCTCAAGAAAGCAAAGATCCTTATTGGATAAAGGCCATGGAAGAAGAAATGTCTCAAATCGAATAAAATGAGACTTGGGAACTGGTACCTCGCCCAAAAGATAAAAATATAATTGGAACAAAATGGGTATTCAAAAATAAGATGAATGAAGATGGAAAAACCATCAGAAATAAAGCTAGACTTGTCTGCAAAGGATACTCGCAAATCGAAGGAATTGACTTCGAAGAAACCTTTGCACCAGTAGCTTGAATGAAAGCCAAAAGAATGTTTTTAGAATTTACTTGCTCAAAAGGATTCAAGGTTTATCAAATGGATGTAAAATCAACATTCCTGAATGGAGATCTCAAGGAATAAGTTTACATGGAGCAACCAAAAGGATTTGATCTTGCTGAAGGAAAATACTTTGTATGCAAACTAAAAAAGGCCTTGTATGGATTAAAACAAGCCCCTAGAGCATGGTATGCAAAGTTGGATCACTATTTGCAACAAGAAGGTTTCAAAAAGGGAGTGGCAAGTAGAAATCTCTACATGAAGATGGACAAGGAGAAAATTTTGATCACTATTGTTTACGTTGATGATCTAATATTTGCTAGCAATGATGAAGAAATGAGCCATGAATTTGCTCTAAATATGTCCAAAAAAATCGATATATCAATGATTGGTGAGTTGTATTACTTTCTTGGGCTACAAATATCTCAAACCTCTACAGGCATGTTTATATCTCAAGAAAAATATCTTAAATACATGCTTAAAATATATGGGATGGAATATTGTGCACCTATGAGCACACCAATGACCACAGATTGTAAATTAATCAAAGATGATGAAACCCCTCTCATAGATGCAACTCTTTACAAGTCAATAATTAGATCTTTCCTATACCTAACTGCTACAAGACCAGATATTATAAAAGCAGTTGGAATGGTAGCAAGATTTCAGTCAAGTCCTAAACAATCCCATCTAGCAGTTGTGAAGAGAATTCTCATATATATGAAAGGAACGACTGATTTCAGTCTTTGGTATCCTAAGAGTTCAACTCTTATTTTGACAGCTTACTCAAATGCTGATTGGGCTGGAAGCATGGATGATCGAAAAAATACCAGTGGAAATGCATTCTTTATGGGATATTGTCTTGTATCTTGGCTCAAAAAAAAGAAATCATCTATATCCCTTTCTATAGCTGAAGCCAAATATATAGTCGCTGCTGATTGTTGTACACAAATTATATGGATGAAGGAAGACTTGAAGGATGTCAACATAGAAACAAAGAAAACAATTACTATTTTTTGTGACAATACTAGTGCCATCAGTCTTTTAAAGAATCCGATGATGCACTCAAGGACCAAACATATTCCAATCAAATACCATTTTCTTCGTGAACAAGTTGCTAAACACAATATCAGGTTGGAATACGTCAACACAAAAGAACAAATTGTAGATATCTTTACAAAACCCCTTCCACGAGAAACATTTGAGTATCTTCGCCAAAATATGGGGGTCATTTCTCTTACATCACATTAAATCAAGCAACATGTCAGGAGTATAGTATGTTAGGGGGAGCATCATGACAGGGGGAGCACATCGGCACCCCATTTCCATTGATGTCAAAGGGGAGAGAATGTTGGAAGGGCAAGAATATTGCCATCAATGAAAAAGGGGGAGATTGTTAATCAAGGTTGTCATTGATGTCAATATGGCATAGTTGAAGATGTCAAATATTCTTGTGATGCATGATGTTGCTGTTACACTATGAAGATGATGCATATTCCATAAAACCTTAGTTTCAAGATGCCCTAGTCTAATGCCCATGGAACTCTAAGAATAATTCATATGTATAAAGAAAACCCTTTCCAAGCTAACCCTAACTCCTTGAGAAAAACCCAAATTCCATGATGACCTAACCCTAACCCTAGTAAAACCTCCTGAATCTCTGAGATTGTCTAATACACATAAAAGCACATATAACTCTAAACCTTGAATACCTAAAGCTCTAAAAACATACACCAAATTCATAAATTATAAATCCTAGAAATATATATAAGATAATAAAAAAAGAAATAGAAAATTATAAATGAAAAAAGGAATGAACGCTTCACTAAACCACACGTAATTCACACGTAATGCTCTCATCATAATTGGGCATTACTTAATAAAATATTTCCAAAGTGATACATCGATGAAAAATATACGCTAGATGTTTCATGACGCTATAAATTAAACAACTCCACTATACAAGTCGGCTTTAACTCTTTTGACGTCGGCTGACCATATGATGGCCATAATTTATATAAATACTTTTTGAATTCCATTATTCCAGTATTGAAGTTTGATAAAACATAGTCATAGAAATAAAAGGAAAAACACAAGTCAAAACAGAGATATGGTTAGAAGAAGAACAATACAAGTCGACGAGTTCACAACTCGTGAACCAAAGAAGAATAAGAAAACAACGTTTAATATTTTTTCAACTCGGCTATAGATTAAAAAAGGGAAGCGGGTTACAACTCACATCTCGTGAACCTGAAGAGACACACGAAGAAGAACGGATATATTTTGGGCTTTGAAGTCTCTTCAAACCGCATTGAAATCTCGGTACCATTTCAGAACTACTAGAACTCGGATTCATCTGAAACTGGAATGGCTCGAACATATTTGGAAACATTATAGTCTCAGACCTGTTAAAATTGGTGCAGACCTCAAACCTTATTTCTATAATCATTATTCATTCTCAGACTATGGAACTCCTATAGCTCGAACCCAGTAATGGAGCATAATCCTTTGCTCGGACTGTAATAGATTGCATCATATTTATTTTTTTCTAAAAGGAGGCTCGGATATTCCAGTGGTTGTGACTCAAGCATGCATTGGTACAAGAATCTTCATTTCAATGACTCAAGCTTCTCACTGTAGTTCAGAACTTTTTGAAGTGGCACCTATCTGAAGTTGTAGTAACCTGCGTCAAATTACGGTCTCGATCCTATCTGAAATAGTTGTGGGTTGGACTTGGTATATCGCTCAGATCTGAGATCATTATAGACTTAGTGGAGCCCAGAACAGTGGATATTATAGCCTCGGTGGAACCCGAAATTATTTTGGATTGCAGTGAAGTCTTCGCATGGTGTAGTGCTGAATTCTTGGTGTGGTGCAAAAAATATATGCAGTGTTGAAGTCTTGGTGCAAGAACATTGGTGTAGAATTGATGAAGAAGTGTGGTGCAAAATAGATGGTGCAGATTGGTGAAATGGAGAATTTGTGAACTAATAGTCTGGTAAAGAAGCAAAGGAGGATTGGTGTCCTTGGAGTAGGAGCTCCTAAACACAAGGTTGGTGCCTTGAGAAGATAGGGTCGAAGCCCTAGAGGTCAGAGCCTCATCAAAGTCCAAGTTGGTGCTTGGCAACAGGTTGGTGCCTGTTTTATTAAAGGGTTGGTGCCCTCACTCATCTATTGTATACAATTATTTGAAAAAGGATTGAAGTTTTTATTAATCGTCAATATCATTATACACCTCTCTATCTTTAATTGTGAAGAATATAACTAGCAATAATTAACAATTGAAAAGAAATATTGATTCACCCCCCTCTCAGTATTTCCAACATTTTTTTCAATTATATACCAAGTGTGCTCCCACCATGTAAAGCACAACTTGGTGAACTTCACATTTTTATGAAATTAAAATGTGAGGGCTTAAACAAATTTTTGTTTAAATGGAGTTTCACGCTTCTTTTTTAATGACCATGTGTTTTTTTCAATTATATACCAAGTGTGCTTCCACCATGTAAAGCGCAATTTGGTGAAATTAACATTTTTATAAAAAAATTCTTAAATTGAGTTTCACACATCAATTAGTGCTTTTAAAGTTGTGTTTTACATAATTTGTGTACACTGAATTACATTAAAATTTTGAAATTTCTTTTGAATTTATTTTAAATAGTAATTTAAAAATAATTGTAAATGTCCATTGTAGATATATCTACATATATATATCATGGAGGATGAAAGGCGAAGATCAATAGAATCTCATATCTATATGAGAGAGGGGGATTAGGGATCGAGGGATGTTCATGGTATTTAAATATAATCTTATCTCCATACATACATGTGTGTACATATGGAATTGATTTTTTATCAATTTTGTGAGTTAAATTAGTTGTTAATAAGTTTAATTTTTTATTTTTTAGGAAGTAGGAGGACAAGGGTGTCTACTCCATCAATGGAACATGGCCATGGTTCACGCAATCATGGTATGGTTCACGTAATTTAATCAATGAATATGTACATGTATTTATATGTATGAATGTATTTTTGAATTGATTATAAATTCATATTTTTTTATGAAGCTTCCCTCTCGTCTCGTGAGGCTGGTGGTTGTACACATTCCCTTGGAGGGCCATCAATAGGTAGTGGCGAATTGCATGAAGGTGGTGATATGCATTTCCCCAGAGGCCAATCAATGGATGGTCATGTTGGTTCTCAACCAATCGGTGGTCGTTCTGGTTCTCAATAGTCTAAGGGTGGGCAAGATGTTAGCCAACCATATCGAGGTGGCCATCAATCTTAATATTATTTTCATTCAATTTGAACAAATTTTTTTACATGTTTTTTTCATATACAAATTTTTATATATTGATGCAGAGGGTGAAAATGTTGCTCGAAAAAAGACGTAGGACAGAACGCGTCATTCAAGAAAAAGGTTGTAAACCAACCACGACTAATCTGTCTGACATTTCTGATATACCTTAGGAATCAAACATGCAACAATGCACCTAACAAAGGTGTCAAAATCTTCATTCAAAATTGAAGAGAGATCTCGTGGCTTTGACCCTCTTGGAAATAGTTACCCACTCTTTAAGCGAACTAGTAGATGTGTACCTAAAGCTTGGGCCAACCACTGATAATTTTGTAGAAGTGATGAGAAAAATAAAGGAAATAGTGATGGGTTCTGATACATGGAAGGTTTTTAAACAAAGAGTTACAACAGAAATGACCAAGTATATGTTTAATTTGAAAGAAGGGATGAAAATAAAGATGTTAAAGGTGAAACATTTCAAGCACCCTCATATAGCTAGCTATTTGTATGATAGGAACCTTGCTACCTATGGAAGACTCCCATGGAATGACGAGGCTACGCTTTATTTTGAAATATTATTCTATGCTGAATTCTTTTTGGGAATGAAACGAAATTATAATGACTTTCCCTCTGAATTTTTTGGTCCTGGGAAAGGTTGATTGTGTGACCATAAGGGCACTAGGCGTGATGCTAAGTTGCCTCGCCCTGAGCCACCATTGGTTAGTTGACCTCTTTGTGTCGAAACTTTGCTATTAGATATGGATGCCACTTCTCAAATTAGTCGAGAAGCAAGGGATGCCATCATTGACAATATTCAGAGTGGATTGGGTGGAGTTGATGTTTGTCTGAATCGACAAGGAGCACGTGAGAATGCACGCGCTAATTTTGTGTATTATATAGATGAAGATATAGACAACATGAGTGTTGAATATCTCAGAACATATGCAAAGAATTGTCGCAATGGTTGGAAGGACCTAGTTATTCATGAGCAAGAGGGCATGGGAACGGTATGTGTTAATGGTTAGGTGATTATTTTAACACATTTACAATTTGTAATAAAGACATATATACATACATTTATATGCATTAATCTAACAAAAATGTATCATTAAATGTTATCACCATTTGCAGTTGTCACGCTTGATGAACAAAGATGATGTTAATAGCACAGTCGGAGCCTCCAGTTCACACAATCATGATGGATCTTACCATCAATCACACAACCAAGATGGTTCTCACCATCAAGATATGTTGGAAAATGTTATTGTTTTTTAAGTGAACATGATGATGTACAAATATGTTTTATCTATTATTATATATATCGAAACACGATGACATATTTTTAAAATAAATAATTGTGCACACATGTACATGTATATATAATTAAATGTTAACAGATTCTGATTCCGTCGGATGTTCTTGGGATGGCAGTACATTATTTTTCCTTGGGAGATATGCCAAATCCACCATCAAAAGTATGATTTTTTTTTCACTTTTAATTATGTTTTTAAGTTATATATCCCATCTTAAAATTTACATTAAAAAATGAGATCTCTAGATCTTGAGTTATTTTAAATTTTCGAATTTTGGGTTTTTGGAGATTTTCTTTCAAAGCCACCTTTAGGAGATGTGCGAGATCCACCATCACAAGTATTCAATTTTTTACTTAAATATATGTTTAAGTTATAAGTTCTAAATTGAAGTTCAAAGGTTTTATTATAAATTGAGATCTAAATCTTGAGTTATTTTATACTTTTAAATTTTTTGAATTTTAGGTTCTTGGAGATGATTTATTTTCTCCACGGAATCTAGCGATGGAGTGTATGATGGAGATAGGAACATCCACACCATTTGAACCATTTGAACAAGTTGACTAAATTTTTTTAATATTATTGAAAATCAGTTTATATATGCATTTTCATTTGAAATATATATATATATATATATATATATATATGCACTTGTACATGTATTTTGAACAGTTTATTGTGGAAGATTTTCTTGTGGAGGAATTTTTAATGGACGAGCAACAAAACGCAATGGAGAGGGAACCTCATGAGGTATTGCATGATTTTTTTTTTCATTTTTTTTTTTTACATGAAGTTCTATATTCTCATTCAATTTTAAAACATTAAATTTTAATGTTTGTACACATTGTGTACATGTTCCCCATGCTTCACAAGATAGCTTGAGGATCGTGACTTTGTTGGGAGAGACACTACATCCATCTGTATTTGATGGATGATGCACATGTGTGCAACATTATATATGATAAATCTAATCTTAAATTTATTTTTTTATCTATAGTATTATTTAGATGCAATCATATATTTACTTTTCTATATAACATACTTGTAACACTATATATATATATATATATATATATATATATATATATATATATATATATATATATATATATATATATATATATATATATATATATTTTATTGTTCATGGGAGATACAAATTTTGGACATATTTTACTGTTTGGATATGTATATAGTTTTAAACTACATTTACTTTTGTCAGGAATGATTTTAAATTTTGGATGGTTACATTTGACATGTGATCACATGTGATATATATAATGTTTTTTTTTTTAACTCAAGTTCTCATTTTATTTTTTAAACCATGTACATACATGTATATATTTTGGATCTAGTTGGACTACATTTGGCATGTAATCACATGTTGTGATATAATGTTTTGTTTTATGATATAATGTTTTGTTTTTAAAATTCAAGTTTTCATTTTATTTGTTATTTATATAAAATGAATTTCTAGTTGGAAATTTCAAACTACATTTTCATAATGTGTATATTTTGGATGGTTGAATCATATTTGGCATGGGATTTTGATATAATGCTTTGCTTTTAAAATTCAAGTTGTCATTTTATAAACTTATTAAAAATATAAAATGAATCTCTCTAGATGGAAATATCGAATTAAAAACCATATTTTGGATAGTTGAACTACATTTGGCATGTGAAGTAATATTGTGATGTAATTTTTTTTTTTTTAAACTCAAGTTTTGGATGGTTGACCTACATTTGGCATGAACTACATTTGACATGTGAAGTAATATTGTGATATAATGTTTTGTTTTTAAAACTCAAGTTTTGGATGATTGAACTACATTTGGTATGTGATTGTGATATAATGTTTTGTTTTTATTGGATAGGTGAACTACATTTGGCATGTGATTGTGATATGACGTTTCGTTTTTATTGAATATTTGAACTACATTTGGGATGTGAAGTAATGTTGTAATATAATGTTTTGTTTTTAAAACTCAAGTTTTGGATGCTTGAACTACATTTGGCATGTGATTGTGATATAATGTTTTGTTTTTATTGAATATTTGAACTACATTTGGCATGTGAAGTAATGTTGTGATATAATGTTTTCTTTTTAAAACTGAAGTTTTGGATGGTTGAACTACATAAGCCATGTGATTGTGATATAATGTTTTGTTTTTATTGGATATTTGAACTACATTTGGCATGTGATTGTGATATAATTTTTTGTTTTTAAAATTCAAGTTGTCATTTTACAAACAAAAAAAAGTTCACATGAATATATGTACATAGAAATGACTTGAGTACATTTTTGAATATAGGTTAAAATGATTGAAGTACAATATATATATATATATATATATATATATATATATATATATATGATAACAAGATTCTAGGTCTTCTTCAATGTGTCAAACAATCATAAAATTTTAAAATTGCATTCTAGAACATATATATCCAATACGTGCAACATTTCTCATCAATGCACATAGAAAAGCTACTTTCAATTGATAGTAAACTGGAAATTACAAAACAAGTACCATACACTTGCATTCAAGAATGAATATTATATAATTTACTTCTAATAGACATGCACGTCTAAAACATAAACTTGCAACTTCAAATTTGCATTATATCAACTATGCTAGATACACATATATGTACATTTTGAAATAATGACATTATGAAAAATTGTACCAGAGAATGTATGAAATCATTTAGACTAGATAATCTAGAAATGTGTATGTGTACACATGTAGAAATTACTCGTGTGCATGTACCAAAACAATGTACATGTGAAAACACTTGCACAGATATAATGTTTTGTTTTTAAAACTCAAGTTTTGGATGGTTGAACTACATTTGGCATGAACTACATTTGACATGTGAAGTAATATTGTGATATAATGTTTTGTTTTTAAAACTCAAGTTTTGGATGATTGAAGTACATTTGGTAAGTGATTTTGATATAATGTTTTGTTTTTATTGGATAGTTGAACTACATTTGGCATGTGATTGTGATATGATGTTTCATTTTTATTGAATAGTTGAACTAGATTTGGGATGTGAAGTAATGTTGTAATATAATGTTTTGTTTTTATTGAATATTTGAACTACATTCGGCATGTGAAGTAATGTTGTGATATAATGTTTTGTTTTTAAAACTCAAGTTTTGGATGGTTGAACTACATAAGGCATGTGATTGTGATAAAATGTTTTGTTTTTATTGGATATTTGAACTACATTTGGCATGTGAAGTAATGTTGTGATATAATTTGTTTTGTTTTTAAAACTCAAGTTTTGGATGCTTGAACTACATTTGGCATGTGATTGTGATATAATTTTTTGTTTTTAAAATTCAAGTTGTCATTTTACAAAAAAAAAAAATTCACATGAATATATGTACATAGAAATGACTTAAGTACATTTTTGAATATATGTTAAAACGATTGAAGTAAAATACATATATATATACATACATACATATATATATATATATATATATATATATATATATATATATATATATATGGGATCATAAGATTCTAGGTCTTCTTAGATGTGTCAAACAATCATAAAATTTCAAAATTTCATTCTATAACATATATATCCAATACGTGCAACATTTCTCATCAATGCACATAGAAAAGCTACTTTCAATTGATAGTAAATTGGAAATTATAAAACACGTACCATACACTTTGCATTCAAGAATGAATATTATATACTTTACTTCTAATAGACACGCACGTCTAAAACATAATCTTGCAACTTCAAATTTGCATTATATCAACTATGCTAGATACACATATATGTACATTTTGAAATAATGACATTATGAAAAATTGTACCAGAGAATGTATGAAATCATTTAGATTAGATAATCTAGACATGTGTATGTGTACACATGTATAAATTACTCGTGTGCATGTACCAAAACAATGTACATGTGAAAACACTTGCACAGATATGATGTTTTGTTTTAAAAATTCAAGTTGTCATTTTATTTGTTATTTATATAAAATGAATCTCTAGTTGGAAATTTCAAATTACATTTTCATAATGTGTATATTTTGGATGGTTGAACTACATTTGGCATGTGATTGTGATATAATGCTTTGCTTTAAAAATTCAAGTTGTCATTTTATAAACTTGCTAAAAATATAAAATGAATCTCTCTAGATGGAAATATCAAATTACAAACCATATTTTGGATAGTTGAATTAATTTGGCATGTGAAGTAATATTGTGATATAATTTTTTGTTTTTAAAACTCAAGTTTTGGATGGTTGAACTACATTTGGCATGAACTACATTTGACATGTGAAGTAATATTGTGATATAATGTTTTGTTTTTAAAACTCAAGTTTTGGATGATTGAACTACATTTGGTTTGTGATTGTGATATAATGTTTTGTTTTTATTGGATAGTTGAACTACATTTGGCATGTGATTGTGATATGATGTTTCGTTTTTATTGAATATTTGAACTGCATTTGGGATGTGAAGTAATGTTGTAATATAATGTTTTGTTTTTAAAACTCAAGTTTTGGATGCTTTAACTACATTTGGCATGTGATTGTGATATAATGTTTTGTTTTTATTGAATATTTGAACTACATTTGGCATGTGAAGTAATGTTGTGATATAATGTTTTCTTTTTAAAACTCAAGTTTAGGATGGTTGAACTACATAAGGGATGTGATTGTGATATAATGTTTTGTTTTTATTGGATATTTGAACTACATTTGGCATGATTGTGATATAATTTTTTGTTTTTAAAATTCAAGTTGTCATTTTACAAACAAAAAAAATTTCACATGAATATATGTACATAGAAATTACTTAAGTACATTTTTGAATATATAAGTAAACGATTAAGTCACAAAATATATATATATATATATATATATATATATATATATATATATATATATATATATATATATATATATATATATATATATATTTATATGATAATAAGGTTCTAGGTCTTCTTAGTTGTATCAAACAATCATAAAATTTTAAAATTGCATTCTAGAACATATATATCCAATACGTACAACATTTCTCATCAATGCACATAGAAAATCTACTTTCAATTGATAGTAAACTGAAAATTACAAAACACGTACCATACACTTTGCATTCAAGAATGAATATTATCTAATTTATTTCTAATAGACATGCACCTCTAAAACATAATCTTGCAACTTCAAATTTGCATTATATCAACTATGCTAGATACACATATATGTACATTTTTAAATAATGACATTATGAAAAATTGTACCAGAGAATGTATGAAATCATTTAGATTATATAATCTAGACATGTGTATGTGTACACATGTATAAATTACTCGTGTGCATGTACCAAAACAATGTACATGTGAAAACACTTGCACAGATATAATGTTTTGTTTTTAAAATTCAAGTTGTCATTTTATTTGTTATTTATATAAAATGAATCTCTAGTTGGAAATTTCAAATTACAATTTCATAATGTGTATATTGTGGATGGTTGAACTACATTTGGCATGTGATTGTGATATAATGCTTTGCTTTTAAAATTCAAGTTGTCATTTTATAAACTTGTTAAAAATATAAAATGAATCTCTCTAGATGGAAATATCGTATTTGAAACCATATTTTGGATAGTTGAACTACATTTGGCATGTGAAGTAATACTGTGATATAATTTTTTGTTTTTAAAACTCAATTTTTGGATGGTTGAACTACATTTGGCATGAACTACATTTGACATGTGAAGTAATATTGTGATATAATGTTTTGTTTTTAAAACTCAAGTTTTGGATGATTGAACTACATTTGGTATGTGATTGTGATATAATGTTTTGTTTTTATTGGATAGTTGAACTACATTTTGCATGTGATTGTGATATGATATTTCATTTTTATTGAATATTTGAACTAGATTTGGGATGTGAAGTAATGTTGTAATATAATGTTTTGTTTTTAAAACTCAAGTTTTGGATGCTTGAACTACATTTGGCATGTGATTGTGATATAATGTTTTGTTTTTATTGAATATTTGAACTACATTTGGCATGTGAAGTAATGTTGTGATATAATGTTTTCTTTCTTAAACTGAAGTTTTGGATGGTTGAACTACATAAGCCATGTGATTGTGATATAATGTTTTGTTTTTATTGGATATTTGAACTACATTTGGCATGTGAAGTAATGTTGTGGTATAATTTGTTTTGTTTTTAAAACTCAAGTTTTGGATGCTTGAACTACATTTGGCATGTGATTGTGATATAATTTTTTGTTTTTAAAATTCAAGTTGTCATTTTCCAAACAAAAAAAAGTTCACATGAATATATGTACATAGAAATGACTTACGTACATTTTTTAATATATGTTAAAACGATTGAAGTACAATATATATATATATGATAATAAGATTCTAGGTCTTCTTACATGTGTCAAAGAATCATAAAATTTTAAAATTGCATTCTAGAACATATATATCCAATACGTGCAACATTTCTCATCAATGCACATAGAAAAGCTACTTTCAATTGATAGTAAACTGGAAATTACGAAACACGTACCATACACTTGCATTCAAGAATGAATATTATATAATTTAATTCTAATAGACACGCACGTCTAAAACATAATCTTGCAACTTCAAATTTGCATTATATCAACTATGCTAGATACACATATATGTACATTTTGAAATAATGACATTATGAAAAATTGTACCAGAGAATGTATGAAATCATTTAGACTAGATAATATAGACATGTGTATGTGTACACATGTATAAATTACTCGTGTGCATGTACCAAAACAATGTACATGTGAAAACACTTGCACAGATTTAATGTTTTGTTTTTAAAATTCAAGTTGTCATTTTATTTGTTATTTATATAAAATGAATCTCTAGTTGGAAATTTCAAATTACAATCTCATAATGTGTATATTGTGGATGGTTGAACTACATTTGGCATGTGATTGTGATATAATTCTTTGCTTTTAAAAATCAAGTTGTCATTTTATAAACTTGTTAAAAATATAAAATGAATCGCTCTAGATGGAAATATCGAATTACAAACCATATTTTGGATAGTTGAACTACATTTGGCATGTGAAGTAATATTGTGATTTAATGTTTTGTTTTTAAAACTCAAGTTTTGGATGGTTGAACTACATTTGACATGTGAAGTAATATTGTGATATAATGTTTTGTTTTTAAAACTCAAGTTTTGGATGATCGAAATACATTTGGTATGTGATTGTGATATAATGTTTTGTTTTTATTGGATAGGTGAACTACATTTGGCATGTGATTGTGATATGATGTTTCATTTTTATTGAATAGTTGAACTATATTTGGGATGTGAAGTAACGTTGTAATATAATGTTTTGTTTTTAAAACTCAAGTTTTGGATGCTTGAACTACATTTGGCATGTGATTGTGATATAATGTTTTGTTTTTATTGAATATTTGAACTACATTTGGCATGTGAAGTAATGTTGTGATATAATGTTTTCTTTTTAAAACTGAAGTTTTGGATGGTTGAACTACATAAGCCATGTGATTGTGATATAATGTTTTTTTTTTATTGGATATTTGAACTGCATTTGGCATGTGAAGTAATGTTGTGATATAATTTGTTTTGTTTTCAAAACTCAAGTTTTTGATGCTTGAACTACATTTGGCATGTGATTGTGATATAATTTTTTGTTTTTAAAATTCAAGTTGTCATTTTACAAACAAAAAAAGGTTCACATGAATATATGTACATAGAAATGACTTAAGTACATTTTTGAATATATGTTAAAACGATTGAAGTACAATACATACATATATATATATATATATATATATATATATATATATATATATATATATATATATATGATTCTAGGTCTTCTTAGATGTGTCAAACAATTATAAAATTTTAAAATTGCATTCTAGAACATATATATTCAATACGTGCAACATTTCTCATCAATGCACATAGAAAAGCTACTTTCAATTGATAGTAAATTGGAAATTATAAAACACGTACCATACACTTTGCATTCAAGAATGAATATTATATAATTTACTTCTAATAGACAAGCACGTCTAAAACATAATCTTGCAACTTCAAATTTGCATTATATCAACTATGCTAGATACACATATATGTACATTTTGAAATAATGACATTATGAAAAATTGTACCAGAGAATGTATGAAATCATTTAGACTAGATAATCTAGACATGTGTATGTGTACACATGTATAAATTACTCGTGTGCATGTACCAAAACAATGTACATGTGAAAACACTTGCACAGATATGATGTTTTGTTTTAAAAATTCAAGTTGTCATTTTATTTGTTATTTATATAAAATGAATCTCTAGTTGGAAATTTCAAATTACATTTTCATAATGTGTATATTTTGGATGGTTGAACTACATTTGGCATGTGATTGTGACATAATGCTTTGCTTTTAAAATTCAAGTTGTCATTTTATAAACTTGTTAAAAATATAAAATGAATCTCTCTAAATGGAAATATTGAATTACAAACCATATTTTGGATAGTTGAGCTACATTTGGCATGTGAAGCAATATTGTGATATAATTTTTTGTTTTTAAAACTGAAGTTTTGGATGGTTGAACTACATTTGACATGTCAAGTAATATTGTGATATAATGTTTTGTTTTTAAAACTCAAGTTTTGGATGATTGAACTACATTTGGTATGTGATTGTGATATAATGTTTTGTTTTTATTGGATAGTTGAACTACATTTCGCATGTGATTGTGATATGATGTTTCGTTTTTATTGAATAATTGAACTACATTTGGGATGTGAAGTAATGTTGTAATATAATGTTTTGTTTTTAAAACTCAAGTTTTGGATGGGTGAACTAAATTTGGCATGTGATTGTGATATAATGTTTTGTTTTTATTGAATATTTGAACTACATTTGGCATGTCAAGTAATTTTGTGATATAATTTTTTGTTTTTAAAACTCAAGTTTTGGATGGTTGAACTACATAAGGCATGTGATTGTGATATAATGTTTTGTTTTTATTGGATATTCGAACTACATTTGGCATGTGATTGTGATATAATTTTTTGTTTTTAAAATTCAAGTTGTCATTTTACAAAAAAAAAAAAATTCACATGAATATATGTACATAGAAATGACTTAAGTACATTTTTGAATATATGTTAAAATGATTGAAGTACCATATATATATATATATATATATATATATATATATATATATATATATATATATATATATATATATATATATATATATATATATATATATATATATATATATATATATATATATAAGATTCTAGGTCTTCTTAGATGTGTCAAACAATCATAAAATTTTAAAATTGCATTCTAGAACATATATATCCAATACGTGCAACATTTCTCATCAATGCACATGGAAAAGCTACTTTCAATTGATAGTAAACTGGAAATTACAAAACACGTACCATACACTTTGCATTCAAGAATGAGTATTATATAATTTACTTCTAATAGACACACACATCTAAAACATAATCTTGCAACTTCAAATTTGCATTATATCAACCATGCTAGATACACATATATGTACATTTTGAAATAATGACATTATGAAAAATTGTACCAGAGAATGTATGAAATCATTTAGACTAGATAATCTAGACATGTGTATGTGTACACATGTATAAATTACTCGTGTCCATGTACCAAAACAATGTACATGTGAAAACACTTGCACAGATATAACGTTTTGTTTTTAAAATTCAAGTTGTCATTTTATTTGTTATTTATATAAAATGAGTCTCTAGTTGGAAATTTCAAATTACATTTTCATAATGTGTATATTGTGGATGGTTAAACTACATTTGGCATATGATTGTGATATAATGCTTTTCTTTTAAAATTCAAGTTGTCATTTTATAAACTTGTTAAAAATATAAAATGAATCTCTCTAGATGGAAATATCGAATTAAAAACCATATTTTGGATAGTTGAACTACATTTGGCATGAACTACATTTGACATGTGAAGTAATATTATGATATAATGTTTTGTTTTTAAAACTCAAGTTTTGGATGATTGAACTACATTTGGTATGTGGTTGTGATATAATGTTTTGTTTTTATTGGATAGTTGAACTACATTTGGCATGTGATTGTGATATGATGTTTCATTTTTATTGAATAGTTGAACTACATTTGGGATGTGAAGTAATGTTGTAATATAATATTTTGTTTTTAAAACTCAAGTTTTGGATGCTTGAACTACATTTGGCATGTGATTGTGATATAATGTTTTGTTTTTATTGAATATTTGAACTACATTTGGCATGTGATTGTGATATATTTTTTTGTTTTTAAAATTCAAGTTGTCATTTTACAAACAAAAAAGAGTTCACATGAATATATGTACATAGAAATGACTTAAGTACATTTTTGAATATATGTTAAAACGATTGAAGTAAAATACATACATACATATATATATATATATATATATATATATATATATATATATATATATATATATATATATATATATTGGAAATTACAAAACACGTACCATACACTTTGCATTCAAGAATGAATATTATATATTTTACTTCTAATAGACACGCACGTCTAAAACATAATCTTGCAACTTCAAATTTGCATTATATCAACTATGCTAGATACACATATATGTACATTTTGAAATAATGACATTATGAAAAATTCTACTAGAGAATGTATGAAATAATTTAGACTAGATAATCCAGACATGTGTATGTGTACACATGTATAAATTACTCCTGTGCATGTACCAAAACAATGTACATCTGAAAACACTTGCACAGATATAATGTTTTGTTTTTAAAATTCAAGTTGTCATTTTATTTGTTATTTATATAAAATGAATCTCTAGTTGGAAATTTCAAATTACATTTTCATAATGTGTATATTTTGGATGGTTGAACTACATTTGGCATGTGATTGTGATATAATGCTTTGCTTTTAAAATTCAAGTTGTCATTTTATAAACTTGTTAAAAATATAAAATGAATCTCTCTAGATGGAAATATTGAATTACAACCCATATTTTGGATAGTTGAACTACATTTGGCATGTGAAGTAATATTGTGATATAATGTTTTGTTTTTAAAACTCAAGTTTTGGATGGTTGAAATACATTTGGCATGAACTACATTTGATATGTGAAGTAATATTGTGATATAATATTTTGTTTTTAAAACTCAAGTTTTGGATGATTGAACTACATTTGGTATGTGATTGTGATATAATGTTTTGTTTTTATTGGATAGTTGAACTACATTTGGCATGTGAAGTAATGTTGTGATATAATGTTTTCTTTTTAAAACTCAAGTTTTGGATGGTTGAACTACGTAAGGCATGTGATTGTGATATAATTTTTTGTTTTTATTGGATATTTGAGCTACATTTGGCATGTGAAGTAATGTTGTGATATAATTTGTTTTGTTTTTAAAACTCAAGTTTTGGATGCTTGAACTAAATTTGGCATGTGATTGTGATATAATTTTTTTTGTTTTTAAATTCAAGTTACACATATTACAACAAAAAAGTTCACATGAATATATGTACCTAGAAATGACTTAAGTACATTTTTTAATATATGTTAAAACGATTGAAGTACAATATATATATATATATATATATATATATATATATATATATATATATATATGATAATAAGATTCTAGGTCTTCTTAGATGTGTCAAACAATCATAAAATTTTAAAATTGCATTCTAGTACATATATATCCAATGCGTGCAACATTTCTCATCAATGCACATAGAAAAGCTACTTTCAATTGATAGTAAACTGGAAATTACAAAACACGTACCATACACTTTGCATTCAAGAATGAATATTATATAATTTTCTTCTAATAGACACGCATGTCTAAAACATAATCTTTCAACTTCAAAATTGCATTATATCAACTATGCTAGAAACACATATATGTACATTTTGAAATAATGACATTATGAAAAATTGTACCAGAGAAGGTATGAAATCATTTAGACTAGATAATCTAGACATGTGTATGTGTACACATGTATAAATTACTCATGTGCATGTACCAAAACAATGTACATGTGAAAACACTTGCACAGATATAATGTTTTGTTTTTAAAATTCAAGTTGTCATTTTATTTGTTATTTATATAAAATGAATCTCTAGTTGGAAATTTCAAATTACATTTTCATAATGTGTATATTTTGGATGGTTGAACTACATTTGGCATGTGATTGTGATATAATTCTTTGCTTTTAAAATTCAAGTTGTCATTTTATAAACTTGTTAAAAATATAAAATGAATCTCTCTAGATGGAAATATCGAATTAGAAACCATATTTTGGATAGTTGAACTACATTTGGCATGTGAAGTAATATTGCGATATAATGTTTTGTTTTTAAAACTCAAGTTTTGGATGGTTGAACTACATTTGGCATGAACTACATTTGACATGTGAAGTAATATTGTGATATAATGTTTTGTTTTTATTGGATAGTTGAACTACATTTGGCATGCGGAGTAATGTTGTGATATAATTTTTTGTTTTTAAAACTCAAGCTTTTGATGGTTGAACTACATTTGGCATGTGATTGTGATATGATGTTTCGTTTTTATTGAATAGTTAAACTTTATTTGGGATGTGAAGTAATGTTGTGATATAATGTTTTGTTTTTAAAACTCAAGTTTTGGATGGTTGAACTACATTTGGCATGTGATTGTGATATAATGTTTTGCTTTTATTGAATATTTGAACTACATTTGGCATGTGAAGTAATGCTGTGATATAATGTTTTGTTTTTAAAACTCAAGTTTTGGATGGTTGAAATACATAAGGCATGTGATTGTGATATAATGTTTTGTTTTTATTGGATATTTGAACTACATTTGGCATGTGAAGTAATGTTGTGATATAATTTGTTTTTTTTTTTAAACTCAAGTTTTGGATGCTTGAACTACATTTGGCATGTGATTGTGATATAATTTTTTATTTTTAAAATTCATGTTTACTATTTTACAAACAAAAAAAAATTCACATGAATATATGTACATAGAGATGACTTAAGTACATTTTTTAATATATGTTAAAATGATTGAAGTACAATATATATATATATATATATATATATATATATATATATATATATATATATATATATATATGTAAATAATAAGATTCTATGTCTTTGCCAAATGTAGCAATAATCGTAAAATTTTAAAATTGCATTCTAGAACATATGCTACTCAATACGTGCAACATTTCTCATCAATGCACATAGAAAAAGCTACTTTAAATTGATAGTAAATGGAAATTACAAAACACGTACCTTGCACTTTGCATTCAAGAATGAATATTATATAATTTACTTCTTTAAAAATAAGGCCATAATCTCAGAACATTAAATGTAACTAGAATTTGAAATTTATCAATATGCTCAGGCCACACTGTTATGTCTGCATTTTTACCATCATGACACATGGAAAAAATTTTGTACCAGAGAATGTATGAAATCATTTAGACTAGATAATATAGACATGTGTATGTGTACACGTGTATAAATTACTCGTGTGCATGTACCAAAACAATGTACATGTGCAAACACTTGGACAGATAACATAACAAGGCAGTTCAATTTTTAGTTGAGTTCTGGAAGTTCAAAAACATGAATCCAAAGAGAAGAAATTGTTGGGCAATTCAATCAAAAAAATTCCAATGGAATGCCATCTTCAATGATCCGTTCATGATCGGCTTTTGAAATTTTCTATTTCTTAATTTTCTTTTTTTTACTTTGATTGAAATTATATCAACTTTATGTGTGCTGCACACACCAAGTGACTATATTGACAACTTATGACATCAGGTTCATAGTCTTCAAAGTAAAAAAAATCCCCACTTTGATTAGTTTGCTTGAAAAAATAAATTTTTAGTATAATATATCCTCTGTCATATGTAAACCCGTGATCATTATAGTTTTCTGATAATTTCATTTTTCGTTCAGTGCAACGCATCAAATAATACTTCAAATTTTCATCATTGATAGTAGGTGCAATTATAGAAAAAACATCTCCTGCACAATAAAAAAAACTTATGTATTTAAATTTACATCATAATTAACATGAAAAATTAAATTTAAAATTAACATACATGTACTTGATTTTATTATCTATTTCTAGAGTTCTATCATTTGAAAGCAATTGAAATGTTACCTTCTTTAACAAGATCAGAAAATCGATCACCAACAGATGACATTGTAGTCTCCTCTGATTGCATTTCTTCAAACATTGAAACGAAAATTTTCCCCTTTGTATTTAGCTGTGTATGTTGTCAATATTTTACATACATTTTGTTTTCACAAACATCATTGGATTATGTGTTGTTTATGCAAACATGACAAAAACAAGAATATTTTCTTTTATCCAATGCAAACACATTCACGAACAACTTTGTATTAATTGAATGAAATTTTCGAGTCCCTTTTATTGTTTCAACGTCATTTCAAACTGGTCTATCTACATCTTCAACCCTAATATGCCAAAAAAACCTAAATGGAAAATTCAAAGAAGAATATAAATATGATATCAAAATACCATCGAAGATAATCATAGTGATAAATGTACATTGTTTAAAATTAGAAATCCAATAAAAATTAAATTGAATGTACCTTCGCACTTCCCTTGATCGATTAGTCTCATGGATTATTACAGTGATGCACCATTGAACAACTTCTTTAGCTGAGACAAGTCAATTTGTAGAGGGGTCCATTTTATATCTTCGATGTGCTCATTTAATGCATGCCTCTGCACCGTCATGTTCTCCTTTTCCATGACCAGTCTCAAAGAAATTCCAACAATGTTTAATGCAAGTTTTCATATGAAGACGACACAACCAAAATAATGATCGTGAAGATTTTAATTGATCTGCGCATCCATCTGACCATATCCAATATTCATTGAATTTTATTCCACGACTTTTCAAGGAGTCATAAATCTTTCCAAAAATACGTTGTACAAAATATGTATCATGTGTACGATCGTCACTGATATAAAAGTGATATTCTTTAATAAAATGTCGATTTTCACTGGTGCTTTCTATATGATCAACATTTTTTTCCACATGTCTATATAGAATATGGACGAGCATGGAGACTTGGTTAGAATGATAGTATTCACTTTGAATTTCTTTTTGTGGAACAAATGTGTAGTTTTTTGCAAAATCAATTACAGAAAAAATGGTCCCTAGTGGAAAATATTCACGGAATTTTTTGAATTGCAAGTCCCGCCATCAAGCTCTATGGGAAAGCTTGGTGTATTATAAATTTCTACCTCAAACTTTCTCAAAAAATCTATTTCAAAAATTTCTTCTTCTTGTAAATCAATTCTTTTAGCACTTGAACCTTGAATCGATGTATGGATATCTTCATATCTCTTCCATTCCACTTTAATGTTGTACAATGATTGATCATTTATATTAGTACAATATTTTTTTTGAAATTTATTCAAATTTCGACAATCATCGCATTTTTTACCACCAACACATTTCTTTTGGTAAATAATTCATGGCTTTCTCTTCCACATAGAATTTGAGATATGAAATCATGGATAGTGGAAGGAGGAGGTGAATATTTCCAAAATGTTCCACCAAAATTAATAAATGTGTCATAATATAACTGAAATTCCACATGATAACAAAAACAACAAGTGTCGCGTACAGTGATACGTTTTACATACCATGGTTTTTGTTGCACAAAAACACTGATTGATACATCAATTTCATGATTCTCTTCTTTGAACTTGTTGAACAACTCTATCTAAGTGGTGTCCAAGAAATGTTTTAGATGTTCTTCGTACTGATTTCGTGATATTCTTCTTTGCATCACATCCCTTGATTTTGGCAAAACACGTGAATTTTCATCCAATATTCAAATATTAATTTTTTAACATTTTCTCCAAGTCTATCTTTGTATGGTTGCCTACAAATAGTTGTCCAATAAGGGAGTTCATCATTTACATGTATTTGCAACCGAAATTTTCGATGTTTGTGCAATGTTTTTCGTGAGGTTCCTAATGCTCGTACCATAGATTTTACCAAGTGATTCTCTTTAGTAATTGATGAAACCACTGCCATATGTATTGCTCTATGTGCATCTGAAACATTTTTCTGTCTAGATCTTCTAATTGAATTTATAGCACTATTTATATTTTGTATCACATTTTCCTTCATTTTTTATCTTTTGTTGATTTTCGAATACCCAATAAAGTCGTAGCTTCTTTTAATTTCCTTAATGATAGGAGACCTTTCAACATTTGGGCTTGAACTGTCACATTTTCCTTTATGAAATACTTCTCAAAAATGTGGTTAACACGATATCATATATAATGGTCAGCTTTTTTATCTCCATATGTGTGAGTGTCAACATTTTCTAACATCTCATCATCGACATTGATTTCATCTGTACATATTCGAATGAATAGTACATAATAAGTTTACATATTCAATAAATAACTAAATTAATAAATATATGTATAATTTCAATAATATGTGCATGTGTTCAACACACACACACACACACACACACACACACACACACACACATATATATACCTGTAATTCAATTTCTTCACTTGAATTTCTTTCATCATTTTCACCATCTTCAATCATTGGTTCAATATCTCTTTCAATTTCTCTTTCAAAATTTTGTATCTCATCATCAATGTTTTGAGGAATATCTCTCTTTGTTTACATTGAAAAATATTTTTCAAATTAGTTCATCAAATAAAAATTAAGCTTCACAATTTACACTAGGAAAATTTTAAATATC
Organism: Pinus albicaulis; assembly: GCA_034641835.2. Classification (NCBI taxonomy): domain Eukaryota; kingdom Viridiplantae; phylum Streptophyta; class Pinopsida; order Pinales; family Pinaceae; genus Pinus; species Pinus albicaulis. The sequence continues at coordinate 1,198,372,510 of CM076579.1, read as the reverse complement.
AAATTTATAATATTTACATTTACATACCTACTTCAACTTCTAGTTGAGGTTGATTTTTCTTTTCAATATTTGAGCATTCTTCTCTCCTTTTTTTTTCAATATTCTCTCCCGTGTTCTCTATGTTCCTTAGGGTCTCTTGTTCAATCATATTTTCTTTTGCAATTCTTTCGATTTCCCATGATAATTGAGTATGAAGTTAAAAAAATTCCTTCAAAAATTTAGACAAAAAATTAATTAAAAAAAACTTCACAAAAGATTTAATTTAAAAAAAAACTCATTTTAAAATTTTTGCGCAAAATACATACTTCAATCCTACACACTTACTTTTAAAAATTTGAGAAAAAAATGTCTTCTAAAAATGAAATGAAGCTCAAAATATTTTCTTCCAAGTCCTGCAAAAAAATTTCATTTAAAAAGTTAGACAAAAACTCATTTTAAAGAATCATTATAAAATATTTACTTCAACCCAAAACATGTACTCTAAAAAAATGTCACTTTAAAAAATACCTCCAAAAAATGTCCATTGAAAATTAAGCCTGTTAGGTCCCCATATTACTATTGTATTCCCTTATTGTTATTAGTGTAGCGCCCTTATTGTTATTGTTGTACCCCTATAACCCCCATATTGTTATTATTGTACTCTTACATTATTATTGTTAGGTCAGCTAGGATTATATTGTGACCCCATGGACCCCTATATATAGAAGGAGGTTTCGTCATTTGTATCATCCAAGAATTGTTCATTTATGTAATGTATTTGAGGTTTCCCCCTTGAAGTAGCTGATTTCTAAGGCTTTAATCTCTCTTTTCTTCTATTTTTGGAGCTGTTTTCATAACATTTGGTTTCAGAGCTTCGGATTCTAGGGTTTTGCTGCTCCAAATAGGTCATCATGGAATTTTTGCTATAATTTTTTTTCTACGAAGGTTCAGAAGCTGAAATTTTTATAGAGCGAAGTCGAAATCCTGAGTAACGTCGTGTAATAATTTCAGATCTCTGTTCGAAACATTTTCGGAGATATGATCTGTGGAAGTTAGGGTTTTTTCAGGCTCCATAATTTCACCTAAACAGGTCATTGTGGAATTTACGCTATAAATTTTTTTCTATGAAGTTTCAGAAGCTTAAATATTTACAGAGCGAAGCCAAAATCCTAAAACACTTCTTGTAAAAATTTCAGATCTTGTTGCACAATATTTTCGGAGATATGAACTGTGGAAGTTAGGGTTTTTTCAGGCTCCCGAATTTCATCTCAAAGAGGTGACCTTGGGAAAATCGTCATAACTCTCTCTCTTAGCATTAGATTGAAATTATATAAAAATTGGCCACAAGTACATTGACTGTGGTTTCATTTATATCAATTTCAGAGACGAAGGAGGAAACATAGACCCGTGGCACGTTGTACAAATTCGCTCTAGTGAACCAATCCAAAATTAGGTCATTGTGGGATATTGGGCATAACTTTGACTTGAAGAATCCAAATCAGGTCAGAACAGTGGCATTCGAAAGAAGATTTAGAGGGATATAATATGGCCGAGTTTTAAATATTGAAGATCTGAAATCATAGAGATAATTCGGTTTCAATATCGAACTTCTGAAAAGCAACAAAAATGTGTGTACTTTTTTTCAAATTACATAAGTCTTGTTTGAAAATTAGTTTGAATTTATTCCAAGGGCATATTGAAGAATGGATATCAGTATTAAGCCTTTAGAAGGCTCTACTATGACTCATGAAAATGAATAAATACAACAAGAGTAAGTGCACCAAATTTCTCTATCGCAAAGAGCAACAAAAAATGAAATGGAAGTTTTGAAGAAAGGCGTGGAAAATAAGATGGATGGTTTGAAAAAATGCGTGGAAGCTAAGATGGATGATTTGGAAGCTAAGATGGATGGCATGGAAGTTGGCATGGAAGCTAAGATGGATGTCATGGAAGCTAACAATGATGAAAAAATGAAAGACAACATGGAAAACATGAAGAATGATCTAAAATTAGACATGAAAGGTTTGGCAAAGGTGATACAAGAAATGTCTCCTAATGGCGACAAGATAGTAGAGGAAACTCATGATGAGAAAAAAATAAATGTTAATCATGATTTCATACACTCTAATGTTGGATGGAAGAACCACCATATTCCAAAGATGGATATGAGGAAGTTTGATGGCAAGGATCCCGTAACATGGATACTACAGATGGAGCAATATTTTGATCTTAATAATGTGAAAAACACACAAAAGGTACGCATTGCAACTTTACATTTAGAACAAAATACATTTGTATGGTATCGATGACTTTGCTCCCATAAAAAAATTGTCACTTGGTCAACTTTTACGAAGGAAATGATAACACATTATGAGGATACAAAGAACAACACCTTCTTTAGCCAATTGATAAATCTCAAACAAAAGGGTTCAGTGGTGGAGAACATTGAAGACTTCCAAAAATTGAATGTAAGGGTAACTGATATTCCAGAGGAACACATGATTGATGTCTTCACAGGGACTTTAAAGGATAACATCCAACATGAAGTTCACATTTGGGAACCTGATTCATTGGAGAAGGCATTCAGGTTGGAAAGAAAATTTGAATGTAAAATTATGGCAACAAGGAAGCCTACCACTCACATCTATAAAGATGGAAGTGTTGCTACTCCTAGACTTCCACAACCTACAAGGTTGACACCGCAATAATTGGAAGAAAAAAGAGAAAAAGGGCTTTGCTACATTTGTGATAACAAATACACTAAAGGTCATAAGTGTTCTGAGAAGAAATTATTTTACATAGATTGTGAAGAGGAGGAAGAAAATGAACAAGAAAATTCAAAAGAAGAGGATATACACTAGGAACCAACCCTAGAAGAAGAAGAAATGAGTCGGACCATAACGTGTAATGCATTGGGATGAATTACCACTCCTCAAACTCTCAAGATAGAATGGCATATCAAGAAGAAAAAGGTAATAGTGTTGATTGATTCGGGTAGTAGCCATCATTTTATTCATTGTAAGGTAGCCAAGGAATTGAATTGTTTCCTATACCCATCATCATAATGTCAAGTGATGGTTGCAAATGGAGGAACTATAAATTTCTCTAGAAAATTCCATAATATCAAGCTAACCATGGGGGAATATGTATTGAATAGTCTAATGCTTTTCATTCCAATGGGAGGTGCTGATGTTGTACTAGGAGTATAATGGTTACAATCTTTAGGAACGGTAGCTTTTAATTTTCAAGAACTTTTCTTGAATTTTTTTTGGGAAGAAAAGGAAATAAAATTGCGGGGTATCACAGGGAAGACGGGAAAGATAATAAGCTCTAATGTCAGGACAAAGCTTCTGAAGAAAGAACAACGAGGTGTAATTTCACAAGTATGCTCACTAGAAGTTCCAACATCAAAATCATCTATTTCTCCATATCTCCAAAAAGTCTTTGAAAATCATTCCAAGGTGTTTGAAACTCCCAAAGGAATCCCACCTATTCGTGATCATGATCATGCTATTCATTTGATTCTAGGAAGTGTTCCTCCAAACATCCTTACAAATATCCTTATGTCCAAAAGAGCGAAATTGATCGTATGATTACAGAAATGTTAGAGGATGGTATAATTCAACCTAGTAAAACTTATTTCTCTGCTCCAGTAGTATTGGTGCACAAGAAGGATGGATCATGGTGCATGTGTCTGGATTATAGGGAGCTCAATAAGCTCACTATTAAAGATCAAGTTCCCATTCCTGTGATTGATGAGTTATTGGATGAATTACATGGCACAATTTATTTTACCAAGTTTGATCTTTTTTTAGGATATCATCAAATTAGAATGAAGACTGAAGATACTTCGAAAAAAAAAATTTGAACTCATGAGGGTCATTATGAATTTTTGGTCATGCCTTTTGGCCTTACCAATGAACCTTCTACATTTCAAGAGTTGATGAATTCCATTTTCAAACCCTTCCTTAGAAAATTTGTGCTAGTATTTTTTGATGACATACTAATCTACAACAGCTCTTGGAAGGATCATGTTCAACATGTTGACAGGGTGCTCAAACTATTGGAGGAGAAACAATTATATGCAAAAACATCCAAATGTTTCTTTGGAGGACAAGAGGTGTAATATCTAGGTCATATTGTATCTCACAAGGGTGTTAAGGTAGACCCTAACAGAATTAAAGTCATCAAGGAATGGAAAGTCCCCACAACCATAAAGCAATTGCGAGGATTTCTTGGGTTAACAGGGTATTATTGCAATTTTGTTAAGAATTATGAACGAATAGCAACACCTCTAACAACATTATTAAGGAAAGATGCATTTTCATGGACTCCTGAAGAAATTAAGGCCTTTGAACATCTTAAAGAGGAAATGTGCCTAGCATTGGTCTTATTTATGCCAGACTTCACAAAAACCTTGATTGTGGAATGTGATGCCTCAAGAAATGGAATTGGTGTTGTGTTAATGCAAGAAGGAAGACCCATTGCTTTTGAAAGTCATCCAATCAAAGGAAAGTATTTATAGAAACCTATTTATGAGAAGGAAATGTTAGCAATACTGCATGAACTAAAGAAATGGAGAACTTACCTAATGGGAAGACACTTCAAGGTCAAAACTGATCATGATATTCTTAAACACTTTTTGGAACAAAGACTATTTTCAGAAGAGTAGCAAAAATGGGTCACAAAGATGTTGGGTTATGACTTTGAAATAACATAAAAAAAAAGGAAGCTAAATGTTATTGCAAATGCACTCTCAAGAAAGAATGAAGGTGGAGGCTTGATAGCACCTTTCCCAGTTTCTATTATCGAGCAGTTGAATGCTTAGGAAACAGGATGAATGGAAGAAGGATGAAGAAGTGTGGAAACTCATTCAAAAATTGAAGCAAGATCCTAGTATCGCTTATATCTTTGCAAGAATTCCCAACTAAAACAAAAGATTCTTTTGGAATTGCACACTTCTCCTTTAGGAGGAAACTTAGGATTTTTAAAAAATCACCATAGGGTGAAGAAATAATTTTTTTTGGGATGGCCTTAAATCTGATATTCAAAAGGTTGTGGTAGAATGTTTGGTTTTCCAGCAAAATAAAGTTGATACAATTAAGACCCCAGGTCTTCTACAACCTTTATCCATTCCAAGTCAATGTTGGGAGGAGATTTCAATGGATTTTATCACAAGTTTACCTAAGTATGAATGAAAGAGTGTCACCATGGTGGTAGTTGATAGACTTACTAAGTCTGCACACTTTTGTGCATTATCTCATCCATTTAAAGCAAGTACAATTGCTACTACATTTATGGAAAGAATTCAAAAGCTACATGGAAACCCAAAGATTATGGTAAGCAACAGATATCCCATTTTTACTGGAAATTTTTGGAGGGAATTATTTTCTTGTTTGGGTACTCAACTAGCTCATAGCTCATCTTATCATCCTCAATCTGATGGTCAGACTAAGATAGTGATAAAATGTTTGGAATGATATCTTCGTTGTTTTGTATCTAATAAACAAACATAATGGGTGAAGTGGTTACCTCTGGCTGAATGGTGGTATAACACTTCCTTCCATACTGCAGCAAAAATGACCCCATTTATGGCACTTTATGGATATCATCCACCGTCCATCACATCATCTTTAAGAGAAAATTCTAAGGTGCAAGCAAAGGAATATCACATCGAGCATCAACAACAAGTTCTCCAACTCTTAAAGGATAACCTCAATTTGGCACAAAATCGAATGAAACAACAGGCAGATCAACATCGCAACGAGAGAATTTTTTATGTAGGAGACTGGGTATTTTTATGGCTACGACCATAAAAGCAAATGTCCCTCAAGCAAGCTAAGAAGGATAATAAATTATCGCCAAAATAATATGGTCCTTACAAGGTGTTGCAAAATATTGGTACTATGGCATACAAATTGGAGCTTTCTACTTCTTCACGAGTGCATCCAGTTTTCCATGTTTCATGCTTAAAGAAGGTTATAGGTGACAAACTTCCAGTTCAAAAAATATTGCCAGAACGTGATGAGGAAGGAAAAATCATATTGGAACCTGAAACAGTCATGAAAACAAGAAATTGACATCTACAAAATCGATCAATTTCAGAGTATCTTATCAAGTGGAATAACTTACCCACTGAAGATTCTACATGGGAGGATGAGAATTTTATACAGAAGTATCGAAAGCTACCCAAGCGTTGAGGACAACAATTTTTTGAAGGAGAGGGGCATGTTAGGTCCCCATATTACTAGTTTAGTCCCTTATTGTTATTAGTGTAGCCCCCTGATTGTTATTGTTGTACCTCTGTAACCCCCATATTGTTATTATTGCTCCCTTACATTATTATTGTTTGGTCGACTAGGATTATATTGTGACCCCATGGAGCCCTATAGATAGAATGAGGTTTTGTCATTTGTATCATCCAAGAATTGTTCATTTATGTAATGTATTAGAGATGCCCCCTCGAAGTGGCCGATTTCTAAGGCGTTAATCTCTCTTTTATTCTATTTTTGGAGTTGGTTTCATAACAAATCCCAACTTCTTAAAAAATGTCACTTTAAAAAATGCCTCCAAAAAATTTCCTTTGAAAATTAAGTCCAAAAACCTCTAAAACAATTGTCTCTAAAAGCAAAATACCTCCAAACAATGTCCTTTGAAAATTAAGCCAAAAAATCCTCTAAAAAAATATCACTTTAAAAAATACCTCCAAAAAATCTCCTTTGAATACTAAGCCTAAAAAGAGTCCTTTCGAAATTAAGCCCAAAAAAAGTCCAAAATATGTCCAAAAAATTTCTTTTGGAAATTAAGCCCAAAAACCTCTAAAAACAAAATACCTCCAAAAAAATTTCCTTTGAAAATTAGGCCCAAAACCTATAAAACCAAAATACCTCCAAAAAATGTCCTTTGAATGTTAAGCCAAAAATAGTCCTTAAGCCCGACAAAATCCTACCTCCAAAACACGTCCTTTGAATATCAAGCCTAAAAAGAGTCCTTTTGAAATTAAGCCCAAAAAAGGTCCAAAAAATGTCCCAAAAATGTCTTTTGGAAACTAAGCCCAAAAACCTCTAAAAACAAAATACCTCCGAAAAAATGTCCTTTGAAAATTAAGTCCAAAACCTCTAAAAACAAAATACCTTCAAAAAAATGTCAATTGAAAATTAAGCCCAAAAAGCATAAAAAAAATGTATCAGATACCTCAAAAAATGTCCTTTGAATGTTAAGCCAAAAAGAGTCCTTAAGCCCAAAAAAATCCTTTGCAAAATCAGACCAAATGAAGAAATATGTGAATTATGTGAAAATAATGAATCTGTTTACGCCTATTTATATTTCTGCAAAATGTTTTTTGGAGGGGCTTCGTTGAATTTTCCAGCCGACATAAAGTCAATTAAAATTTCGGCTGAAATTTTGTGTCGTTAGACTTGATGGGCCATCGAGACAAAAAACAATTCGACTGAATTTTTTTTTTTTTAATTTGCCCGAACTAACACATCTGCAATTACACAGAGCCGAGCTCTAAACACATTTATTCAACTTTGGACTGATTAAACTCCATGAAAATTTGTGAATTAACTGTCGGAACCAAGACAAGCATTTGCAGAATTCAATCTACTTTCAGGAAATATAACTTTTATGGAATTTCATAAATATTTACTAATTTTAATTAATTTTGTAATAAAATGGGTGCAAACAATTTTTGAAGGTCATTATGATTCATTGAAATCAATATTCTGTAACTTCCAAAATACACTATAAAAAAAACTAAAAAAATCATGGTGCATTACATTGGTCCATCACCTATAATGGGTAGTTTTTAGATTTTTAGTTTATAACTTATATGTTGAGAAATTTTGTGAAAGCTGAAACATATTCAAAATATGCAGTTTTTTCATATTGAATCAGATCAAAAATTTCTAGTAATTATGATATGCATCAGTTGGTTTCGTAAATATAACGAAAATGAAGTAGACTCTGTTTAGATTGTTGTAACAAATTTTGTTTCTCAAAAACACAAAGTTTTCAAAGAATACACCAATGCGTTTGAACATGACTTTTTATGAATCCTTTGATTGTTATAGAACACACACTAAAAGAAATGCTAACTTGAAATATCAAATGTGTATAAAAAAATTCCAAAAAATAATTAATAGAAAGCTAATAAAAATTTTGACAACTTTTATTTTTATCGCAAAATGAAATTCTAAACAGAAAATTTGTTTTTCCTTGCAGAAAGTTGAAGAATAGAAAAAAATGATATTTTTTTCTCAAAAAAGGGCAAAAAGTGTAACCCAACTTCACATTTTCACCCTTGTCCTATTCATTTCAGTCTACTAACTGTGTTCATCAAGTTCTCAACCTTCAACAACCATTAATAGTAGTTTACACTGAGTTCTGTTACTAATTTTAGAAATTCTTTCTTTTTAACATGTTTTAGTAGGGCTTCACTATTTTTATTTGTAGTTAACTTCAACTTAACTTTCATTTTTTCTGCCAAACTGATAGTTCCGCCACTTTTGGACTTTAGCACCTTTTCTTAGATCCTTTTCTTGCTTCCCCCCCATAGTACTAGGTCTTTGTGACTACTGACTTATAATTTTGGTGCTAATTCATTTTCATCCCTCTGCGGGCCAAATCTCTTTGTTAACATCTCCACACCATTGGTCCTATTTCTACATGAAATGACCAAGCATTGGTGCTTATCATGTAGCCCCTTTTTTCCTGAAACTTTCCTCTTTGGGATCTTATATAATATTCCATGATGGGCCTTGCGGGCTTAGATATCCTATGGGGTCCTGCTGACCTCATTTAATTTTCTCTCGCTTGCCGACATGTCCCAGCTTGTGTTGCGTGACACTTTCACTACGTGCACCACTAACAACCCACTGGGCTCTTTCTCACAAGAAGATTTGACCCATGGGGTCAACCATCACAACCAAGAGCCAATGTTGATGTCATCATCCTCCATCATCTAGGCCAATCACATGATGCCACCCATCCTACTAGAGGAGAGAGAAAGGTCTCTAGAATTTTGGTTGCAACCATTTTCCTTTATAAAAATTTTAAAGACAAAAAATACCAGATTCAAAAATTGTCCTCAACACCATTCCTATGTGTCTTCTGGTATTGGAGGGGTGAACTTGAGGTGGATCTCTGCCATTGATCTACACAATTGAAGGTGTGGGAAACCACCTCCTGTGATCACCAAGACCTTTGTCTATGTATCTATCAGAATATTACATGTGGCCTGACACTTAGCCCTTGTATTATTCTACAAGGTCATTGCTTCACTTCTCTTCCTCTTTGTTAAACCACTAGGCTATCACTGTTGAGTGGGCTCCACCCTCTCTTTGAATTCCCAAAACTTTACTTCTTGCTCCATATTGGAATCCTCTGGGTTGCACCTGCCAACGTACCACCGTTGGGATGGCATCATCCTACTCCACCTTTGGCTGATGAAATTTATTCCCGCTACTAGTGTTTCTTCCACATATGCCTGATGATATCTCTTAGAGGCTCTTCCAACCTTTCTTCTACACATGGAATGTGCAAAACTTGGCTAAATGCTAAGGCTTCTCCAAACTCCTTCTAACTCTGCAATCTTTGACTTTGGGTCACAAAATTTGAATGGAACTATCTCACAATCCAAGAGGCCATTTTCAAATTTCTGCATACCACTAAAAATTATTTTTCGAGCTCTTTCCATCTGAGTGGGTTTCACCTCCATCTGAGGGGATATTCTGCTCCAGAACTGGGTCCAAATATTTTGCACCTTGCACCTTCTAATTCCATTTATGTTGCAATATTTTCCATTTCCTTTGCCTTTGATTTGCTTGTGCCACCTCTTTACATCATTGGACACTTTGTTGTCACCACCCTGTTGCTATCAAAAATATCCCCCTTTGGCATTGATGACTACAACAAGATCAAGAAAAAAAATCCTTAGAAAATAAAACTACTCCCCCTGAGATGTACTTGTATTTTTTGCTTATGTTTCAACTGTTGTGATGTTGTTGATGTTGCTTTCGCTTATTGTTGTTGAGTTACTAACACCTCTTGTTTCGCTCTTTTCCTGATAATTATTATCTCTCCCCCTCTATTTCATTTTATCACCATGTATCTGTACCCCTTTGACATCAATGTTAAAGACACCATAATGCTCCCCCTGTCACCATACTCCATCTGTCACCCATATTTCACTGTCACGTTGATCCTGTGGACCTAGAAACTACACCTTTAGACATTGAAAATGTAGCAACTTACTTTCTTTCTATTAAGGAAGAACTAGTGGAGGGATGCAAGGGGCACAACTACCAATATTTGCCTCAAATACTCAAATTGTTCTCTAGGAAGTGGCTTAGTGAATATATCAGTAACTTTCTCTCTGGTAGGAACATACTCCAACTTCACAATCTGAGTTGCAACTTTCTCTTTCAATAAATGATACTTGATGGGGATATGCTTTGTTTTGGAGTGAAAAACTAGATTCTTTGACATGATGTTTGCACTCGTGTTGTCAAAAATAATGAGAATAGGACTATCATAGAGCACTTGTACATCATGCAAGTTTTTCTTCATCCACAGTAGTTTAGTGCAACAAGAAGCTACTGCAATATATTCTGCTTCAGTTGTATATATGGAAATAGAAGCTTGCTTCTTGCGTAACCATGAAACTAGACTGTCTCCAAGAAATAAAGCACCACTATTTGCATTGTTTTCTATCATTCACATCACCCACCCAATCAAAATCAGTATAAACAATAAATGAAAAATCTTTACCTTTAGGGTATCACAATACATATCCCATTGTTTCTCTAAGATATTTGAGAATTATCTTAGTCGCTAATAGATGGATTTGTTTTGGAGTTGCTTGAAATTTTCCAACTATAGCAATGACCTGCATGATGTCTAATATTGAAGCTCTCAAATATAAGAGGCTCACAATTATGGATTTATATAAAGTATGATATACTGTTGGAGATCCATCCTCTTGTTGAGCTTGCAACCTGCTCACCATGGGAGACTTCTTTAAGATACTTGCCTTGAGAGATGAATATTCCTTTGGGGGTCTGAGAAATCTACAATCCATGAAAGTATGAAAGCTCTCCAAGCATGGAAATACCGAACTCGACCTTAATATCAACTACAAATTCTTCGGTAAACATATATAAATCATTGGAAAAGATGATATCATAAACATTTACTACCACCATAATGAGTTTTTCATATTTTTCTTTAACCTATAGGTTGCTATCGGTTGCACCTCTTTTGAATCCACACTTGAGCAGGTAGTTGTGTAACTTGGAATACCAAGCTCTAGGGGCTTTATTTAGACAATAAAAGGCTTGATAAAGTCTGCAAACATAATATGGTTTCTCTATTAGCTGAAAACCTTCTAACTTCTTTATGTAAACTTCCTCATATAGCTCTCCATTGAGAAAAGAAATTTTGACATCCATTTTATAGATTTTGAATTTCTTAAAACAAGAAAATGCCAAAAAAAATCTTATTACTTCTAATCTAACAACAAGAGAAACGGTTTCATCAAAATCGAAGCCTTCTATTTGAGCATATCCTTTTCACACAAATCTAGCCTTGTTTCTTACCACTTCTCCACGATCATTCAACTTATTCTTGAAAACCCACTTTGTGCCAATGACATTCTTATTAGCAGATCTTGGAACAAATTCCCAAGTTTGATTTTTCTCTATTTGGTCCAATTCTTCATTCGTTTCCTTTAACTAATGTTGATCTTAACTGGCTTGAACAACATTATTTGATTACTCAATGGACAATAGGGAAACATGTGCTTGTGTAGGGGGATTTAACTATTTTTTTTTATCTGCACACTAGTATTTAATTCACCAACAATCTGATCGGCTGATTAGTGTTTTTGTACATACCTTGAGGGACATTTGGCTTGAGAACTAGAGGGATATTCATTATCTTATTCTGTAGGTGACTCATCATGTTCCTCACAAATGATCACTATCTCATCAACGATGTTTTTTGCAATTTGTTTCTCTTCTTGATCTACTTGCTCATCCACCTTGACATCAATACAATAAACAATCCTCTTGGTGCTTTTGTTATAGCACATGTATCCTTCATTGTTGTGTGAGTATCCCAGAAAAATACCTTCATCTTCTCTTGCATCAAATTTTCTAATTTTCTCATCATTTCTCTTGTTGTAGCACATGCTACCAAAAACTGTGAAGTGTTTGACTGTTGCAGGTATTCCATGCCACAACTCATAGGGAGTTTTGTTACTGTTTTGTCTAAAATGAGATTTGTTTAGGATAACCACTACTGTGTGAATAACTTCTGCCCAAAACCTCTGCTGAACATTCCTTTCGTTCATCATAGCTTTGGCTAACTGCTGCACCAATATTTTTTCTCTTTTTGCTACACCATTTTTCTGGGGATTCTCTACTATTGTAAATTATCTTTTGATCCCATTATTTTTACAAAATTCATCAAATTATTTTGAACTGATCTCACCTCCATTCCCTGACCTTATGCTTTTTTATTTTTCAATCAATTTAATTCTCATCCATGGCTCTGAACTCTTTGAAATTCTCAAGAGCTTCATATTTCTCTCTGAGGAAGGAAACCCATAATATCCTACTGAAATCATCAATTATTAGCTTACAAATATAATTTACCTATGGGTGGTTGCATTTTGGATGGTCCACATAGATCCATGTGTACCATTTGTAATGGCTTCTATGATGAGTTTTCTCATTTCCTTGAATGGAACTCTAGCTTGCTTTCCCAATTGGCAAGGTTTTCAAATTGTATTCTCTAGTTTTGAAAGCGTGGTAAAATCCTTGACAACATTTTTCTTTCTAATCTTGACTATCTAATCAATGTTTATATGTCTAATATTTTATGCCATAACCAAATCTCATCTATCTTTGACAAGCAACAATTCTTTGTCTTCTCTTTGAGCACATAGACATTATTATTTGTTCTCACAACTTCAACAAATATCTCACATGTGCCTGTAGACTTGATTTGATAATTTTTGGCTTTAAAGATCACATCATAACCTTGATCACACATCTGAGATACACTATGCAGGTTATTATTCAACCCATTAACATATAAAACATCCTTGGATTTACCTTTTCCATTTGATAGACTAACCATTCCGTTTGCAATTATTTTTCCTAGAGTATTGTTGCCAAAAATCACATTACCTTTTTCAACTAGTTTCCAAGTCAGAAAATTCCTTTTGTCTACTAAAATGTGATTGAAACAAATGATGTCCACATACCAATGGTTCCATTCATTATTTTCATACAACGTAATATCACATTTCTCTAATTTTTAATTTTCTTTCCTTTTTAATTCTCAATTTACTCAATTACAAACTTTGTATTTTTCTTCTTTAGACTGCAATTGACTGCTATATGGCCAAAATTTTGACATTTTAAACATTTCACTAGATAATTCAGAGGAGAAAAATAAATACTATACTCGAGTATGATTTTTATCTGTTGAAATATTTTTCTAGATCTAAGCTACCTATAGGAAAGATTGAATCTGTAATTTGCTTCTCTGTGAGCATAATTTGTGCATGTGAAATAGTACCATGGGAAAATATCATTTTACCTAGAATTTTGTCTTTTATGCTAGACTAAATTATGGGCAGTTTGATTTTCTTGGTCAATGTTCTTCTTTTGTTGTTGCTGATTTTTCTTTGGTTGCATAATTGTCTTTTGTTGATGTGCATGAACTTACCTTTTAAATCATTTGTTGCACTTTATTCAGTTTCAAATCCAATATCACTACGATATTCAGATGCACATTGAGCTTCTAATATTTCATTCATATCCTCCGTACCTTGTCCAAAATTTTGGCTGAATCCGAGTTGCATTTTGGCCTTCCCTAACTCCTTATTCAACAACATGAGTTATCCTTCCATAATCTCACATGCTTGATTCTTTTAATTCAGTTGTTGTTTTAGAGAATCGTGAATCTTCTTGCCTTCTTATATTTGCAAGAGAAAGGACTCAAAAACCTCAATCTTTTATTTTATCAAATATTCCTTCTGTGTTTTTTTATTCTTTCTCGGCCTCTCTATTTCTTCAAGTGCACTTACTAGTTCTCCTTCAAGATTGACTTCTCCCTCTTCATCATCAAAATTAATAGCCTCACCTTGCAGATTTTATATGGAAATCAACATAAATTCATTAGGAATCTCATCATATTTTTCGTCATTTGAGGATTGGATAGGTTCACTTCTAAGGAGTTATTTTATTGAACATAGAAACCTCTCTTCTTAGCCTTCTTATTTTCCTTCTAAACTTTATTAATTTATATTTAGGATCATAATATTTATTCTTATTTTTAGGACACTTGCACTACAATAAAAAAGCACATTGGTGAGGGTCATGCTTGTGACGGACCTTTAAGGTCCGTCACCAATGTCACATATGGTGACGGTCATTTAAAAACCGTCACTGTAAGTGTATATAGTGATGGTCCTTTATGGTCCGTCACCAAAGACATTTTCAGTGACACTTTTGGTGAGGGTCGTTAAAGTCCCATCACTAATTCTCTCTTTGGTGACACTTCTAGTGACGAACTTTTAATGACCCTCACCAATGCTCTTTCTGTTACTTTTGGTGACGGTCAAAAAATGTCCGTCATCATTGATCACTAAAAACCATCACTGTAAGTGTATATAGTGATAGTCCTTTATGGTCCATCACCAAATACATTTCACTTTTGGTGAGGGTCATTAAAGGCCCATCACTAATTCTCTCTTTGGTGACACTTCTAGTGACAAACTTTTAATGACCCTCACCAATGCTCTTTTTGTTACTTTTGGTGAAGATCAAAAAATGTCCGTCATCATTGATCATTCCAATGAGTTTTTGATGACGCTATGTGCCTATTAATATATTTTTTGTCAAAAGATAGCGATTTAATACCATTATTGTGGAGCATTTTTTATAATATGTCCAAGGCCATAGTGGTTAGGGTCAGTCAATTTTTTAAGAAGTAATAAGCGTGTATCATTTCCCTCAAGTAATGACTAGTCGAATAGAGATTTCCTATGATTCAACACATCATTCATATCTATTATTTTTATTATCTAGCAAATTCCATTTAGATAAAGTTCCACTAATGTGTGTAGGAAATATATTATTTAATACATTATCGAGCTCTGACAATTCTATTAATGAGAAACACCTAACAATCCTCAACAATCTGGGCACACCTTAAATTAATGCTTTGGCACACACTAACATTTCTTAGCACCCCACATGTCTTGGAAAATATTTGTACCTAGAACATCTTGTGATGACACTGACGCCCAAGCACATGGTGGAATGTGCTAGCACAACATGGAACTCTCCTTTCATGTGTTGGCATGCTGCATATAGTCCCTAGCATACCTTGGAACACCTTCATTGAATGCATTGACATACATTAGCACTTGGCACACAATGCCACTTGGCATGTATTGGGACCTATTATTAGTGTGCCTAGAATGCCCCTTTTCAAAAAGATAAAGTTTTGACTTATTAACCCTCTTATTGGTTCTTCCTTTTGTTGCCTTGACACATATTGATATACCCTGGCACCTTATGCCACATCCTTAGCACCTAGCATGTATTGGCATATCTTGGCACTATTAATTGGCACATGATATAATTAGCACACCCCGGAACTCCCAAGCACAATTTGGGAATTCTTAACATTCCTTGATATTCCCTAGCATGCCTTACCAATGCTTAGCATACCTTGTCATTCCCTCCTTGGCATGACGACTAACACTAACCATTAACACTAGTATCTGGCAGTACACGTTCCTCGTATTCATTGAATTTTTACCTAGTGCTCCCTTAATGTTTTTTCCTAGTACTCCTTAAAACTCATCAACATGTATTATCACTCTCTAGCACACCTTAGCACTCTTCAACATTCCCTTCCACTTCATAACATGCATAACACTAGTCCCTGACACATATTGGCGCTTGGCACGTGTTGGCACTTGGAAAGTCTTAGCATGTATGGAATACGTTGAAATGCCTTGGTATGATTTAGCATGGTTTAATATTAAATTTATTTGTGATGATCAATTGTTGGAAAGTAGATGAGAAGCAACAAAGGAATACTTGGCACTTAGAATGCACTAAAACTTTGCACTTGCCACCTATTTCCACCTAGTGTTAGTGTGCCTAGCATGCCCCTCTTGGAAAAGTTAAATTGATCAATTATTAACCCTCTTATGTGTTCATTTCCTTGTAGTTTAAACTTTTTCTCCCTTTTTTTGTCTTGACAGTCCCTGACACGCTTTGAAACACCCTTGCACATCTTGGCATGCCTTATCACTTGGCACATCTTAGCATGTTTGACATGTATTCCCACTATTTGGCACATCAAGGGGGTGAAGAGAGATGTATTCCTAAAGTAGGTCGAGTACGAGGGCTGAGTAAGGGTTGCTAAAGGGAGGTCATGATCATCCTCCAAGAGCAAGATCATCATGTGAGGGTTCAGAAGAATGTTGCATACCTTAATGGTCGGTTTGCGCTAGGAAGTAGGATGGCATATTGTTGGTTCTCTTCTGGCAGATCACGCTTAAGAGAGGTTTCTCATGAGAATCTGGGCATGTCATTTCAATGGTGTCTTTGTGTGAAGGCTGCATCAAATTATGAAATGTTGAAATTTGCAACAAGAAACAGTGAGATTGGAAACCAGAAAGGACAAAAAAAAAATGCACCCACACTGGTGAGAAATTTTGATGCACCAGGAATGAGGAATGCGGGGCGTCTAATTTATTTTTCCCTTAAATAAATTGGACAATAAATTGTAATTTCATCTCATAACAACTTGTGTCAGTTAATTAAGTCATGATGATCGAGTTAGCTCAAGAAATTAGAATTGAGGGTCTAATATGAGGCCTCTAGAGGGATTCTAATATTTTTGGGGTCCAGTTGAAGTTGATGCATTAGTGGGGTGCAAGTGTAATTAACTCAATTAAATGAGTTAAATTCAGTTTAACTAGTTCTAACTGAGTGATGAGCTAGTGAGAGGTCCAGTGAATTAAATTAGATTTAATTCACAATGAGTGATCAATAAAATAACTGATAATTCACTATTAATAGTTGCATGCACATCAGTTTCGAGGAATACCAGTTGAGACAGAGGTTAAAGGGAACATAACTATCAATTTTATTCAGAGAAAATTTCCCATGTGCAATTATAAAGTCATTGGGATGCCATGATGGATTGCACAATCAAGGAAGATTGATTTTCCTAATTAATAAGGAGTTAATTCCCTAGGAATTGCATGAGCAAGGCAAGTTGAGGTAAGGATGAGAATTGGATAAGTACTAGACCGAGTTTGCCTAGATCAACAGGAGACAATTGACAGAGTGCTAGAGAATCTCATGAGAGATTAAGCATTGTATTGTTTCATGATTCCTTGACTTAATACACAATAGAGATAGAGGGGTTTTGATTAGTTGCTTTCCCCAAATACATCATGTTGTTGTGCGATTGATAATTTATTTCTCTTACTTATATATGATTGTGTGATCGTGTTTTGTTTTCGTAAATTGTAGGAAGTATTTAGTATCTTGTCTTAGTAGATTACAAGATCATATTGAATCTCGTTGGTTATATTTTCTACATGGCATTAGAGCAGGAATTTTTTGGGCGGCGAGTTTGTAGAGAATCTTTGAATATTTTGGTGTAAATTTTTCGAAAACAAATAGAATATTTGGATTCCTTGCGAAAATCTACCTAAATGGAAAAATAAATTGGTCAAATTGGAGCTCGGATAAGGGAGATATCATCGATTTAAAATCAACTCTTTTTTAGAAAATTTTTGTAACTTCGAGACAATTACACTGTGCGCGAGTCAAGAACCTATATGCACTTGAGGTACCAGATGCATGCAAAGCTTTGAGGAGAAAGGCAGAAGTTAGAGACTTGGTGGTTTAGAGGGAGCATAAATTACCTCTCAATATGCATCCTCATGAGAAGCAGTCTCAGAAGGTTGTGGAGTAGCTACCACAATTGGAGAAGTAGAGAGGAGACCCAGTGGAAGCGTCCACTCAAGAAAAGACCTCCATGAGGTGGAAATTCCGAGCCAGATGGGAGGAGGGAGCAGCCATACCTCGAAGTGTAAGGTGGGGTTATGTGTAGACATAATCCCAAGATAAGAAATTTGGGCAAGGTCCATTGAGATGGCGTGTCTCATGGATCGAACCTAGCTACGAGGAGCCCACAGTACAGCAGTAGTAGGAAGGATCAGTTAGATTGATGTAGTCAGATGTCAGCAAGACAGAAATCAGAGTGACAAATGTCAAATACTGGATCACAAATAGAGTTAGCAATAGTTCAAAGGGCATGGGTGCAGATGTCAGTAGCATTACAGAGAATCCAGTACTAGACAGGTGCAGTAGCCAGCATCAGTCAGAAGACTCTGATGACAGATGCATTATACTGATTCAATTGTTCAGAGGCTATTCAGTTTCAGAATTTGCAGGTGCAAACAACACTAGAGAAGTGTAGCATGCAGAACATTCCAAAGGTACCGGATTGGGATAGATTGAATTATTTTCTTGTTGAGAGGGAGTGTTGAAATTTGCAACAAGAAACAATGAAATTGGGGACTAGAAAGGAAAAAAAAAATGCACCCACACTCGTGAGGAATTTTGATGTGCCAGGAGTGAGGAATGTGAGGCGTCTAATTTATTTTTCCCTTAAATAAATTGTAATTTCGTCTCATAACAACTTGTGTCAATTAACTAAGTCATGATGATTGAGTTAGCTCAAGAAATTTGATTTAAGGTGATCGAGGTGGATATTGGTGGCCACCCGCCTATTCCACTTGAGCCCTAGCCATTGTCTCTTTCAGTTTTTCAGTTTCCTTAATTATAGCACAATTTACTATTTTTGTTAGTTTTTCAGGTCCTGAACTTTCGAAGTTGTTTTGAGGCCACAAACGATGTTTTTTGGGCATGAAAGGTTTGGCGATTTCATAGAAATAATATTAGCGGTTGTAGTCCTCGGAGAGATATTTCTAACGAGGTATCATGTGCGTCAAACGAAGATCATATGACCAAGTTATGACCCCGGGAAGTTGGCTGCCCAACTAATCCTAACGGGGCCCATAAAATCTTGGTGTTGCATCTCCTCATGATAGGGTTTTGCTTGTTTAGGGTTTTATCTTATTTTAAATAATAAAAAGACCCTTGACCCTTGTTTTTTTAGGGTTTTATCAATGAATAGGTGGGAAGTGGCCCTCGAAACCCTTTCCCTAAGATAAAATAAAGAGTGGGACTTGCTTTCCTTTTAAGCAAGGGAATTACCTTCTAGGGAGAGAGGAGGAAGATTGAAGGGTTGAGGGAGAAGAATAAGACTTATGAAGGAAGTTCTCAATCCCTAAAATCCTTTGGGAACTTGGATTCCCAAATGGTCCTTGATGAAAGGCCTTTGACACAAAATGGGACCACATAGGGCCAAGTGGACCCAACCCAGGTTCAGGGATGGAATTTAGTAACCAATGATGTTCCTCTCCTAGACAAGGTGATGGGAAAGGATCAGACAAGTGTTTTTACTTCGATAGGTCAAATTGATCCTACTAGGTTCTATCCTTGGGAACACCTAGGAAAAACTTGATCCTAGAGCTAGGGCTTGAAGTATCCGGAGATTTCACCGTCGGAATTGGCCCAAGTTTTGAGGAGAGTGAGGGCACCCAGCAAAGCAACTGCCTCTAGGAGATAGAAGTTTTCCTCTGTTGGAAATGTTGTCATTGATGGCAAAGGTAAAGACAAGAGCAGCACCTAAACTATCCATGAGGCAAAAGAGACAAAGAGGTAGCAGAGGAAGCAGAAGCAACAGAGGAATTAGAGACAGGGCAGTGGAGTTGAAAGGGCCTGAAGGAGAGTAATACAGAAGTTTATTTATGAATTAGGGGTCTAATACAGTTTACAGATGAATTATTGAGTAATTATTCATTAATTGAGTTTGTATGGCATAGACTTTGATTGAAGACTAAAACCCTGTGGTAAAGACTTAATATGCTTGGGGATGAGTTGGAGCATTGCTTAAATGGAAAAGGTGATGGTAAAGGACAACAACAGAAGACAGCAGCGAATTGAAGAAGAGTTGTCCAAACGACAGAATAGATTTTCCTCTTGTTTTCATGAACAAGAGGGTTTTGTAAGTAATTTCAATTAGCACAAATGAAGAATATGTTTAGTGGCTCTGAGGAGATTAGAGAATTGATATAAGTCTGCTTCCATATTATTCGAAAGGATCGATCCTCCAAGAGAAAGCGGAACTATACCATACCTGTATATTTCTTGTGAAAGCGGGAGTTAGACCTTCAAAGTTTGTGAACATTGAGAACCCTGTGCAAAAGGGTAGATTTGTAATTATGTGCACGATCGAGCAAACCAATGTGAGTTCGTAAATAAGGGCTTATATATGTATCAAGATTAGATGCACTCTGAAATGTTAGCCCCTATATGGAGAGGCTTTCTCAGAGTCCCAGTGTGAGTGTTACGGAGTGGAATGCAATGAATATTACAGCATAATGGAATACGAATGCAGTAAGGATGTAAAGGACCAGAACCTCAAAGCGAAATAGCTACATATATAACAAAAGGAGTGAAGAATTAGAAGTAGAACTCCGAATACGAAACTCTGACTAATGAACAGTAAAAACGGGTTGGCATTAGTAACCAGATCACGAAAGGACGTGGAACCTTGAGCGAAGGTGAGGAACCACGAGGTGTGAACAGTGACGACGAAACCTGGAGTAGAGGGGCGAAACCAAGAAAGAGGAACAGTGGACGCGGTTTAGAGCGAACCGATGGTTTTCATCGCACCACCTTCAACGGCCAAGCAGGTTTCAAGAAATCACAGCGATTCCATAGAGCGGCTGACACATGGCATACAGAGGGACCCCAAAACCGCTCTCACTGCACGCCATCGCGTGTTATTGTTCGCGCATCTTCGCCGAGCGATATCCATCCGATCAAATGAGGCAGCGCAACGCGATAAAAACCGTCGGATGGAGACGACCGTTAACATTGGGGCCCAGTCCATCGCACAACTATTGAATATTAACCCTCATGCAAGTTAACCGCATGATTTCCGTTGGATCAGAGGTTGAAAAAGAGATGAATTATCCACCATTGGATCATGAATAAAGTTGCAAGGTGTCTAACAAGGTATGGGTCAGCGTTTAATTGTTGATTATTAAATAATCGGAATACAAATATGCGGCCTAGCGTGGGTTAAGTGGCGATGCCGAAAGGAGAATAGGCATTAATATTATGATTGGGTGCTAAAAGCCACGATTTATTAATAGTTTTAATTTTTGAATCGGGGAATATGCATACATGACGATATAAATTTATATGTTGTGCTAAAGTCGAAACCTATATGAAATGAGATTGAGTTTATTACAAGAGCCTGCAAGAACGAAAGAGCGAGAGACAGCGGAAGAAAAATGGTACAGGGAAAAAGATGAATTGAAATTGTAATGTGAGTTTCAAACCATTATGTTTAAACTCATATATGAACAGAGAATGTAGACAGGTAGCCAAAGAAAAAAGATGGTAATGAACAGACATCACCCAGATTCATATGTATTTGAGAATAAAACCTGAAAAGAAGTTATATGTAGCTGGTGCACTCAAGTATAGTGAACAGATGAATAGACACTGAGGTGAACCAAAATATACAGAACAGTCACTCAATAGCAGTAGAAAAGACAAATCTAGTCAAGCCAAAGTCTAGAAAAGGAGCTGAGTGGAATAGAATTGTGTAATTGAAAATGTGTTGCATCATTTAGCTTTTCCTCAATGCCCAAAACCTCCAATATAGAACCCTTTTCTAACCTAATATGTCCTTTCCTCTAGATGGATAGTCCTAAGCAAGAAAAGGGAAGCTTATAGTTTTTAGCCAGGTGCACATACCTATGACCCCGCCTACACCTAAAAGGTATTCCTTCATAACCCAATATCTGAATACACTCCACCCCAATCCCGATATACATGCCTTCTATAAGCCCTTCTATGAGGTCCATATTAACCAAAATATGGGTGTATGTCTTAATCCCCATCTCTAAATATGTAGATTCATGGGCTAAATAAGATCCCAATGAGTTACCTATATCTTTGAAAATTAGAGCATCCCAATAGGTAGAAGGGAGACTTGGAAGATGAACCTAGACTGGGGCCATATCCAGTCTCTCCTACTTTGCATCGAAGAGGGACATTTAGAAATTGAAAAGGATAGGAGATGAATCAATTTTATAAACCATTTATTGTACCTTTTGGGTGTCTGCTACATCTTTGAGGCACAAATGAATCTAACCTTGGGCTAACAGTGACACCTATGGAGAAAATTTTATAATAGGTAAGATTTCATTATCCGCCCACACGTTTAGGTTTGAGGACCTGAATTTTCAACCCCTTACTTGCCCCACCAAGGATTTTTGGGACATTTCCTTAGTATTTTGAATGGTGACATTGACTCCCAAAAATAGAGAAAGCAGGACTTTGTTCTTTTTCTTGACACTACAATGGATTTTCCTCTTCCTCGCTTTCTCATACTCCTTTTGAATCATAATTCCTTCTTATTCACAATAGTGTTTCTCCCTGAAAACCACAAGACCATTCATGATGTTAGTTTGACCTTCTTTCGTTGTCGAGGCAAGGCTCTCCTTCACTAATTCACCGAAGGAGGGTGAGGCTGATGGCACTTGAGATGAAGGATATACATGAAAACAATCTAGAGAGGCTTCTGAGAGTGAAGAACCCCCACTGTGTTCAAAAAATTCCGAAAACCCTAAGGAAGTAGTAACACATTGTATCTCTTCCTCCAATATATGGGACAATAGGGAAACTAAACTTAGAGTCACACACCCCAAGAATAGTTCTCTAGCGCCTGAAAAACATCCTCAGGCCCTGAGCTAGCCGAAACTAAAGGACCTGAATAGTGGGTGGCTAGAGCAAGGGTTAGGGCCTTCGAACCGCTAGATAGTTGCCTATTGAATTCTTAACTTTTCTTTCTAAAGATCTGGTAGGCCTAGAAACTACGATATGGTGACCTTCTAAGTTGACTTTGAAATGCGAATGGATAAAATCCTTGGGACTAGACCAAATTTTTTGAAAACCCCCCTCCTCTAGTTCATAATCCACCAACTCCTCCTCCTCCATGTGGGTCCAATAGTAAGCAATCAACATCTCATCTTAAAAGCATATTTGATGAGTAGTTGCATTTCTTCAAAGGGTTTATCATGTTGACCATCTCTCTACAAAATATATATCACGTGGATAAAAAACTCATGGTTGCCATTTAATCTTATCTTGCATTTTGACAATGATATTAGAGCCTGGAATTGTCTAGAGCCTGTTCACTCTTTGTCAAAACTACGACGCTTTCTTCGCCTGCAATTTTTCCATGGGCCTCTAGGGTTTCTCTAGTGTTGAATTCTTCTCCTATGGTAAAGATGTTGTAATTTTCTCTTTAACATTTTGAGTCCATCAAAATAAAATAAAAATTAAAAACATAAAATTAATAATTAAACCAATCTAGATCTATCTTAACTCTAGATCTATCAAAGGTCTAGAGGGAAGAATCAAATCTCTTGAAGTTCAAACCTCTTTAGATTTTATCTCTAGACATTTTATAAATTTGAAATGAAGATGAATCTAAATTAATCATATAAAATGAAAAAAAATAAAAAAACATAAAAATTAAATTGATTTGCAAACTAAACATAGTATCCACCTTTCTTTCTAAAAATATTAAAATATTTACCATATTCGAATAACTTTTAAGAAATTAAAATATTTATTATATTGGAATTATTATATTGTGATAAACTTTTTTGACCCTTCCGATTAAAATGATTTGAGTCATCCGAAAACCATTTTCCCACTCGATTTAAAATTCAAGAGGGTATTGTCATGGAGGATTGGCGAGCAAACTAAACACAGAGCATTCTGTTACCAAAACAGTAGAGCAAAGCTAGAGCTACATGAGGGGAGCCTTAACACCCTCTCATCGATACTGAATGCATTGAAGAGTTCGACTCGAGCAAAGATGAAGAAGCGATTATTCAGTTTCAAGAAGAAGAAGGCGGCCCCTCCTCCATCTGTTGAGAGGAATACAAGAAGGTAAGAGTTTAAGAAATTATTACATGTATAATGTAGCTGTTGTGCCATGGAAATCAGAAATCAGACCATCATCTGTGCACTCTCGCAAGACAGGGCAAACTCCACAAGGAATGTTCGTAAATTATGACCACTCCTGAATTTGAGCTTGGGAACCTCTATAGCAGTAGTCTCTGGTTCCCGTGCTTATCGCTTCTTCCACATCACCATTTTCTTGATCTCTTCAACCTTCAATTCCACCTTTGATATCCCTGATTTTCTCACAAAATCAGCAACACTCTCAATAGTGGCTACACCTTGCTGCAAGGTGAACTGCAAACATTGCTGCTTAACAATGTTAGTGAACTCTATATCAAAATTTAGCCCTATGTACCATGCATCTCCATTTATCTCCTTTGAAGGTCTCAATTCTGCTAGCATATACACCTTCATTTCTCGGTTAGAAACACACTTCACCCCTTTTATTAAGTCACGAGCTTCTATATTTTTCAATGCTTTGTTAACCTGTGGCTGTTGTAAATTTGTTTCTCTTTTCATATCTTTTGTCCATATACCCATATTTCCAGCATTTTTTATGACTTGATATATGAGCATATCTTCAGATGAGAGGCCCTTAAACCTTACAGATTCTTCTTTCGTCTATTGCTTCTAAACTAAGAAATCACCCTGCTTGAAAACCTGGAGTTGACGATTTTGAAGCAGGGCATTGAGTGCCTAAGATCTAACATTGAGATCAACATCTTTAAGATTTTACTCCATGATTTTATCTGTCAATCAATCAGAGAAAGTATTGAAAAGATCCAATATTCTATTGATGGTAGTAGCCATTTGTGAAACTGATGTTGCGATCTCTAAGATCTTCAAAACTGTAATGGGCTTCGAACCCTATAACAGTATGTGCATTTGTAGTGTCTGATTATCCCGATTGCCCCATTTAGAGTATGGGCTTCGAACCCTAGCCACAGTATGTGCAATGCGTAGCCTCAAGCAGAAACCAAAAATGTATGTATATATGCTCTGCATTTTGAACATTTGTGTGGCTATTACTATGTTTTGATCACAGAAAACAAAATTATGCACAATTGAATTTTGATAATTTGGATACCAAATGTAGAATTGAGTGGTGCCTGAAGCATTGTTTGGTGGGGGACAATTTCTAACCGGTGGATTCAGTTTCGAACTACTTTATGAACAGTCCTAACTTATTTTTCAGTTTTTTTCGTCTCAAACACATCAATGTCCTTTTCCAACATATATTATTATCATTTACTCATGCAACCTACTGTGCATAGGGTTTCAATGTTTCATTTTCTAGTTGTCACTGCAGAGGCAACCATGCCCTCCTTTTTCAAAGCATATCTAGCTGTAAAAAATTTTCCTTATTGTTTACAAAAGGGGTAGGTAGGTGTCCTTTATTCGACTCTTTATCATCATTACTCACAATTTAATTCAATGATATCTTGCATCCCATAGATTTAATGTCTTATCTTCCTATGATCTATCATAGCCCAGATTCTCATGGTTTGCTTTTAGAGCCAAACATTTTGCAAAGATTCATCTTTTGGTGAACATCATGAAACCTTCTTTAGAGATTCTGATGTGCTCTTTTGATTTTGAGTTTGCATTCTTGAATTTGAAGTGTGCTTTGAATTTTCTTTAACTGTTCCTTCACATGAATTGTATTCAATTTCTTATTTTCTGTCCAAACATGAAAGAGCTATAGATAAAAACCTGTTGATGTATGTTGTATTCGGTGCTGCTTTCTAACTTATAATCCAAGGGACTTAATGCGATAATCCATTGTATCCAGGAACATGGATATGTGCTTCTATCACCAATGACTGCTTCAACTTACTGTTATTATTTTGGCACTATGAACGAAACTTTTCCAGATGCTTACTTTGAGATTGCTTATGCCTAGCATGTGATACTGATTTGTTTGTCCATTTTTGTCTGGGCCAGGATTATTTGGCAAATGCATCAACTGTGACATTGGATATATTGTACTTTTAGAACACGCGCTTGCAGAGAGGGACCGAAGGTATGTTTTTTCTTCTTCTAATTCTTGTTTTAGTTTGATTCATATCCTTACCACAAGAATAAACTATGTGGTATTTGAATGAATAGTTGTTTGTGTTTGTATCAAAATATGTGAGATGCTCTACACCTTGCTTGGGGTGGGTGGGTCTGTCAATAGTTTATTTGCATGTATTTATTTTAATCTATGCTATGTGTTAGGTGCATCGAATATAATATCCCAAATCCATATAATTCTGGTTTCGATAGGGTCAATATTGCATATCTTGAGTTCAGAGAAATGACTGATATATTAAATATTGAAATTTGAGATATTCAACCTCGAGCTTTGGAACATTGATGTGCATATCAAACACAATTTTAGATGTGTCTGTGCTAGCGTATACTGATTTCCATTTGATATTAGTGCGAGTAATCTCATTTGTTGTGGAGCTGACTCTGTTTAGTTTGGAGGCTTTGTAGGTTTTTGTCATTTGGGTCATAAATGCAAGTGTGCATTTTGATATGCAGTTTCATTTTGCTTCGTATATTTGTTAGTCTTTGATGTTATTTATTTGCGGGAATCATAGAGAATGAATGGAGTTAATGCATGCCATTGGGTTCTTAGTCTATTTCTGATTTGTATACTGTGAAAATTTCTGAGCACAAAAATCCTACTGCTAAATATTGATTTACTTCTCCTACTTGTTTTATTATGCACAAGTTATTTAACTGAAAATATTCAAAAAAACTTCAAGGTAAACACAACTATAAACCTACACAAATATAGATCATTTACTGAACATCACACACATATGACAAAGGACACGAATTTTTCGGACAAATGTCCTCGGAAAACCCAATGTGGGAAAACCGGTGCAACATATATGATTGTTTATTATTATTAAGAAATAATATTCTGAGTACATCTAGGGTGCCATAATCTGGCTCACCCAACAAAGAAAAACTTGGCTACAAATAAAATGTGATTTTTACCTCACTCTCGCAAGTCCTGGCTGATCTGGATGAGCCACTAGTGAAACCCCAACTAGCTTTGCACAATCTATACGCTACCACTGTGTAAGGTTGTGTGGCGCTAACTGAGGGACTACGTCACCCTTGCTCTGCGTTGATCAACTTCTACCGAAGTTCAGTTTTAGCCTTGTTGGCTCAGAAACCCTAGTCTCTAGGTGAATTTCAGACTTTCCTTGGAGGCTTTGTGCTGCCCCTGCGTGGGCCTGCGTCACCCTCTCTAGGGATTGTGTCACACCCTCTGATCGCTGCGCTGCCTCCACTGTGTCTTTTTTGCCCTTGCTCTGCATTGTAATCTTGGTCCTCCTGACCAATCACTGCATCCGCCCTTCACTGCTTCTCTAAATCACTCAGATCTGATCTTCGTTTGAGCACTGCTCCGTCAGAAGAATTCGATCTCTTAGATTCTATGTGTGTGTGTTCTCCAATTGACCCCAAGCCTTTCCTTTATACTTTTCTCGTTGACAAATCAATGGCTGTGATCTTATCACTAATCAATGGCTAAGATTAAAAGAAGCTTGATCCACGTCACTTAGAATGTTCTCATCACATGTGTAAATTAATTCACTTTAATTTTTTTAATTTCCCTAAGTTAGACTTAGGGTCCCCATTAAAAAATTTAATTAGTTGAATAAATTTTACACCAGATGGAATTTCTCCAAACGCTTTTCTACGTCTTGAAGATCTCATGTGTTCTAACCCCTCCACAAAGTTTTGGAGTTAGAGCACATCTGATGCTACCCCAAAATCTCAACACTCCCTCTTAGCGAGGAGTGTGCTCTAGCAATAGTTCCCCACTGAAGTGTCACCTTGATCTCTGGCATCAGTCTTTGTGCTGATTCTTGGACTGCTGACCTCCATCCACTGCGATGCTGCTCTCTGTACTGCTGCCCATGTCACTACCAATGACATAGCCACATCTGTACTGCATCTCCCTCTCAAATTGTTGCATCATGCTGCCCATAGCACCGCCACTACTAACTGCTGCACTGCAACTCAGTTGCTAAGAAGTAAGCAGCTAAAGGACCACCACCCAATCACCAGACAAGTCAGTCGGGCTGCATCTCATCACTGAAGCACCCTCTACTGCTATGTTGCGCTGTCTCTCTGAAGCTCTGCGATGTCTGCTGCACTATACCATGTAAGCATTGCCTTTGCACTACTGTCTCTCATCTGCGTTGCTCCAAACTTTAGCATCCCAACACTGCCTCTGCTTTTCCATGATTTTCTGCACCCAATGCTCCAGTCATCCTGTTATTGCCTTAAGTCTCTTGTAGCTCGTATGTGATCTAAGAGTTTGCGCAACTCAAGGATCCTGCCTTCCCATTTGTAGCTGCTCTACAGATCTATGTCACCCCACCTCTTCTCTCGAGACATAAGCACTCATGGCCACATCATCCTCACTACCACTGTCCCCTCTAGTTGTTGCTGCCTTGGAATCTGAAGCTTCCTTGTCCTTCCTCTTAGGAAAAGTGCTGGTGAAGTGTCCAATTTCACCACATCTAAAGCACCAGACCTTGGATAGGTCCTTCTTCTTCCCTTGCTGCCGCTGTCCCTTTGATGCTAGGGCTGCATCTCCCTCCTCCTCCTATCGAAGGATAGCTCACATGTCACCCCAATTTGAGAGTTGTGCTCTACCCAAGATGCTTTGGACTAAGTTCTCCCACTCATCAGTGACTGCATTCAGGGCAATCCTCACCAAGAGCCCTTCATCTGGAGTTTCCCTCATGGCAATCAACTGATCTCGGATCGTTTGCAATCTGAAGAGGAAGGGATCAATCTCCTCTCCCTTCTGCATTTGGAACATCCGCATTTGGTTCTCTAGAAGCATCTTCCGTTGGATGAAGCTGCCTTGATACAACGTGGTCAAAGATTTCAACATATCATGTGTCGTCTTCTTCTTGAAAATGTGTGGTACCACATGATCCTTCACCCCATCCATGATCAAGCACTTTTCTTGCGCCTAATTTTCGTTGAACTTATTTAGAGCGTTCACATTGGTGGGCACAACTAGGACATTTTTCACATGGTCTCTGATACCGTACTCCTTTAGGACTGTTAGGATTTTGGCCTTCCAAATCACAAAGTTAGACACACCGTCCAACCTATCCCGATCTCTCAGTCCATATGGGGCCATCTCTACTCAAAATGTCGAAATAGATACTCTTCTCCCTTCTACTACTGCTGCACTCAACAAAAGACCAGATCTGGGTTTCTTGGTGTTAGAAACCCTCTAGAGATACTTCTCCCTCTAACAGCTGATTTCCCTCTCGAAAATCCTTCGCCAATTCTGCTGAATCAACCCTCTACGATCACCCTCTTGATCAAATCTCAGAGCTTTAAAAATCCAGAAAACTAATTGGTAAGGAGGCTTTAAAAATCCACTTGTCATATTATTGCATATTTTATTTCAAATTTACACCAAAAATATCACTGTAATCTTCTAGAGTTACAAAATCGTAATATTCTTTTAATACGTTCCTGCATACAGGGAATCAACAGGATTACTTTTATTTTCATAATATCAAATGTATGTTTGACAAAAGTCTCTATCACTATATCCTTGCTATCCACAACATCAACTATTGTCTGTTGAGCAGCATCTTCAACCACTTCCTTACCAATACAAGACATGTTGAATCCATATACATTTCCCAAAACGATAGACTAGTTCCACCTTTTCCAACACCAGCCCCATACATCTTAGCTGTGTTTGGAAGGATTGCTCCACCAGGTTTCAACCAATGATCATGAGCATAAATAACTGAGCTGAGCAATGATTCATAAAACATGCATTATCCCATTTACTCACTCACTATCCCATCTACACTTTGACTTTCAATTGCCATGCAGTTTTCAATATCTTCTATCATGTTGTGGACTACAGTAATAACTCCATGCGAGTTTCGATTTTTTGCATTTTCACTTTCTTCTTTGAGCATGTTATTTTGTTTTCCAGCTTGACAAGCTACAAATCCCATCTTCTCAGTTGCTTCAACTGTAATTACTTTTACAGCTCCCACTTAAGATTCTTTTACAACTCCTACCTAGCTAAGATTCTTTTACGACTCCTACCTAATGACCACCTCCAAATGTTTATTTTTCATTAATTTTGGGGGAGAGGGATTTTTTTGGTGTATTGAACGGGGAAAGGGGAAATAAGGGTATCATGGATGGGTAGAAGTGACAGTTACTGAAATCTATAATCCTAACATTAGCGAATGAGATGGGGCCTTATGACCAGAGGGCAGAGGGGCTAGTGGGCATAGAGAGAAGGCAATAAGAGAAATTGATAGGGGGACCCCCAATAGTTGTGATAAGGGGACTAGGGGCCCTATTATCACAACCCATAAGCCCTTAACCCATAACCACTAAATTCCCTATCCCCGTAACCCCCAAACCATAATCCTTTAACCCCTACACTTATAACTCATAACCCATTAAACCCTTGATCCCTTAAACCCTAAGCCACTAAACCCTTAACCCCTAACTGCTGACTTAGAATCCCTTAACCACCCTTAAAAGTCACGACAATGTAACTTTTTGAAGTATTTTTGGA
This sequence comes from Pinus albicaulis, assembly GCA_034641835.2. Taxonomy (NCBI): domain Eukaryota; kingdom Viridiplantae; phylum Streptophyta; class Pinopsida; order Pinales; family Pinaceae; genus Pinus; species Pinus albicaulis. Next base: position 1,198,341,769 of record CM076579.1, on the reverse strand, counting down.
CAATCTTCCCCCCCCCCCCCCAAATGTCATTAGAATTAAGCTTTTAGATGCGGTTGTTAAGTGACCGCCTCCAAATGTCAATTTTTCATAAGTTGTATAAGGAGTAGAAGTCCAGTGCCTAATCTGATACTATTCCATGATAACTATGATTAGTTTGGACATGAATTGCATTTCATGGTCGGTAATGACCTCTCTTGGCACACCGAGCCTAGTAAAAATCTCCTTATAAAGAAAATTTACAATTTCCCGTTCATTTGCTGGAGCCAGCGCCTTGGCCTCGACCCATTTCATAAAATCGCTAGTGAACACTAGAATATATTTCTTCTTTCGAGACATTGGCGTGATCAGGTCTAAAAAATCAAGGGCCCACATTTTGAATGGTTAGACCGATACTTGGGGTTGTAACGACATTTTTTTCACTTGAACTGGCCTCCCCATCCTATAGTAGTTATCACATTGGCTGGTATGGGGGATGATTAATCAAAAGGGCTTGAAGTGCCATTTCATGGGGCTTCATTTGATTCAATTCCATGTTGCGTATTTTTTTATTAAACAAATGGTACCCATGGTGAGGAGGTCTTTACCTTTTTAATTGCATGAAGAAAATGTCAAGGGAGAGGGCGCCATCAGGTTTTCCCATTGAACCCTAATTCGCCCAAATTCAAATTCACTCCTTCATGTTCCATTGTATTTTATTCTTGGTTGTTTTCCCGGAGCACATGATATACATAAATGGAAGAGAATTAACTATTATATGATGAATAAGGAGTTTAAAATCACCAACAACAATCAAAGAAGAAAAATGATGTTCTTTTGTCAACATTAATCCTTCATTGAACCTCAATTCACCCAAATTATAATTCACTCCTTCATTTTCCATTGCATCTAATTACTGGTTGTTTTCCCTGAGCACATGATATACATAAATGGAAGAGAATCAAATACTATATGATGAATAAGGAGTTTAAAATCACCAACAACAATCAAAGAAGAAAAATGATGTTCTTTTGTCAACATTAGTCCTTGAAGTAATGCATATGCTTCCACTTGATTGCTTGAGATTGATCCTATTCCCCATACATAAAAAAATTCTATTTTTCCTTTGGGACAAAGGATAACCCCTTCTACTACATTATGTTTGCTAGTTTGTGACAATTTCTTCTCCATACTAGGTATAAAACACCTCACCATTTTTTTTTAAATGGTGGGAAAACTTATCACAACTCAATGGCCAAACCAAGAACAAGGACAGTCATCATTGGTTGTTATATGCTAATGCAGGTTAACTCATCACTATTATTCAAGTAAAACCACACCACCTATAATTACCCACTAGTGGTCCGTAATGGGACAAACTTTTACTCTTGCGAGATGCCTCTAGGTCATGGGCCATTGACTTGTTTCCTTACATTTGAACAAGATGAGTATGATGTGCAACTAGCTCGTTCCAAACCCGATAAGAGGAGTATGAGGCCCATGTATATAACTAGTCCTTGAATATTTATATGAATATTTTGTTTCATTTCTTCTATCTTTGAAGAATATTGACAATTTTCGACCAAACATGGCTGCTCGAGCAATGAAGAAGCATGCATGAACATCAACCCTCAAAATGGCATCGGTGAAAACCCCAAAAAATACCCTTAAGAGTGTCAAGAAGGCCTTGTTGATGAAGCCCGAGCCAAAATTTGTTGAAAATGTCGAGAAACTAAAAAACCAACTCCTGTGGAGGACATCAGAGTTGTCGAGGTTCTAGTAAAGAAATGGAAAAGCAAAAAAATTGGGCAGTTAAAAAAGCGATGCCAAAAATTTCGCCGCTCTTGAGAAGCCAACCCCTCTGAGTGATTCTGGGCCCAACAAAGGTAGATTTTTAGGGTCTATCTTATAAACATCTCAAGTTGTTTGGTAGGTTTTAAATTTGTGCATATGAAACAATTAGGATATGTTAATTAGAATAATTTGAGGTTTAATATTTTGTCACCATGTTATTAATTGATTTTTTTTTTATTAAGAAAATGTATCATCTTCTTGTGTTTCAGATTTCCGTATATATAGAAAAATGATTAGCAACACTCTTGGTTTATAGGGTTACACAATTTTTGTGCTATTTTGAACTTGTGCCAAAGTTTTTGCAAATTATCTCTATCATGCACTAGGGTTATTACATGGTCTTCTTGCAGCTTGTATCGACTACCCTCTCGAATCCTGTAGCCAAAACCCCAACTAGGATATGGGCATATATTTTTGATCAGAGTGATCATCAAACTCAACAATATATCATAGGTTTATCATTACTAAAACTGAAAGGAATTTTTTTTTAAATCTAGGTACATGTAAAACACCATTGAGCTCAAAGATATCACCCAATGGCATTTGGAGTGAGACAGATCCCATTCTTGTTGTTGCATATTTGAAATCATCATAAAACATCCACTTGTATGCTTGCCTCATACTCTTGAAGTTTCCCAAAGGCCATATGTTTGGATGCTCCACTATCCATGTACCATCTGACACCATCATGGAGAAGTATGTCACAAGCTTGAATGAAAGCTCATCCAATCTAACAAATACCGTTTCTGTTGTTATTTCTCGCCCTTCCCCTTATTTTGAGGACACTAATAAGCATAATTATCAAACTCTTGACACATGAAACACTTGATATGGCCCAAGAATTTCTTACCATTGATTAGAGGAACCTGAATTCTCTTTCTCTCCTGCTGACCTATAATAGGTCCCCCTTTTTTTTTCTGGCATTCAATATATTTATAGTGAGGGTTAGAATTTTTCTCTTTCGTCTCTATACCTTCAACTCGCTCTAGTTTGTATTTTCTTGGATAAAATCATGCCATAAATTTTCAAGAGTCAAAATTGGAAAGCTTTCTTGGGCATAGGCACCTTAGACATAAGGTTTCCATGAAGATGAAAGCCCATTCAACGTTGTGTACCAAATCTTCATGCTTGAGCTCTTTTCAAGTTGTTGCACATTGATCATAGAGTTTATTAATTTTTATCAAAGAAGTGGTTGCAGTATCTATTTTGTTGATTTATGTGGCTCTAAGCTTGATCCTTAGAAGCATATTTCAATTGATGTTCTCACCCCGATATATAGTGAAGATAGCATCAAACATCTCGTTACTGATGGTTTTACTGATAATGTGTGGGATCCTTCATGGAGTCCAGGATGACTTGCTTTGTTTTGGCCATCTTCTTTTTATTTTTTTGTCAACTTTATAGATTTGTAGGTCGTTCAACTTTGGTCTTTACAAATGCCAAAGATCATTATCCTCCAACAACATCTATATTTGCACTTTCATGGTATGAAATTGGAGGGACCTTATAATCTGTCTTCGTATCTAAGATTGAATGTAGTAAAAATAATACTCTTGGATTACACCGTTAGAAAAAATAGATCAAGTACCTAAAGAAAAACTATCATAGGTCCATAGTTATTTTCTGAAGCATGAATCCAAGGCATCCCACTGTTGAAACCTTCTGACAAATTCCTATCCCAAGTAGAAGTCTGGGGTTATTGGAAGGCTTCAACAAACATGCTCTTTAGCTATGAGAATTCCATTGGATTCGGAGGTATCTCACAAAATGTTTCCCTGAGACTATCATTCTCTTCTCTTGTCTTTGTGTGGTCAGTCACTTCTCTTGTCATTTTGTGGGTCACTCCTTTTAGCCCCAAGTACATCACAGTACTCCAGGTTCAAGGTGTAGGATAAAGAATACAGAGGAGTGGAATTTGTTCCATATTTTTATGATTACATCCCTTAGGGTGCCAGACAAAAGTGGGCCCCACTCCTTAAGAAAATGTTGAATTCTTTCCAACAAAATGTTGACACCCTCCAAAATGTCACGTCAATATTCCAAAGTAATAAAAAATCAACAAGTGGCTCCATTATGGAGAGAATATATCGACTTTATCACATCAAGCCTCATGAAGAATGGTAATTCTAATCCAAATTGTCTTTTGAAGTTTGCCACTAAAGACTGAACCATGGAAGATAATTTTTTCCTCGTTTCTACTAATTGTTTAAACATGATATATTCAAATTCAAATCTGGTTTCTCCAACCTTTAGAGTTGAAGATCATAAAATTGTCGGTATACTGCTTCAGCATGTTGGTGGGTAGCAATAAAAATTTGAATTTTTATTCCATTTTCACTCACAATTTTCATCCCTTGAACTTCAACAACGATATATTTCATAGGAAAATTTAACCTATGAAGCAAACATGGTCAAAAAAATATGGTCTGTTACTTTGCGTGAGCATTTTCTTTGATCACCTGCATGACATTTGAAGGACCAATGATCTTAATTGCTTCTGATTTTTTAGCACCCCAATCAATTGCCTTCTCCTCCCCTGCAGTTTCCATAGCCCTCAAGAAGTATGGACCTGCAAGAGATAGAGTCATATTGGTCTAACCATCAGAAATATAATGGACAAGCCATTACAACTCCAACAAGTACCAGTCAGTTCTAGAATTCTCTATAGCTAATCTCTACTTTAGAAAGAGTAGTGTGTAGTTTCTCGAAGTTTGGTCCCTTGTACCTCCTAGGTGCTTCATTGACCACCTTAAGCATGTCTTGAAAACACATTGACCACACTATATTGAAGGGTATACCACATGAAAATTCAAAGCCATTACAACTCCAACAAGCACGGATTGGTCTTAGAATTATCTCTACAGTGAATCTCTCCTTTCATAAAATAGTAGTGAATACTTTCTCAAAGTTTGGCCCCTTGTAACCCCTATTTTCTTAACCACCTTCAGCATGTATTGCCAATATTTTGACCACATTACATTGAAAGGTGCTCCATATGCAAATATGGCCCTGGAAACTTTGTTTTCCATCTCATCCTTTCACCAATATAACATTTTTTGCCAAGGGTCCACTATTAAGTCACTTGCAGGGATCTTCAACAGTTAAGGGAACATGTTATCCCTATTTTGGGATTGCTTGCTTGCTTGGGGAACTTGGAAAAATAGGCTTCATCATGTTCCCTTTGAAATTAATTTCTTTTTAGGAGACAGCTTCACAAAACTAAACTCGTTCAAAGGGTGTTTTAAGAAAACGGATTTTAACTCTAGTTTCGGACACACTATAAGCCAACTTAATTGCTGCAATTCTGCAAGCATCTTCCACCAAAGGCTTATTTTCCTTCTTCCCTATCTTTTTCATATTGGTCTAACCATCAGAAATATAATGAACAAGCCATTACAACTCCAACAAGTACCAATCAGTTCCAGAATTCTCTGTAGCTAATATCTACTTTAGAAAGAGTAGTGTGTAGTTTCTTGAAGTTTGGTCCCTTGTACCTCCTAGGTGCTTCATTGACCACCTTAAGCATGTCTTGAAAACACATTGACCACAGAAATATTGGTCATATTGGTCTAACCATCAGAAATATAATGGAAAATCCATTACAACTCCAACAAGTACCAATTAGTTCTAGAATTCTCTGTAGCTAATCTCTAGTTTAGAAAGAGTAGTGTGTAGTTTCTCGAATTTTGGTCCCTTGCACCTCCTAGGTGCTTCATTGACCACCTTAAGAAAGTCTTGAAAACACATTGACCACACTATATTGAAGGGTATACCACATGAAAATTCAAATCCATTACAACTCCAACAAGCACAGATTGGTCTTAGAATTATCTCTACAGTGAATCTCTCCTTTCATAAAATAGTAGTGAATACTTTCTCAAAGTTTGGCCCCTTGTAACCCTTATTTTCTTAACCACCTTCAGCATTTATTGCCAATATTTTGACCACATTGCATTGAAAGGTGTTCCATATGAAAATATGGCCCTGGAAACTCTGTTTTCCGTCTCATCCTTTCACCAATATAACATTTTTTGCCAAGGGTCCACTATTAAGTCACTTGCAGGGATCTTCAACGGTTAAGGGAACATGTTATCCCTGTTTTGGGATTGCTTGTGAGGAACTTGGACAAATAGGCACAATCATGTGCTTTGAAATTGTTTCACCTTTTAGGAGACAACTTCACAAAACCTGCACTCGTTCAAAGTGTTTAGAAAGTAGTTTTAACTCTAGTATAGGACACACTATAAGCCAACTTAATTTCTACAATTAAGCATCTGCTACCAAAGGAAACATTTCCTTCTTCCATATCTTTGTCCTATTGGTCTAACCATCCAAATATAATGGACAATATTCTGACTCCAACAGTACCCGATACGTCTAGGAGTTTTCTGTAACTAGAGTAGACTTTAGAAAGGAAGTAGTGTAGTTTCTAGGGTTGGTCCTTCTTGTACCTCCTAGGTGCTTCAGTGATACAGAAATGTTGTTCATATTGGTCTAACCATCAGAAATATAATGGACAAGCCATTACAACTCCAAAAAGTACCAATCAGTTCTAGAATTCTCTGTAGCTAATCTCTACTTTAGAAAGAGTAGTGTGTATTTTCTCGAAGTTTGGTCCCTTGTACCTCCTAGGTGCTTCATTGACCACCTTAAGAAAGTCTTGAAAACACATTGACCACACTATATCGAAGGGTATACCACATGAAAATTCAAAGCCATTACAACTCCAACAAGCACGGATTTGTTTTAGAATTATCTCTACAGTGAATCTCTCCTTTCATAAAATAGTAGTGAATACTTTCTCAAATTTTGGCCCCTTGTAACCCCTATTTTCTTGACCACCTTCAGCATGTATTGCCAATATTTTGACCACATTACATTGAAAGGTGTTCCATATGCAAATATGGCCCTGGAAACTCTGTTTTCCGTCTCATCCTTTCACCAATATAACATTTTTTGCCAAGGGTCCACTATTAAGTCACTTGCGGGGATCTTCAACGGTTAAGGGAACATGTTATCCCTGTTTTGGGATTGCTTGCTTGCTTGGGGAACTTGGACCAATAGGCTTCATCATGTTCCCTTTGAAATTAATTTCTTTTTAGGAGACAGCTTCACAAAACTAAACTCGTTCAAAGGGTGTTTTAAGAAAATGGATTTTAACTCTAGTGTAGGACACACTATCAGCCAACTTATTTGCTACAATTCTGCAAGCATCTTCCACCAAAGGCTTATTTTCCTTCTTCCCTATCTTTGTCACATACTTCTATAGAGGGAAATCAACATGAGATTCTGAAAACTATTCAGGAAATCAGCAACATAAGTTGGGTGGAAAATCACAGAAAATATGCACTTAAACGAAATCAGCAAAATAGTTTTGGAAAATCACAGAACCAAAAGAACTACTTGGAGATGGAAAATATGCATTTAAACAAAAGAGGGAAGCCCTTGCCTTACACCATATGTAGCATGGATCTGAGCGCAAATGTTGTAGACCCACATCAAGGATGATTTGTAACTAACATAACATATATGTGGGTTTGGTGATAGTGGCAGATTTTTCATTTTTAAGAGCCATGGAATGAATTATGAAGGATTCAGTTTTGAGACCATGCAGTCTTCTAAACAATTCCAGTAAGAACCAAATAGTGGATTTCAAATTGCAAATAACCACAGTCCACAACCAAAAGAGAAACATGCATATACCACATGAAAACCACAACTAGCAATAGAAGAAGTTAGATATAGTTCTTCTGCTGTCCCATCCAATTTTTGAAGAAATATTTTGGATGGAAATCTCATTGATTTATGTAACCTATTATAATCCTTTCATCTTTCCTCGGAAGAACACCACAAAAGAGTTCTAATGAAGTAGTCTTACACCAACATTAGATAGAGACAATTTGCATTGAAAACTTTGGATGAAAATTCGAATAAATTATGTTATATCCTTTTCATAAAATCTTCTAACAGAACACCAGTAGAGTTTGTAAGGAACTATTATTACACCAACATAAAGAAATGTGAACTATGGTACATCAACATATAGAAGCTGCCTGTAGTTCCTGAGTTGTTCCCTCTGATTCCTAAGTATTGAAGAAATCTTTTAATGGAATCATCTTCAAGGAATCCTTCTTCATGCTCTTAATAACCTGAAAAGAAGTTAAAGCTCCGGCAACTGTGGTTATGATAGGAATTTTATATGCTAATGCCATACGTCTCAACTTCCGCCCATCTATTTGATCTAATGCATCTCCTGAATTTCCAATCACCAGTAACTGAATCTGACCATTTGCAATCATGTCATCTACACGTGGGCGCACTTCATGGAGTTTCAAAACTCTTTCCACTGGAATTCCTTCCATTTTCAACAAACTGGTTGTGCTAGTTGTTGCAAAAATTGTAAAACCAAGTTCAATGAATCTGTTTGCAATTGCTGGGAGTCTTGGTTTGGTGAAATCACTTAAACTTAAAAACACCGTGCCTACAAGAGGCAATTTTTGATTTTCTGCAATTTGTGCCTTGGAAAATTCCATAGGAAATTTAAATTCTATGCCCATCACTTCTCCAGTGCTTCGCATTTCAGGACCAAGAACCACATCACAGCCTTGAAAATTTGCAGATGGAAGAACTGCTTCCTTGAAAGATACGTGACTTGGAATAACTTCCTGTATAAAACCAAAGTCTCGAAGAGATTTTCCTGACATAAGAAGCACAAAATACTTTGCTAAGGGGTAGCCAATTGCCTTTGAGACAAAAGGTATTGTTCGTGATGCTCTAGGATTTGCTTCAAGAAGGTAAACTTCACCAGCAGGTGTGATTGCATATTGTCAATTCATCAGTCCATAGACGCCAAGCCTCTTTTCCAATTTAGATGTCCATGATATAATGACTGACAAGTATACAGGTGACACTGTTTCCTTAGGAATAGAACAAGCTGAATCACCCGAATGCACACCTGCTTGCTCAATGTGCTCCATGATACCACCAATGACCACACTACCTTTAGAATCTGTCAAATAATCTACATAGATATCACAAGCATCTGCCAGGTACTTATCAACGAGTACTGGCCTTTCTGGGTCCACTTCTATTGTATTTTCTAAGTAATGCTTCTATTTGTCATCATTGTATACAATTTCCATTACATGACCACCTAAAACATTAGAGGGCCTGACAAGAACAGGATAGCCAACCTTTCTTGCTATTGCCAATGCATCCTCATCACTCTTAGCAATACCACCTTGAGGTTGCTTGACTTTTAGCCCATCCAACATTACATTGAACTTCTCCCTATCTTCAGCAGCATCTATTGAAGCGAGAGAAGTCTCCCAAATTCGCAAAAGACCTTCCCCACTTGCACCCAAGGGCTTAAACTCATCGAGATATTGTTCTATGGGTAGAGCTATATTAAAAGGTGTTTTCCCTCCAAACTGTACAATTATACCATCGGGCCTCTCTTTGTCAATGACATTCAAAACATCCTCTACTGTAAGAGGCTCAAAGTACAGTCTAACACTAGTATCGTAATCTGTAGAGACAGTCTCAGGGTTTGAATTCATCATGATGGTTTCATATCCTGCATCCTTCGAAGTGCAAGCAACCTTAGAAAAATTCCATAGAGGTCAATAATTAGCCATTCAGATAGAGGAAAATACTCTAGGGAATGATGTAGATGAGTTCAGCCACAAAACCAATCGAGGTTTATCCCTCAGGTTATCTGAATACCTAGGGCTGAAATAATATCAAACAAAGGTTGTTCTTGTGTCTCAAATAAGCCAAAGAATATCCATTAGGGTCGAGACTCAAATAGCCACAATTCTTAAGTGAATAGTGCTAAAGAATGTCCAAAAGAATCCATAGTCATTAGTCCTCAAATGTGCATGTAGTAGACCTTGGAACAGTGTGTAATTGACCTCAGATTAGCCTGAGAAAGGGTCAAAATTCAGCCTCTGAGGTTGCCTTAGATGACATAGATGCAAGCCTAAAAAAAACACAGAAATTTACCTTAGACTTAACATGAATTCATCCTCTTCTCCTCTGAATCTCCATGCAAAAAAAACATAAAAACAAAACCTAAAATCACAAGTAGAATGGTCTCTTTCTTCTATTTTGCGCTCTGCCCCAGGCTTCAAAAACTTAGAGAAAACAATCTACTTGCCAATTCTCTCTTTTGGAGAGCAGACACGTTTCTTTTGATAGTGGTCGTGGATTATTTTTTGATATTATTGAGTACAAATGTGCCTCTGAAAATCATAATTAGTATGTCTTGCTCATGTATGTTATGGATGAGATTGCCTTAGAGAATATGATATGGATCTAGGTGATGGAAAAATTGGAACCTTGTAGATGGCATGTGTATGCCAATGGCCACTAGCAACTTGAGTATGCATCTTACGTTGCAACCTAGAAACCTAGAAGCTGAACTTTATCAATTTATAAGATTTATAACCATCTACTAAGACTTGAAACATAAGATTTGAACTTTATTAATTTGACAAAACTTATAATATGACAGTCTTCTCTACATGGGATACATGCTAGATGTCACCGTACACTACTTGAAGGTTGGAAGGACAAGTTTTTCATTCACAGTTTTGTCTATACCTGATTTTTTCTTGTCCATTTTCTTCTCTTTGTAGTTTGATCTAATGTTAATTTTTAAGTGTTGTACTTAACAAATATGCAAACTCTCTTTAACATGCCCCTTTTGAGAAGTTGTTTTTTGTAAACCAATCATGCACTGATATGGAAATTGGAACTGATAATATGCTTCCCTATCTTTCTTGTAAATATTAGTTAGGGATCAACCATAGGATAGTTGTTTCTTGCTGGTAAAAAGGTATTGAGTTTGAAGGCACAACTCTGAACTTAAAACACCCTTAATTGTAAAGATTTCTGGCTTTAATGGGTACCTTATGCCCTATTATTAAGGTGTTGCAAATTATGATAGAAATTATTATTATGGGTTTAGTTAATTCTATGGTTGTCTCATAGTGGTTTTTGCTCAGACACCACATATTCATTCATTCCAAAAACTAGGAACAGGATTTCGAATTCATCATAGTTTAGAGTATGAATATTATACTTGATTGTTTTAGTTAACTGGTTCTTGTCACGCGGTGATGTTTCCTCAGACACCATTTGTTCATTCATTCCAAATAGGAATGGGATTTTGAATGCATATTAGGTCAGCTTACCTTGTTGAGCCATTAGATGATCCTAAATTCTTGGTCAATTGGATATGTTAATTTTCTTTTCAATTGGTGTTGTTGGGGAGGTTAATTGGGATGGATAGAAATTTTTTTTGAAAGGACTGTAGTGTGAAGACTAATGGGCGATAGTGATGTTGGACACCTTAATCCCCATAAAAAATTCTGGTAGAATAATCACCGCTAGAGAAGCCAACATCACTAGAGGTTTGTTCTATCACTGTCATGCTGATAAAGGGTTTTGCTTATTATTTTGTAGCTTCTAGCGGGTAGTATTTTTGTTTTTGGGATATCAATCTGCCATTTGCTGAAATAAGCCATTCTAGAATTTTCTACCTCCATGCAGACAAATCTTAGTTATGCATTCCTAGTAATCCATCTTCTTATGTTTGTAAATACGTCTTTCTTGTTTCCTCGGTGGAAATATTTGCTTCTGTATTTACATTAGTTCATGACATGGGTTTTATATCTAGAATTTTTCGCTTCCATGACGTTTCAGTCTTTCATCTTCAGAAATTGAAGTCCCAGTATTCTACTATTTGCGTAAATAGGTAGTTATGGATTTTGCTACCTCCCAGTAATCTTTCAATTTCTTCTATATGTATTCACAATAGTAATATTTTCTTGTCTCATCGGTTATTGTAGCATATGCATATATTAATAGAAGACTGAGATTTAGTGACTTTTTTTAGTTATAATGGTTGTTAAACTGTACGATTTAAATTGGAAATGGTAACTAACTTTTATTTTCTTAAAAGTGTTTTTAGTCTTCTTTATCTTTGTAAATGTGTTGCTCTTGTTTCACAATAGGAGCAGTTTCTTTTAATATTTGTCTAGTTCGTTTGAGCAAGGGCATCCATGGTTTTGTGAAATTCCCCATTTCTAACGGTTATGCGTCTCTGGACCTTACAAATATAATTGGAGACATATATGGAGCTGGATTTAAAGAGTTTATGGTGCCAAGCTAGATTTATTAAGCTGTGATGTAATCATCAGCCTCTATGCATCCATGGTTTTTTGAAATTCCACATTTCTAGCGCTTATGCATCTTTGGACCTTACAAATATAATTGGAGATATATATGGAGTTGGAGTTAAAGAGTTTATGGTGCGAAGGTAGATTTATTAAGCTGTGATATAATCATCAACCTCTATCTTTTGAATTTATGTGCCAGGGCTTATGTGATTGTCACCGAATATTTTGTTTGTAAGCCTATAAGTATAACATTAAGTCTGTGCTTGGAAAAGGCAAATACTCAGAAATTTATTACATTTTGATCTCCTTCTTGCATATGCCTATAAGCTGGTATTGTTTACTATCACTCTTAAAGTGGGGCTACATATGATTTCATAGTTCAGTACATTTTTGTAGGTTTAAACTCTACAGAAATTGCCAAGAAAAAAACAAAATTTGCATTAGCACATGCTTCAACTACACTTATCTTCCTCCTTTGTTGGTGGTTAATTGAGATCCGAACCAAACACTGTCCATTTTGTCTCCAATTCTCATGACTATAGTCACTGATTTTGGTGTTCAGAAGTTGGACCTGCTCCTGCAGCCCCACTAACTGACTGCAAAGAGCCTCAGATTCATTTTGTTGCATGGTGAAATTGGCTTTCAAACCCTGTGACCGCCTCTAATGCTTGTACATTTTTCATCATTTGCTCTTTGAGCTTCAAATTAATCACTATTAAGTATACTTGGAGTACATCCAATTTCTTCATTAGCAAATTTACCTTCTCATTGCAGCTGCAATTAAAGTGCCATGCACAACTATTGGTGCTTTCTGTTCCAGCTTGGCCTCACATTGTATTCAACTTTTTCATTGTCGTGCCACACCAAATCACTTACCCTCTGTTTACTCCACGACCAACATATACAATTACTTTCTCCCCAAACCAGCGTGAAAAGCTCAGTGATGCTCAATCTAGGGACACATAATACCTCCAGATTGAATTTTTCTCTTGCACTTATTTGCAAAATTCTTGCACAATTGAGTCATACCAATCTGCAAACTAGAGACTATATTTGCACCAATAACTATCAAGCATATGGGAAGTACATTCCTAGGCTCACTTGTGGAAAATTTCTTTCCAAGATGTTTCTTACGAGGTTGAGCCCCCAGTCACTGTTGTGAATTAAATCTCCACATATTGCCAACAGAGTAGTAGTTAGGAATTGGTCGACCTCCAACCAAAGCCTGTTGCATTTAGACATTTTTCCAATTGCTAGCTCATGATAGGAGGCTGAATTAACATTGAATTTGTGGCTTTAATTTAATTTATTGAAAGTTGTAGAATTTACAATCTATAAAGGTTTCAAGATATAATTTTTAAAAGTCTAATTTAAAGGGTGCTAGCTCAATGGAAGAGCACCTGCTTTACAAGCAGGAGGTTGGTGGTTCGATTCCATCGTGCCCTGATATTCATATGGAATGATGACGATCAATTTTTGGTGACGGAGGCTCTTTTGACCATCACCAATGAGCTTATGGTGACATTTTTCGACCCTCACCAAAATATGAAATGGTGACGGCCAACGAATGCCATTGTATATATGTATCAATAGTGACGACCATGAAAGAATCATTGTTGTTGATATGAAATGGTGAGGGTCATTGTTTGTCACTATAGTCATTATTCGTGATGGACTTTGATGTCACCAATGAGCTTATCATGACACTTTTTGACCCTCACCAAATATGAAATGGTGACGGTCAACGAACGTCACCATATATATGCACCAAAAGTGACGGCCATGAAAGGTCCCTCACAAAAAATCGTTGTTGTTCATATGAAATGGTGATGGTCACTATCCGTCATTATAATCAATATTCTTGACGGACCTTGAATGTCACCACAACACATACTTTCGGCGACGCCACCTTTGGTGACATTCAATTTTTTGGTGACGGAGGCTATTGTCCGTCACCATTTCTCATATGAAATGGTGACGGTCACTATCCGTCATTATAAATCATTATTGGTGATGGACCTTGAATGTCACCACAACACCTATACTTTCGGTGATGCCACCTTTGGTGACGTTCAATTTTTGGTGACGGAGGCTCTTTTGACCATCTCCAATGAGCTTATGGTGACATTTTTCGCCCCTCACCAATGTCTCTTTTTCTTGTAGTGTTGGATTCAAAATGACCAAATTTTCCACAAGTAAAACACTTAAAGGGCATCTTACCTTTATACTTGTGTGATCCTCAATTGAGCTTCCTGAAAATTTTTGCCTCCTCTTCATCTAATTCAAAACATGAATTGTATTTCTCATCCTTGCAATTCTTTTCTACTTTGAAGTTTGATTCTTTGGCTACAGACTTGGCTTGCGAAATTCTCATCTCATAGGTAATGAGTGTACCAAGAAGTTGGTCTAGAGTGAGAGTGCTTAGATTTGTCATTTCTACAATTGTTGACACCTTGGGATTAAAACCTCCAGGAAGAGATATTAACACCTTTTATACTACCACAACTTCATATAGCTTCTCATCAATCCCTCTTACGGTGTTCATAACCTCATAAACTCTCAAAAAGTACTTTGCAATATCTTCATCATCATGCATGCTTAGAGACTCGAATTTTATCCTAAAACATTGAAGTTTAACTTTCTTTACCTTTGCTTCTGCTTCATAGTAGCTACTCATATTTCCCAAATGGCTTTGGCAAATGTGCAATCCATTACCTTGACAAGTTATGATTCATATAGGCCAATAAGGAGACAATTAATTTCCTTAGCATTGCATATGAATTCCATCTTCTGATCCTTGGTAATAATTGTTGGAGGCTTTTGATATTCTTCTTCCAAAACATCCCACACATCAACTACAAGTAACTGAATGTAGGTATTCATCCTTACTTTCCAAAACACATAGTTTGTTCAATTGAACATAGGCACCCTATTGGTTTAACCACATTCTCGGTTTTCCATGGTCCTTGATATTTCTTTTAGTTGTTAAACTAATATGAAGTAACTTGCTCTTATACCAATTGTTGGAAACCAAGACAATACTAAGTGGGGTGGGGTGGGGGGAGTGAATTGGTATTGTAGGAATTTTACCAACTAAAAACTTTCCTTTTCTTTGTGTAAGAATATTGAAACACCATTAAATACTTCAGTAATTCATAAGCATAATAGGAATCAACTATATCAATAGAACACATGAAAAATAAGTAAATTTTTAGAACTGATGTTCAATTCATTTATAAGGCAAGATAAAAATTGTTGTTACAATTATTTGGCTACAACCAACAAGAAGCTATAACTCCCTAATTTATCAGCTATGACTGAATGGAGCTACAACCAAAACTATTTTCCAACACCCATTAGAAGGATCATCAACCGCTGATCCTGACACTCACTAGTTCATCTTTCATCCATTTTCATATTAGGAACATTAATTCATTCTATGCTTTCAAAAACAATTAAATTCCTCAATTAACAACACCCTCAACAATATAGATCACTGAAAAACACCAAATTCTCCACCAAAAATCAATCACATAACTCACTTCTCTATAAGCTCTCTTCATTCTTAACCCGCTTGCTCAAGCCTACTTATATAAAAAAAAATTGGCCTAATATATTTGGATTTTTTTTCTTTTGATTGTTGCATGATTTTTTTTTTATTTTCCTTTGTCCTATTCATTTCAATATATTGACTGTGTTCATCAAGTTCTCAACCTTAAACATCCATTTTTTTTTTCATTTTACATTGATATATTTTAGCGATTTTAGAAATTATGCATTTTTAACAGGTTTTAGCAAGGGTTCACTATTTTTTTCTTCTGTAGTTAACTTCAACTTAACCACCAATTTTGCTGCCAAATTGATAGTTCTGCCACTTTTTTCCTTTAACACCTTTTCTTGGATCCTTTTCCTGCTTTCCTCCCATAGGACTAGGTTTCCGTGACTGCTAGCTTAGCCTTTGGGTGCTAAGTCCTTTTGATCCCTTCATGGGAAAAAATCTTTGTTAACAACTCTGCGTCGTTGGTCTCATTTCTATGTGAAATAACCAAGAGTTTGTGTGTATCTCGTAGCCCCCTCTTTCTCGACACTTTACTCTTCGTGCTCTTTAAAAATATTCTGGGAGAGGCCTTGTAGGATTAGCTATCCTACGTGGTTCTCTCGACCTCATTTAATTTTATTTCGCCTACGAACCTATCAATGTCGATGTGTCTCGGCTCCCATTGCCTGACGCTTTGACTACGTGCAACACTAACAACCCATTGAGATCTTACTTACCTTGAAAATGATAATAATTCAATGAATAATAATCCAATTCAATAGAGAAGCCTCCTTATAAAATGAATCAATGCATAAAGACAAGATGAAATAATTCTAAAAGTAGGTCTCCTAAATATATGTATAGGAGATAAAGGGTAAAAATATAGTTAAAGAGCCTTAGTGAAAACACTTATATAAAAATAGAAATATAACTCATTATTTAGGGCTTTTAATGGGTATTTATGCTTAACATAGGGTGTTATATAGAGATTAGCATGCCCCCTCCCTTCAAACAATAATTTTCCTCAAAATTTGACTAACTATGAGTATTTTTGCATGAATAAATCATCTTCCCATACCACTTATTTACGGGTAAGATCTTCCATTTGACATGGTACTCATTAATCGTTCTAATTCATAAATATTTCATCCTTGTTTCAAGGATTGTTTCTAGTTATAGCATGGTTTTCCCTTCTTCATTAGTCTATGCTAAAAAAAATTTGGATTGGGATATTATCACCAATTATATTCTTTAAGCAAGGAACAAGGAATATTGGATGTACACACAAAGATGGAGGAAACATGAAATTGCAATAAATATTTCCAATCCTCTTCAATGCCTTATAGAGTTCATAATACTTGGGTGATAATTTATTAGCATCATTTTGTTGCTTGAGGGACATATATTTATATGGTTGGAGCCTCAAAAGTACACATTGTCCCCTTTTAAAATTACCTTTCACTATGATGTTTGTTTTCTTTTTGTTTCATCGTTTTTTGTGCTATAACCAAGTGGTCCTTTAATAGTTTGAAAGCCTCTTTTTATGTGCCCTATGTTGTCCTCAACTACCAAAGAAATTATAATCCCTTTCAAGGGTGATGTGATGGATGGAGGATTGTATCTATAAATTTCCATAAATAGGGAAATTTTTTATGAAGTATGGAAGGATGTATTGCACCACCATTTTACCAAGGGAAACCACTTGACCCATTATTTCTATTTATCAAATTTAAAGAAACATAGATTTATTTTAAAACATATATTCACAATCCCAATTTTCCCATGTGATCAAGGATGGTAAGATGAGTTGTGAACCTATTGAGTGCCAAAACAATAAAATAATTTACAACAAAAATTCCACCGAAAATTGGACCTTTTTCACTTGCAACAATCTTAAGGATTCCATGTATATTTTGAATTATTTCCATGAATGCTAAAACTATTATACTTGTTTTTAAAGGATGATAAATAAATAAAAAATCGAGCATACTTTGTCAGTTGATCTACTACTATCATGATGACATTATTTCCTTTAGATTTTGGTAAACCTATAATAAATACATTTAAAATTCTTCTCAATATTGAATTTGTATAGCTAACGGTTGTAGGAGTCTTGGGGTCTTACTTGTCTCTCCCTTATTATAACACCCATTTTTAAACCCCAAGTTTCATCATTGTAACTAAGACTTGTCATGTTGGGATGACCAACACAGGTATTTTCTCATACTTCATTTTTATTTAATACATATCTAAAACTAAAGAACTAAGAAGCCAAAATGAATCCCGATGCATAGAAGGGAAGTTGTAAGATGTATTTCAGGGAAGTTTCCTATTATCTTATTTAAATGTATATATTTTTGTTTGGCAGTCTAACTACTAAACTACCAACAATTATGAGAATAATGGGGAATGGTACCAACCTACTCTAGTAGTATGGGATACATACCATATAGATCCTTTTAATTTGACCACACAATAATACCATATAAATCCCCAGATTTGGAAGAGATCATATGGTTGGATGCAATATGGTAGAAAAAAAATCAGTTGTGAGAAATAATATTAGAGAGTGAATTGAAAAATGAAAGAGTGTGAGAAAAGAGCAACAAAGGATGGTTGTGTAAAGTGGAATGTGATTGTGTACATGTGAATATGAGTAATCCATGGAGTGAACCATAGTCACATGTGTAATTTAAGTCTTTATATATGAATGGAAGGTAAGAGAAAATCCCTTCTTATATGTAGCAACCCATGTAGACTTGTCAGTTACTTGATTGGATAGGGAAGTTAGTGTTGAAGCCATTAGACTTAATTAGAGGGTCAGATGGAATAACTGATAAAACTATTCAAATATATGCATAAAAATAAATAAGAAAGGGAAGTATCGAGGGACTACATGATCATTGAATGGATCCCTTTGTGATGTGTAAGCCCTATGTGGCCACACTGTGAAAGAAAACATGCCCTCGATCAGTGGTTGAAGGAAAACATGTTGAATTACTACATATAAAGGAGAGTAGCCTTCATGTTCTATACCTTGTTTGAATACTTGATATTACCTAATTGTGGCTTCCCCTTAAGGAATTAATATGGATCAAGGATGGCCAACTAAAAGAAATATTGTAGTGTAGTTGCCTATGGTTGGGTGGAGAGTGTATCTCCATTATTTAGCTTCCAACAAGCTTAAGTGAATCATATAAGTGTAAATATTTCTCTTTTGATGAAATGATATTATTTTTCAATATTTGATAATGGATGCTATGTTTTTTTATAAAGTATGTTAGAGTGATGAAATAAAGTAATGTGTATTTTTATTGGTTACTAGTGTTACTTCCTTTATTATATAATATGTAGAATTAATATTTAAAAAATGCTACCTATAATGAATATAAGATGTATGGTTTTATGAATTAAAATGCACAAGCTAATTTGATCCTAAGGCTCATCATGTTTTTTTTAGTATGAATGGTCATTATTGGGCTAGTAGTGGGATTAAATAGTTGTGTTACATTCCTAAATTGAAGTGAGAATATTGATAAGGCCTTATTTATGATATTTTTGAGGGATAGATATACTGTTAAGGAGTTATTGGGACCCTATTTAATCAAATGATAAATCTAAATGATGGATTTTTTATTTGTAAATTTTGGAATTTTAAGTTGATGTTTGTATCCCAAAGGAGTGAGAATAATCTCATCTCTTTTGGGTTAATTTGTGGAGTTTTATTTTGGCCATATTTAATTCCATATTATAAGGATGATTGTTTAAGGGTGGAAGCTTGAAATCCTCTAAAGTATGGTGAGGACTTCTATGTCCTAGAATTTTTCTGGGAAGATTAATGTAGATTTGTAGTCATTTTTAGTCCTAAAACATACTAACAAATCCAATTTACCAGATTGATTCTTCCTTAGAAATATTTGTAGTTGAATTTGGAAATTTTGGAATTAGAGGCTTTTAACTCCATCCTCTAGTCGCATGGGCTACTAGGGATGCAAACAAGAGCTTAGCCACTTAGGGATTCAGTGTGGGGGACAACTGGAATAGCCTCAAAATCATCAGAATAATTTTCAGGATTCTTGGTCATTGATGGCCTAGTGAATCATTACATCGGGACTTTGGTAACACATCCCAATGGACAGAGGCTTAGGGTGATAGGGACCAACTTTATCTACAAAAATTCAAGGTCAAACAAAATTCTTAATTGTCTAGTTCCCGATTAACGATATTTTAGTTGATAATTTTTTTTCATTTTTATGAGTTTAATTTCATTAACCAAAGTGTAAAAGGGGAAAATCCATATTATGTTAATGAACAGAGATGCAGTGCCCAAGATTTGTCAAATTACGGGATGAGAGATCTAGATTCATTTGAGATATGAATATCCAAGCATTTATATGTTCTTTTACATAGATCTTAATGAAGAACCTGGAAATGGATGTCAATGAAACGATCCATGTAGAGGTTACATGGAGACCATGTGAGTAGTGATAGACCCTACAAATAGGAAATTTATGACATGGAGGGATGATGTACTTTCATGATGACATATTATGAAGGTAGGTCTTGGGTGACATGGAATGATGACATGGTGATAATTCTATTTTATTCCTTGGTAACCTTATTCTAATATTCCTCAATATATTCTTCGGACACCTTATTTTAATATTTATAAATTAATCAAATCAACATTGATCTATTTTTGTGTTGAAGATTCCTATTATATACCACAATGGGCACTATTACCATATAGTACCTTATTTCAACAAATTTAAAGGAAAAATAAACACATTATATTTATATATCACAACCTAATTTTTAAATAAATATAAACAACTAATAGTGAAAAGTTCATTGGAAAACACCTAATTCCAACATTATTTATTCTAGAATCAAATTGCCAATTAAAGATTGATAGTTTCTTTTTTTTGTATGGTATTTTTCAATAAGCATTCTAAACTTGATTATAACATAGAAATAATATGGCTTACCTCATATCCAACAATCAATTGAATGAGAAAGATAAAAGGAATAGAGAGCATTATGTATTCTATGCAATTAGACTCTTTCCCACATAATTTTTGCAATACAAACATCACACATATTGCATGAACATAAGTAGAATAATAATTTCACTCTCCAAAAACTAAAAATATGTGTTCCTATTATGCCCTATTTTAAAAAATCCAAGAAAATGAATTAGGCATAAGGCATCCCCAAACTTAATAACAACAATCCATAAACTTATTTGTCAAACATGCAATATAAAGAAACTAGACAAACACATAATATCCAAGGTGTTGGAAAAAAATTCTTAGGCTAAGACTTGGCCTTTATATTACATTAACAAACTCTAATATATTTGATACATTTGTCGATCAGACAAACCTTATTTTCGAGACTTTCATCCATCAAAGTACACTATACATACATGTGGAATTGTAATCATCTCCTTAGAACACCAAACAAAAAAAACTACAAGGTATGATCCAATTAAATAAATGGGGGTAGTCAAAGCCTAAAATAGAATATTTTTACCTCAGACCTTGCAATATTTGTGAACCAAATTGGAAATCACTTCCAAGAACTACACACCAACAAAAATCCAATTATGTAATTCCCAACAAACCTAGGGTAACCACCAAAACCCATTCAAACCAAAGGTGAAATTAAGAGAACATAATGCTGGAAATGAAACCTAGAATAACCTTGTGTAGTAGTAACTGCAAAAAAATGAGAATAAAAGCTAATAATACCAACATTGTTCAATATAAACCAAAGGCCAAATAATCACCAGTAAGCATTAAACACATCACAACTCAAATACACATCTAGTGTTAATCCCTACACAAAGCCTTGGATATTGAGTTATTACATTTATATTGTTATACTAATTTTTCCAATTAGACCATTTAATTGCAATTGTATGTTGTCTCTTATAGATATACCAAGGAGACACAATTTTATAAATGTTTCATCCTGTACTTTTGTTCTATTATAAAAGAAGGTTTTCCAATCCAAAGAGGCATATATTTCACGTCTCTATTTAATTTTCAATTTGTTGAATTACTTATCCTTCTATTTTGGGCTATTTCAGTGATTTTTTCTTAACATTTGGTTTCAAAGCATACAATCCTAG
Source organism: Pinus albicaulis (assembly GCA_034641835.2). Taxonomy (NCBI): domain Eukaryota; kingdom Viridiplantae; phylum Streptophyta; class Pinopsida; order Pinales; family Pinaceae; genus Pinus; species Pinus albicaulis. The sequence goes on along the minus strand of CM076579.1, from coordinate 1,198,320,081 downwards.
GTTTTTTCTCCTAGTTTTTCCTAAACTGTAAAATATTTAGGAACCTAAGAAAAAATACCAAAGTATGTGGTGGTAAAAAAATTATGTTTCGTTTTGCTATGATTCCTAGCATATGACCTATGGAGGTTAGGGTTTTTTTACTAGTCTTGGAATTATTCTCAAACAAGTCATTAGTTTTGTTTTCACTGTAAGATTTTCTTTATGAAGTTTCAGAATAAATAAAATTCAAAACTTGGAGGAGACATATCAAAGTACTTGTGGTAGAAATTTTAGGTTTTCATTTGCTATAATTTCATAAATATAGGCTGTGGAAATGATCATTTTTATTAGTCCTAAAGTTAGACATAAATAGGCATTCTTGGTACAACCATGATATCTAAATCTAGAAAAGTCAAAATTGAGTGCCACTAGTTCCATTGAAAAGAAGACAAAATGTAGTAATTTAAGAAATAAAACTAGAAGAATATCGGAAAAATCGAAAATGGAGTAGACTATATAATATCACTCTCTTCAAAGGGAAAAAAAATATGTCTTGGGAAAGTTACCATAACTTTAACTTATCACATCAATTTTTTATCAAACTTATGACATTGTAAATAAGACATATCAAAATACTACAAGCTAAAATTTTAGAAGTACATCAATAGAAAGGTTGGACAACAAGATAGTATCTAAATCAAGGTTTTAAAGGCCTTTGCAAGAATTTATACTCCTACTAAACCTCTATAAAGCTCACACATGATGTTTGAATAAAGTGAACACTTAAAAAATAGGGTATCTTATTAAATAACCAATATAATGAAATGAGTGGTAGTATGTTGAAATTGGTGCAATTCTCACATTCTCAACAAATCCTTAAAAATGAAACACAAGATAAAATGGAAAATTTGATGGATTAAAAGATGAAACAATTACAAAATTCCATAGAAAAGGTAGCTCTTTCATCCTTGATATTTATATGTAAACTTGAGAATTTTTTATGAAAATTGCAAGTGAAATGCTTAGGGTTTTTATGGAATTATGTAAGTTACATTAACACATAAATATAATTTTTATCTCAATTTTTCAAAAAATAATAGAGACAACATTACTATAACAACAAACACAAGACAACACATGATGAAGGAGTTCACACCTATTGGGCTACATCTCTTGGTCCAGCTTCGAATGTTGGGCCTCTTTCATTATGCTCAAAAAAATGTGTTTACATAAAATTGTAGTGCTCAGAATGAAAAAATATTGTCTCCAATGGCTCCAAAGCAGTCAAAATCCCCTATATGGGATCTTTCTTCACTCAAAAAGGTCAACAATTGACTGAGTTATGCTCCAGAGAAGTTTTCCAAATCGCACCCACCTACTATCCATTCTACATTTGTCGCTATTTTTGGCCATGTGGGGCAAAAATTTTGCCTCGCGCCGACAAGATTTGCGTCGGTTTGGGTGAAAACTATCAAATGATTTAAATGCCAACGACCCCAATGAACCGATAAAAAAGGGCCACTTGGCATAATCTTCGTTGTCGATCTCATTTCATTTTGACTTTCTCCCACAATTTGGTTGACCCACCTGTGATTGGGGTTTGCTGGAGAAATTGGGGTTACGTTTCATTTGCGTGCCATATCCAAACTTGAACCCCGCTCTGACCAAGGTTTGAGGATGGTTAGCATGAAACCCGATAGTGGTTTCAAAAGTGCTATGAACTGTGGGTTGTTTACATTATCTCGTGAGTTTGGTTAACACATCATGCCATAACATTAAACTCTAAAAGCATTCACATGTGTTGTGACATCCAGAACCATCGAGTTAACTGGATATTGAAACTTGTGGTGACATTGGTTTAACTTGCAGTTAATGTTATTGATACGTGGTGTTGGGGCAGGGGTTATACGCACGCCCCTAGCTTCCCACACTATGGTCTCGTGGCGTTGGGTGGACCAGGGGAGAGGGGTTAACCCCGACCCTGACCCCCAAAAAAATTCCGATTAAAGTTTAAATATGCATCGCCTCCTATACATTATAAGGAACACCTGTGGCAGAACGGTGGAGCACCGTGCTGCCACCCCATACGTATGTGGTTCAAATCTTGTGGAGGCCTTGCTGGCCCATACACCAAAATTTTACACAAGTAAGAGAAAGCTATATGGCTTCCAGCCATTGGCCCACATGTCTCTCCCTCATTGCACCAACACATTGACCCATAAACCAATCAAAACACACCTTCTACTTACCAATAAAAAATAGACACTTGTCAAAAAATCATTGGCCCAATAGAAATATAGTCAAATTCCCATTCAAATTCCTAGTTAGTGTACGAACTGCTGACTGGGCATCCCTGCAACCCAAATTTTAAAATTTAAGGTTTTTTACAAATCAGCGAGAACGTAATATTGAGAGCATATGATATCTATTTTGAGTGAAACGATTTGTGTTGGATTCAGGGTGATGAGTTATTCATTTTAGCACCAGTTTCAAGTCACTTTAAGCATTATGAATTTTGAGCATTTTATTGATCCACTGGATCATTCCTTCCCACTAGAAGCTTTTGGACCTCCAAAATATCGTTTTTAGTCAAAAAATAGATGAGAGTATAGTTCCCTCACCCTTTAAATCTCAATCCACTTAGCTTTTCTTGGATTTTTCACTTCGAGGTTCTCATGAAGGTACTTCACTTTACCTTGTTTTCAAGTCCTTATATTTCTATAAAAAATGATATCTTGCTCCAATTTTCCAAGATATTTAGAAAAAGAAATTTCCTTTGAAGGAATTTTAACATTCCATTTTGGGTCTCCAATCAAAGGAAACTTATTCAAATTCAAGTTCATTTCACCTTGAACATTGTCGCAATAGTGATGCTTAACATGTCTAGCCTTGCATTTTGCTTAACGCTTTACCAAATGTGATCACCATCGCCATCACAACCCTTATTGAAATCCAATACATTATGAAACCCACAAGAATATGTCTTAGAACCAATGTTCTCTTTGTCAAATAGCTTTTACATTTTCGTTTTGACCCCTGCATTCATTAACACTAGCATCTTGTTGACACCAATGTTCAACAATGATGCATCCTGCTGCAATTACACTTCATATTGTTTTCCTCTTTTATGAGGAAACATGTTAGACTCCTGAAACATCTTATCACATGGATTAGAAACCTCAATTAAATCAGATTTGAAACTTGATTCATATCCTTGAAATAATTTAGATTCTGTTAGCCATCAGTAAATTTTTGTCATAGCAAATGATGGCTAAAAACGGGTCTTTGGTCTTCAAGAAACAAATATCATGTGAAATTTGTGACTTCTTGAAGCCTGTTGTTCATTAAACAGTGATGTTCCTTAAAAGTGTTGTTCCTTAACAGTGTTGTTCTTAACAGTGATGTTCCTTAACAGTGTTGTTCCTTAACAGTGTTGTTCCTTAGCTTGCTATTCCTTAACAGTGTTGTTCCTTAGCCTACTGTTCCTTAACAGTGTTATTCCTTAGCCTGTTGTTCCCTTCAAAATACTGTTTTTCCCAAAGAAAACTGTCTCCTAAAAGGCTCCATTTTCATCATTTCATTCCCCCTTTTCATCTTCATACAATGCCCCCATATCATTTATTTTCCTTATAAAAATTCCCCTTTCCTCTCTCATTTATCTTTTTCGAAAAGCCCTTTAAAACCACTTAACCCTTTCTTATTTGGGTTTAAAAATCCTTTTACTTCATCTGGAACCTCAAAAAACACTAAAAAACCCCTCTTTTGGCTTAAATGCGCCCTTTCTTATAACATAAGCTTTAAGCCCCTGAGGGCTTAAAATCCCAGGTCCTCCTCCGTCATAAGACTTTGCGCCCGCGACCAAGACCTTAGCCCCATCGCATCGACGCTATTACATTTTCTATCGCATTACTTCCCCTTCCCCCGCCAATGCGATTGGCCCCTTTTTCCCTGGCCCCTGGTCACATATTCCTCCACGGGACCATGCCCCAGCGCCTATGTTTAAGCCCCCATCGCATCGACATTTCCATTAAAAGCCCGCATTTCTTTATTTCCTTTTCTCCCTGCCTTATCACTCCACGAAACAATCTTGACCGTCGATCTATAAATATCAACAGTCATTATACTTCCCCCCCATCCTTTTATCGCCCGACCCATATTTGTCCATCTACCCTCCGCATCAAATCTCACCGTTGATATTTATGATCCAACGGCCCCGATCAAACCTGACACCCCTTCAGACCCACCTCCCACTATTCAAACGACCATCCAATCAGTGCTTGCCACCTAGCTCCCACCTAATTCCATGCTCGAGCACCTTTCTCCATCGTGCTCATCCCTCCACCGTTGGATCTTCCCTGCTTGATCTAACGGCCTACATTGTGTTTCGCGTGATTTTTCCGTCTGGGGTTTAACCTCCTAAAGTTGTGCGAGACCACTGGTTTCATAAGGGACAGGTGTCGCGTAATGGTTGGATCGTGTTCCCTCTGGGAAAAACCATTTACTGCCCGAATCGAACGTGAAAACCACCAGCGGTATTTCTAAAACCGCTAAGCTGTATTTTGCACAAAATATGGTTTCTAAACCAGATTTTCGCGGGTTTTCTCCACAGAACCTCTTCCTCCTGCATTTCATCTCCTCTGCATATGCTCCTCCACCTCCGCCAGCCTCTACATGTAGTTTTTCCAACCCCGTAGGTTTTTATAACGTGTTTTATTGGTTTTTGCAGGTTTTGATAGCAGTTTTTAAGGCCCAAAGCCATCCCACAGTCCAAAAAGGGACAAAATTTGAGGGTGGCGATCCTCAGAGCCCGATCAAAAGTAAACAGGACAAAAATGGGGGCGAATCTCATGTTTTAATCAATGTTTCATGAAGCACTGGTTTTGCAGTTAAAACCCTCTAGCGTAGGCCATCTATGAACAAATAAAAATGAAGAATCAGTAAAGAGTAACAAGAAATAAAGATAAAGGATTATGCAATAAAGTTGAAGATTAAAGGCTTGATTCTACATTTTATTGGATAAAGCATAGTTAAGACGAAGGAGTTAAAGGTTAATATAGTGGATTAAAGGCAAAAAGCCCGAAAAGAAATTAAGGGAAGAAATAAAGGTGGAAGACCAAAGAAAGATGTTTTAAAGGTTTAAACAGTCAGAAAATAAAGCTTAAATCTCAAAGATGATTATAAAGGCCCAAAATAAATATTAAGGCCTAATCAGGGTTTTAAAATGATAAAGCAGACAGATCAGCAGAAGAAAGGCTTTAAATGCAAAATATTAGAAGCCTTTACTTCTATGAAGACCAAAAATGCCACCTACCAGCTATTTCACCTAAGAATAATACAAATTGAATGCACAATCAAATATATTTGCCAAAGACATCTCATAATTTATTGCCAGCCTACCAAGAGCCCCCAAAGTCAACAAAAGTGACTGAAGTTGATGAAATTTAATGTAATAATCAATTGGCAGAGTTAAAACATTTGAAAACTTCTCCATTTGGCCCTTCAAAGGCCGAGAAGAACTTACTCTGTATTAATTGGATAGATAGACCTTTCTTTCACTACCTCCTTATTATTCTATAAATACTTCTCTAGAAGATAGTATTATTGTTGGTTGCATACTCGTTAAATGTAAATAGCTTTGAGGTTGTTGAAGCTATGTTTTGTAATAGAAGAAAGATAGGCTGAGATGAGAAGTTTGAAGCTGTAAAGACCCACTGGACTTGAATATTGTAACTGGTTTGAACATCAAATATACAAGCTGATTTATGGGATCCTCGTCTATGTTAATGGTGACGTTTTTCTTACCGTAAATTGTTATTTTTCTCATGTTTTTCATACTGTCCATTTTCTCTAATAAGGAAGAGAAAATATAGATTAGGATTTACTATCAAGTACCCTAAATCTCACTGATAAATCTTTATCTTTATGTTTTTTGCTAATTGTGCATTTCAAGGATAATTCAATAGAGTGTGATCAGTCAAGGAATGTTGGTGAGCCCATGTCTTTTTGAGTAAAACTTGAGATTATGTCCTTGAATGTTCTTACAAATTTTGCTAACTAAAGTTGAATTAGAAAAGTTTATGGTTAGCCCTGTCCTCTAGTTTCTTCTTCAACAGTTGCTTTGAAAATATCCCTTGAAAGTATGTCGAAAGCAGGCTAGGTTAAAAGTCCTTACTTTATCTTAAGCTATTCCTTGTTTATCTTGAATGTTTTCTTTTGAGAATATGCTGAAAGAATACTAGGTTAAAATTCCTTATTTGATCTTAAGCTATTCTTTGTTTTCCTTTGAGTATGCTGAAAGAAGGCTAGGTTAAAAGTCCTTACTTGATCTTAAGCTTCTCTTTGTTTTCTGATATGTTTGCTTCTTTCACCACTACTTAATGTTTCATACCATAAATCAACGTAAAGAGATATGTTGACATAGATGACTTGCCCCATAGACCACTCTTGAAACCTGTTGTCCAATTAAACCCTTTTGTGACTCCATAGCCCAATGGATTGACATTGTTTCTTACCTATCTTATCAGCTGAACCATTTTCAACCTACTCACACCTTTACCCCTCAAAAAGACTTCCCTCATTTTAATGATATTCATCCCAACCAAAACAAACAAAAACCCTTGTGCTTTATAACTAGCCTAATATCATATCATAAGACTTAAAGATCATATCTTTGAAAACACATATATAGAGAGATCCCTCTCTAAATCTAGGATGGCTAGATCCTCATATTCCAAATTGGTTTTGACGTAGGCTCTGCAGCATTTTTTCTTTCCAATCCTGCAAACTACGGAGACGTAACATAGTGGCGACCATACTGGGGAGAATATTGAGTAATAGATAACTTCACAACTCAACGAACCCCTATTTTTGAATGAAACGAGTGTCACCAAGACTTGTTATTTTTTATTGTTGATGGTGAACAACAAACAAACCTTGAAAACAAGTAAAAATCCTTCACCTGGCGACTCCACAACTCCCAAAAGACCAAATGACTCCACTGGTAGAAGACTCTGAACTGGTTGACAAGATAGAATGACCTCTTTTCCGATTTACAAACATGGTTTTGGATATAGACCCAAGAGAAAAACTATTGGCCAAGATGGAAAAAATGTTGTACATGTTTGGAGAGATAATGGAGAGGTATGAGGCTAATTTAAATATTGATGATCTAGAGCAGCCCATGCTTTTTCCAGATCAAGAACAAACTCAACCCCTACAAGACCTAGACAATGAGCAAGACATGTATGATGATCAAGAATTTATAGAAGATGATGAGGAAGGTTGTCAAGAAATTCCTGATTGCCTGCCTATATCTTGTACTATGCTATTAAGAGAACTTCACGACCAAATTTAAAAAACTAATAGCGAACAGTGCTTTGAGGAAACAAGTAGCCACTTAGAAAACACAGAATCTGAAATGGAAGGAGAACTGGCACATATAGGGACTCTTCCTCTATGTTACAACTCATTTCAGATTACACAAGAAGAATGACATCCTGATTATGTAGAAGAAACAGCTCATGAACCCTGTATTCAAACTGAGTATCATAACAATCATGAGGAGTTGTTTGAAACAGAAGTAAATCAGGAAATAGTAGTAAACCCTCAAGGTTTCCTTGCAAGCACAAGTATTGATTCACTAAAAGAGGCTCAAGAAGACATCCAACCTCAAATTTAGTCTTCACAAGAGAAAGAGGACTACTGTACTTCTGTCCAAAGCCAAAGAAAAATCCTCCCTCTTTTGACAGAAGAAGAAATTGATCAAATATTAAACAAACATTCAACCCTCAAAACTTCATCTACACAAAACACTTCTGCTCATCTACCTACTAAACCTTGTTGTCTTGAACCAGAAAATAAACTTGTAGATCGGAATAAAGAAAGACCTGCTGAAAACCCAATATTTTTGATTGGTGAAATTACTTACATTAATGATTGTCCTGATTTTGATCTGTCTAATGATGATGTTCTCCAAACAGAAGTTGATCTTGCAGGACCATTATTAGTAGATTTGTGGGAGGAAAATCAGTTCCACCAACTCCAAGAAAGTAATGAGCCAAAGCAGACTATTTATGATACTAATGAAGAAAGATTTAAGAATGAAGTAGAGGGGGAAGAGTCCCTGACTCTTTACTCTGCTTCATTACAACTCACCAGTAACAGTTTTCATGTGATTGGGAATCAACAATCTTTTAGCTTAAAGGTTGAGGAGGAAAAGAAAGAATAATTTCTTGAGCATGATGAATATAAAGAACCTTCTCCTGAAAGGGTTGACGTAATCAAAGAGACCCCTGCTCAAGAATATGATGATCTCTTCATAGAATAAATTCCACTGAATGAGAACATACAAGGACTGCAAGAGGACAACACTGCAATATATGATGAGTCCTCTAGTTCATATAATAATGAAGATGAGGAAGATTTTCTTTCTCAAAAGAATCTTGATCTTGATCCAGTGGAGGAAAAGTTAATCCTGGTTTAAAAATATCTTTCAAACACTCACAACCAGGTATTAGTTCAATATCCCTATGCTGATTTTTTGAAGACATTTAAAGAGGGAATAAAAAAATTTAGGAGCATTATATTATCAAAAGTCAAAAAAAAATTTAGCACTGCTGCTAAAAGACAAGTGAGAAGGGAGTGGACCTTTTGTTTATCCATCATGCTTAAAGAGATGAGCAAATACCAGCCATGGAACCATCTAATTGACTGGATGTATTGGAAAAGAGAATTTGTCAGCTAAACATGTAAATATTTCAGAGTTAGATTAGGGTAGGTAGGAATGTCAATAAAGCTCAGCCTGTGAGCATTTAGTTAGTTTTTTGTTTCTTTCTTTTTGAATTTGAAAAAAGAAAAAATACAAAAACAAAACAAAAAGAGAAAAGAGGGCAAAAATAAAACAAGAAAGGTACAACCCCATACCAAAAAAGAAAAAAATCTGAAAGTGTGCAAGCTTAAATGCCACTACCAAAAGAGAACATTTCTATTTAGTCATACAGCCTAATCATGACTAAATAGATTTCAATTTACTACTGATAGGTTAGTAAATCATATTAGCCAAACAATTTAATCTTGGCTTCTCAATAGGATAGATTAGGATAGGAAGAATGGCTCTAATCAGACCAAACCCTGAGCTAAAGAGATAGAAAAGGATTGGTTCTAACATGCTCAAAATCTGAACCAAGAGAAAAGAAAAGGAATGACTCAAAACAGATTAAAATTTGAGTCATGTGAAGAATGAAGGATGTTTTAAATTTTCAGATCTTAAGCCTTCACAGTTTTGTTTTAAAATTTTCTGCAAATAAAGTCTATGTGCAGCTTGTATATACAGCCATAGACACCATGGAAAATCAAACAGTCTAATCCTAATTTGACTGTGTTTAAATTTATGTTTTAGAAAATAGAGAATAAGATCTGTCATGTAGTTTAATCCTGGCAGATAGTGGCTTAGGTAGATAATTTATGAGTTCAACTGTTTAATCTGAACTCATGGAAGAAATAAGGGTAGATTTAGATTAGTTTTCTGCTTTCAATAAAAGAATAAAATGTAGATGTCAAAGGTTTGCAAGTCCAAGTGCACCTTATGAAGAAAAAATGTTAGGAAAAGTAGGTTGTGTAGGCAAAATGTTTGAGAAAAAATTGTTTGCTGATACAAAGAACTGATCATCTTTTTAAGTAGCATGATCAAGGAAGAAAGGTTTTCAATGGATAAGGCACAGGTCTGCATCCCAGAGATCAATTTCTGAAATTCTTGACACCTCCAAAGGAGCTGCCATCCCCAAGTGGATCCACTGTTAGCCATCAGTAAAAAAATTTCATAGCAAATGATGGCTAAAACGGGTCTTTGGTCTTCAAGAAACAAATATCATGTGAAATTTGTGACTTCTTGAAGCCTTTTGTTCCTTAAACAGTGTTGTTCCTTAAAATTGATGTTCCTTAACAATGTTATTCCTTAACAGTGTTGTTCCTTAGCCTGTTCTTCCTTAACAGTGTTGTTCCTTAGTTGTTCCTTAGCCTACTGTTCCATAATAGTGTTGTTCCTTAGCCTGTTGTTCCCTTCAAAATACTGTTGTTCCCAAAAAAAAATGTCTCCTAAAAGGCTCCATTTTCATCATTTCATTTCCCCATTTCATCTTCATACAATTCCCCCATATCATTTATTTTCTTTGTAAAAATTCCCCTTTCCTCTCTCATTTATCTTTTTCAAAAAGCCCTTTAAAACCACTTAACCCTTTCTTATTTGGTTTTAAAAATCCTTTTACTTCATCTGGAACCTCAAAAAACACTAAAAAACCCCTCTTTTGGCTTAAATGCGCCCTTTCTTATAACACAGGCTTTAAGCCCCCAAGGGCTTAAAATCCTAATTCCTCCTCTGTCATAAGACCTTGTGCCCATGACCAAACCCTTAGCCCCATCGCATCAGCGCTATTACATTTTCCGTCGCATTACTTCCCCTTCCCCTGCCGATGCGATTGGCCCCTTTTTCCCTGGCCCCTGGTCACATATTCCTCCATGGGACCATGCCCCAGCGCCTATGTTTAAGCCCCCATCGCATCGAAATTTCCATTAAAATCCCGCATTTCTTTATTTCCTTTTCTCCCAGCCTTATCACTCCACGAAACAATCTTGATCGTCGATCTATAAAGATCAACGGTCATTATACTTCCCCCCTATCTTTTTATCGCTCGACCCATTTATATCCATCTACCCTCCGCATCAAATCTCACCGTTGATCTTTATGATCCAATGGCCCCGATCAAACTCGACACCCCTCCGGACCCACCTCCCACTATTCAAATTCCCATCCAATCAGTGCATGCCACCTGGCTCCCACCTAATTCCAAACCCGAGCACCTTTCTCCATCGCGCTCATCCCTCCACCGTTGGATCTGCTACACTTCATCCAACAGCCTAAGTTGTGTTTCGCGTGATTTTGACGTCCAAGGTTTAACCTCCCAAAGTTGTTCGAGACCATTGGTTTTGTAAGGGACAGGTTTCGCGGAATGGTTGGATAGCGTTCCCTCCAGGCAAAACCATTACTGCCCGAATCGAACGTGAAAACCACCAGCGGTATTTCTAAAACCGCCAAGCTATATTTCGTGCCAAATATGGTTTCTAAACCGTATTTTCATCGGTTTTCTCCACAAAACCTCTTCCTCCTGCATTTCATCTCCTCTGCATATGCTCCTCCACCTCCACCAGCCTCTGCATGCAATTTTTCCAACCCCGCAGGGTTTTACAACGTGTTTTATTGGTTTTTATAGGTTTTGATAGCATTTTTTAAGGCCCAAAGCCATCCCATAGTCCAAAAATGGACAAAAGATGAGGGTGACGATGCTCAGAGCCCGATCAAAAGTAAAAGGGACAAAAAGGGGGGCGAATCTCATGTTTTAATCAGTGTTTCATGAAGCACTGGTTTCGCAGTTAAAACCCTCCAGCGCAGGCCATCTGTGAACAAATAAAAATGAAGAATCAGTAAAGAGTATCAGGAAATAAAGATAAAGGATTATGCAATAAATTTGAAGATTAAAGGCTTGATCCTACAATTTATTGGATAAAGCATAGTTCAGACGAAGGGGTTAAAGGTTAATACAGTGGATTAAAGACAGAAAGCCCGAAAAGCAATTAAGGGAAGAAATAAAGGATGAAGACCAAAGAAATATGTTTTAAAGGTTAAAACAGTCAGCAAATAAAGCTTAAAGCTCAAAGATGATTATAAAGGCCCAAAATAAATATTAAGGCCTAATCAGGGTTTAAAAATGATAAAGCAGACAGATCAGCATAAGAAAGGATTTAAATGCCAAATATCAGAAGCCTTTACTTATCTGAAGAACAAAAATGCCACCTGCCAGCTATTTCACCTAAAAATAATACAAATTGAATGCACAGTCAGAGATATTTGCCAAAGACAACTCAGAATTTATTTCCAGCCTACCAAGAGCCCCCAAAGTCAACAAAAGTGACTAAAGTTGATGAAATTTAATGTAATAATCAATTGGCAGAGTTAAAACATTTGAAAAATTCGCCATTTGGCCCTTCAAAGGCCAAGAATAACTTACTCTGTATTAATTGAACAGATATACCTTTCTTTCACTCTGCCTCCTTATTATTCTATAAATACTTCTCTAGAAGAAAATATTATTGTTGGTTGCATACTCATTAAATGTAAATAGCTTTGAGGCTGCTGAAGCTCTGTTTTGTAATAGAAGAAAGATAGGCTGAGATGAGAAGTTTGAAGCTGTAAAGACCCACTGGACTTGAAGATTGTAACTGGTTTGAACATCAAATATACAAGCTGATTTATGGGATCCTCGTCTATGTTAATGGTGATGTTTTTCTTACTGTAAATTGTTATTTTTCTCATGTTTTTCATACTATCCATTTTCTCTGATAAGGAAGAGAAAATATAGATTAGGATTTACTGTCAAGTACCCTAAATCTCGCTGATAAATATTTATCTTTATGTTTTCTACTAATTGTGTATTTCGAGGATAATTCAATAGAGTGTGATCAGTCAAGGAATGTTGGTGAGCCCATGTCTTTCTAAGTAAAACTTGAGATTATGTCCTTGAATGTTCTTACAAATTTTGTTAACTAAAGTTGAATTAGAGAATTTTATGGTTAGCCCTATCCTCTAGTTTCTTCTCTAACAGTTGATTTGAAAAGATCCCTTGAAAGTATGTTGAAAGCAGGCTAGGTTAAAAGTCCTTACTTGATCTTAAGCTATTCCTTGTTTATCTTGAATGTTTTCTTTTGAGAATATGCTGAAAGCAGACTAGGTTAAAAGTCCTTATTTTATCTTAAGCTATTCTTTGTTTTCCTTTGAGTATGCTAAAAGTAGGCTAGGTTAAAAGTCCTTACTTGATCTTAAGCTTCTCTTTGTTTTCTAATATGTTTGCTTCTTTCACCACTTCTTAATGTTTCATACCATAAATCAACTTAAAGAGATCTATTGACATAGATGACTTGCCCCATAGACCACTCTTAAAACCTGTTGTCCAATTAAACCCTTTTGTGACTCCATAGCCCAATGGATTGACACTGTTTCTTACCTATCTTATCAGCTGAACCATTTTCAACCTACTCACACCTTTACCCCTCAAAAAGACTTCCCTCATTTTAATGATATTCATCCCAACCAAAACAAACAAAAACCCTTGTGCTTTATAACTAGCCTAATATCATATCATAAGCCTTAAATATCATATCTTTGAAAACACATATATATAGAGATCCCTCTCTGAATCTAGGATGGCTAGATCCTCAGATTCCAAAGTGATTTTGATGTAGGCTCTGCAGCGTTTGTTCTTGCCAATATTGCAAAATACGAAGACCTAACAGATTCCTCAACATCTTTGTGCTTGAACATTAACAATGCAAAATTCTGACTAGCATTAGCAATCCTCTTCATTTGTCCAACATACACAAGAGATAAAATCAATTTCTTGCTATGTGCTCTAACAATGTACTCAATCCCATTTTTGAACAAATTATATTGTTAGAAATATTGTCATTGATGGCACAGAAAGAGAAAGGAGTAACACCAAAATTATCATTAAGGCAAAGGAGTAGAGAAGTAGCAGCAAAAAGGCAAAGGATCATCATTAGAAGTATAACCTAAAGCAAGAAACAGGCATAGAGAAGCTTTAGCATTATTACTAAGGCAAAGGAGCAACAAAAGAGAAAAGGCAGTCATGGAGCAAATGCAACAAAGGCAGCAAGTTTTGGTCAAGTCGTTAACAAATGGGCAGAGTCATGAATGTGCCTAAGTAAAGTAATAAACGCATGAAGCAATGAAGAACAGTCGTGAACGAGTCAGGTGTTCTACATACAACAAGAAATAAAAAAACAAGCACAACCAAAGAAGCAAACTGGGCAAACCAAAGCAAAGATATAGCATGGACCATTGGATCTGGGCATAAATCAACGACGGAGAATAAATCACAGACCGAGCAGAATATCACAATTGGCGATTTTTATCATTACATATTAAGACTTCTCACGGTAAGTAATTTAAGTTATGATGTGAATTAGATCAGCTAAAGAGTCATGTGGAACGTTGGATCTGGGCACAAATCAATGATGGAGAATAAATCAGAGACCCAGCAGAATATCACAATCAGAGACTTTTATCGTTACATATTAAGACTTCTCAAGGTAATTGATTTAACTTTCGATGCAAAGTAGATCAACTAAGGAGCCGTGAGGATCGTTAGATCTGGGCTTTGATTAATGGTGGATATTAAGTAACAATCCCATGGTATTTCGCACATCAGCAAGTTTTTATGTTATCGTTAAAGACTTCCACGGTAATTAATTTGGTTTGTGATGCGATGTGATTGCATATCACAAATCATGATGGAAGCAGTATCACAAAATAGAAGAAACACAAAAAATGCGAAATTTGAAGCGTGGGCGATGACGTGGCAATATGACGTGGAAGTGACATGGATATGATGTGGCAATGATGTGGCAGATGACGTGTCCCCAACCGCAAATATCGCAATTAATTTATGATGGCATGGAAAGGTGACATGGCAGTGACATGGAAAGATGACGTGGCATGATGACGTGGAGAGGATGTGGACCTGGCCCCCATATCGCATATTGCAATCGACAATTTTTATGTTTAGTTATAAGTCATCACAAGCTATGTGTTTTAAGTTGCGATGTGAATTATATCACATACCGCACATCGCTGATCACATAGGATAAGGGACACGGTCTTTGCTAACCTATAAAATTTACGGTGTGTGAAATGGACTTGCTGCAATTTGCGAAATCGTAGAATCACAAGTATTGTGAAATATTTAAATTTCTAAAGTAGTGAAGTGCGATAAAGAGGCCCAGATGCAATGTAGTTTCAGAGGTGAACTCCAAAGGATTTCAAATCCAAATGTAAATATTTTCCTGTGTTAAATCGCATCGGAGGAGGAAAAGGAGATTATAATGTAAAATCTATAGAATGCCGAAGTGCGAAGTGCGAGTTGTGAAGCAGATGGAATGCAGTTCAGAGGTAAATATTAAAATATTTCATGTCCAAGGTTAATGTGTTTGTGTTGTTTTTATGAAGAAAACGTTGGAAGTGGAGGTCGACTCGGGTTACAAAGAAAAGGATTAATCGCATGGAAAAAAGGACCCAGCGCTCATGCAGAACAATGTTATGTGGTTGTGGCTATGAGTTAAAAGGAAAGGCTGAATGCAAGAGAAAGTACTCAGGTATACGTGACCCAACACAAAGAGAAGAGCATATAACTTTGTGGGTAAGATATGCAATAGGAGAGGCAGTGTAGAACATAAAGGCATGGGTCAAGTCGGGCTAAGACAATAATGTTGCAGCATAGTTTGAAATATAATAGCGGGCAGAGAAGACAAAATGAATAGAAAAGCAAGAAGCTGAAAGGGCTAAATTAAAATATTGTTGTAGCTGTAATTTTAAATTCATTAATTATTTTATGTTGTTTGTGATGCAAAGGAAAGTCTCCAAGGCAAAGCAAAAATCCAATTTAATACTGAAATGAGTGTATATATTGTTGTAACATCCTGAATATGCTGAGTGCAAAAATGAGTGGATGGAAGGCAAAGAGTCATGCCTGTTCACTTCATATTCCCATATAGAATGCAAATTGCCATGAATTTATCTCTATAAATGATATTATTGTAATGTGCACAGAGAGGTTAGAGAGTGGAAGAATGAGAGAGAGAAGGTAGAGATGTTGTGCACATCCAGAGTTGATAAGAAGCAGATTTGAAGGCTAGAAGGGTAGGAGTGAAGAAGGAGTAAAACAGGGCTGATATCCAGGTAAATCAACATATGATTTTATTGTAGTGTGAGGGAGTTTGTGCTTCCATATCAAGTTGTAGCTTGATAGATGTCCAGTTGTAGCTGGTTGAGATAGGAGCCTCTTGTGGGTTGTAGCCTGCAGAAAATAGATGGGAGTTGAATCTTCCTTGCAAGTTGTAGCCTGCAAAATTTGAGGTAGTAGCCTCCTGTAGGTTGGAGCCTACAGAAAATCAATGGTGAGAGGGAGTTGGAGCTTGCCTTTGCATTACAACAATAATAAGATGTGGTTTTATCCCTTATGGGTTTCCACTTATATCTGTTGTCTATGTTCATGATGATTATGTGTTGATGCACTATATTTAATATTCTTAACACTTGTTGCTCACATATTAAAGTTGTTTTTTAATAATATATTAAGTTTCTTATGAAATGGAGGTGTAAATAAGTTTAAATAAAAAGTTTAAAAGTCCATGAATGTATTAAACTGAATCACCCCCCCTCTCAGTTTAACTAAGGGTTCATCAATTGGTATCAAAGTTGGTCCTTCTGAAACAGTTTAACCACTCGAAGAAGGTCCTTATCCCCAAAATGGCTAGCCTAGAAGGAAACTCTACAAATAAATCCCCTATGTCTACTGGCACAAACTATGCTTTCTGGAAAATAATAATGAGGACATATTTGATGTCTCTTGGAGTAGAAGTCTCGATTTTTGTGGAAGAAAAATTTTCACCAAAGGATACTGACACAGAGAAAGAAGCCAAACAAAATTTCATAGCTAATGCAAAAACAATGAATGCACTCTTGAGCGGTCTGTGTGAGTCAAAATTTATCAAATTAATGCACAGTAAGACTGCCAAAGATATCTGGGATACATTAGAAAATATCCATGAGGGAGATAGAAAGGTGAAAATGGCCAAACTACAAGCCTATAGAACTCAGTTTGAAAACTTAAAAATGAATGAAGATGAAGATGTATCCAGTTTCTTCTTAAAGGTAGTCGAAGTTTTGAATAACATGATAGCTCTAGGAGAAACCATTAAGGAATGTGTAATAGTACAAAATATATTGAGATCTTTACCATCCAGGTTTAACCCTAAGGTTTCTGCCATAGAAGAAGCAACAAACTAGGAAACCTTGACCATGAACCAATTTCTTGGAAACTTGACAGCTTATGAGTTGAGACTTCCAAAGGGGAAGTCAAATGTGAGGGAGGCAACCTTTAAGGCAGACAAGTGCATAGAAGAGAAGGAAGGTACCTGCTCATGCTCTGATGAAGAAGAGGCCAAATTTGTCAGAATATTGGATAGAGGCACATGTAAGTATAAAGGTAAACTTCCATTTAAGTGCTTTAATTGTGGAAGAGTGGGGCACTATGCTTCAAAATGTCCTCATAAGAAAATAGAGAATCAGTCAAAAGGGAAAGAGAAAACCAATTTCAGAAATAGGCTGAAAGGGAACGTATTTAATAGAAGAACATTCTATGCTCAACAAGACAGCAGTGCATCTAAGAGCTTAGATGAATCCCCCAATGAAGAAGGAACATCAAAATTCATTTTGATGGCCAAGGAAGAGCTTGAGAAAGATATACTAGAATTTGAAGAAGAATTTGAGGTAGATTTTGAGGGGGAGTTGGTGAGTGCCCTAAAGGAAATAGATAGACTCAAGCTCAAGACTAGAAAACAGAAGGAAATCCTTCTGAAACATGTAAAGGAAGAACCAAACTCCGAAGATTTTATCAAGTTGAAAATTGAACTAGAAGAAGCAATGAAAGTAGAAGACATTCTGTTGCAGCAAATAAGAGAGAAAAGTCAGGAATGCTGAAGATTGGAAGAAGAGGTGGTAAGTCTGAGGAAGAAACTGGAAAAATTTCAGACTAATTTAACAATGAACATTCAGTAGTTAAAAGGTGCTGAACAATTGGACTAGATATTAAATGCAAAAAGATCTCCTCTTGTAAATACTAGGATAGGATATGAAGGAGAATCCAGCAACTCGAAGGCAGAGGGTAAGAAAGCTATTACATTTGTGAAAGTTGTCCTAAAATAAAATGTTAACTCCCATCCATCTGAGAACAAAAATGTGGAAAACCCTCCAAATCCTCATGAACTACAACAAAAACCCACCACAAGGAAAGCACTGTAAATAAGAGGATTAAACAGCCAAGCAACATTCTAGCTCAGATCAAATGGCTTCCAAAGAAAGAATTTCCATTTGACCAGATGGTTATATCCCCAAACAACTCTCTCCGTCAGAGATAGATACTACTTCCATGGGTATTTTTTTTGTTGTAAAAGGCTCAGTCATAAAGCCATGGAGTGCAGAGCGTATATATGGAGACTGGAGTATGGAAACTCAAGGGGAATTAAGAAAAATAGTGAATTCACTCGTGTACATAATCCATTCAGAAATACAATCAAATGTTTTTGCTGCCATAAAAATGGGCACAAGTCTCATGATTTTCCTCTCAAAGACTGTGATCCATCTCCTCAGAAAATTTACCAAACAAACAGTTGCATGCAATGGAAAAGGAAGTTAAATAAGTGTGATCTGGTTCTAATTCCTCAAGATCAAAACAATCAATGGTATATAGACATTGGGTGCTCAAAACATATGACTAGAGACTGAAGCAAGTTTGAAACTTTTGATGAAAATAAATCTGGGAATGTAACATTCGGTAATGATAGAGCAGGGAAAAAGAACAGTTAGCCTGAATAATGGAAGAGGAGAGGCTCAATATGAACTATTTTTGGATGGTTTGAAATCCAATCTACTAAGTGTTAGTCAAATTTGTGATAAAGGTTGTGAGGTCCTTTTTAGAGCCCAAGATTGTGAAGTAAGGTCAATCACCACAGGAAAGACCTTGATCAAAGGTGTTTGAACAGAGAGTAATTTTTATATAGTAGAAGAAGAGAAAGAAGCATGCCACATCAGCAAACTTGAAGAATCTTGGTTATGGCATAGAATATTGGGACATATAAATTTTGGCCACATCATCAAACTGACCAAAAAGAAAGATGCCATAGATTTTCCTGCAATAAAGAAGCCACCAAATACCATATGTAAGTCTTGCCAACTGGGAAAATAACCTCGCACGTCATTCAAAGCTAAAGACCAACTATCTACAAGTAAGCCTCTTCAGTTTGTACACATGGACCTGTGCGGACCTTCAAGAAAAAATGCACCAGGTGGAGAATCATATTTCATGTTGATAATCAATGATTTTTCCAGATTAACATGGGTGGCATTTCTCAGATATAAATCCGAAGCATTTGAGAAATTTAAGATATTCAAGGCACTAGCAGAAAATAAAACTGGATGTAAACTAAAATTCATTAGATCAGACAAAGGAGGTGAATTCACAGATGATGATTTTGCATACCTTTGCAATGAATGTGGGATAAAGAAATATTTTACAGTTGAAGGTACACCACAATAGAATGGAGTGGCAAAGAGGAAAAATAGGTCAGTACAAAAGATTTCTAGAGCCATGATGCAAGAAAGTAACATTCCTCAAACCTATTGGTCAGAAGTAGTACACATAGTTGTTCATATTCTCAACAAATCTCATCTCAGACCAAATTGTGACAAGACTCCATATGAACTGTGGCATGGGAAACCGACATCAATTAAGCACTTTACAATCTTTGGTAGCAAATGTTTCATAAATAATAATGATGAAAAATTATATGTATCAAAGAGTAAAGGTTACAGGTGCTACAACAAAATACTGCATAAAATTGTGGAAAGCATTGATGTGAGATTCGATGAAGAACTACCAAATAGAACCAAAAGTACAAAATTTATCAATCCTCCAGATGATCATGAAGATGAAAATCAAGAAAATCAAGAATAGAATAAGACAACAAAAGATACAGAAATAAACTCAAAAGGACCCTCAAGACACACTCAGAAGAACCATCCAGAAGATCAAATCATTGGATAAAAGAGTGCACGAGTCCAACTAGAAGATAAATAGCTAATCATACTGAGGAAGTGTACCTAGCCATGTTGTCACAGATAGAACCAAAGAATTTCGATGAAGCTAGCAAAGACAAAAATTGGGTAAATTCTATGAACAAATAATTAGACCAGATTGAGAAGAACAAGACCCGAGAGTTAATGCCAATACCTGTTTGGAAAAATGTCATTGGCACAAAGTGGATATTCAAAAATAATATGAATGAACAAGTTCGGGTAATCAAAAATAAATCCAAACTTGTATGTAAGGGATGTGAAGTCTTCCTTCTTAAATGGATGTGAAGCCTTCCTTCTTAAAATGAGATCTAGAGGAAGAAGTCTACATGGAACAACTTGAAGGATTTTCCTTAGTAGATAAACACGACTATGTATGCAGATTAAAGAAAGCCCTATTTGGTCTCAAACAAGCACCACGTGCATGGTATTCTGGGCTAGACAAGTACTTTCAAAAACAAGGTTTCAATAAAGGAGAAGTAGACAACAATTTGTATATAAAGGTTGACGAAAATGAACTCTTAATTGTAGTAGTATATGTAGATGAAATCATGTTTGGTAGCAACAAGTATGAGTTAATAAAAGGATTTGTAGAAGAGATGAAGTCAGAATTGGAGATGTATATGATTGGTGATCTTACCTTCTACCTAAGACTTCAAATTATACAAAAAAACAAAGGCATATTCATTTCACAAGAAAAATACTTAAGAGACATGTTAAAAATATTCCAAATGGAAGATTGCAAACCTATGTCATATCCAATGATCATTGGATGCAAGTTATGTGCTGATGATGGATCTGCAGATGTAGATCAAATACTTTACAGATCTATGATAGGAAGCATGTTATACCTAACTGCCTCTAGACTAGACATTATGTTTGCAGTAGGACTTGTGGCAAGATATCAAGCAGCACCAAAACAAAATCATTATCAAGAGTATATTTAGATACCTACAAGGAACTGCACATTATGGCCTATGGTATCCAAAAGGAAAAGATTTTACAATGACATCATATACAGATGCAGATTGGGCCAGCTGTGTGGATGATAGGAAAAGTACAAGTGGAGGTGCATTCTATTTGGGACAAAGCCTGGTGGCATGGTTAAGCAAGAAGTAAACATCTGTCTCTCTATCTACAGCAGAAGTGGAATACATAGCAGTAGCAACTTGTTGCACACAAGTGATGTGGATGAAACAAAATCTTCAAGACATGAAGGTAAGCATCATAGAACCTATTCTATCAAATGTGACAATGCAAGTGCAATAAGTATATCAAAAAATCTAATACTTCATTCGAAAACCAACAACATACCAATAAAGTACCACTTCCTTTGAGAACAAGTAGCAGAGAAAATAGTAAAGATGGAATATGTACCAACAAAGGAACAAACAACAAACATATTCACAAAACCTCTTACTAGAGAACCATTCAAATATCTGAGAGACAAAATAGGGGTAGTGTTTGCATATGATACTCCCTAATATGATTAGAAAACAAAAAAAGAAAAAAAAAAATGATGAAAATGCACCAGCAAAGGCTGCAATATCAGGAACAGAAACAGTGCAGTCGACCAGTCAGTATCAGACAAGAAGCATCATTCCAGGGGGAGAGCAACCCATAAAAGTTGTCACAGAGGAGCTAAAGCTATGGATTTGGTAAGGATCTAAAGAGGATTATTACATTGTATGTCTCTCTGCAAGTGTTAATAATGAAACACAATGTTCTTATCATCATTATTTCATTACATCATTCATCAATTGGTATTTGGAGCAAGAAGCCTGCCTATCATTAGAATACCAAGTGTTATTAGTGGAGAAATGGTATGGTATAGGTCCTCAGGATCAGAGTATTATGGCAGAAGTACATCGAGTGATTATATCTTCATAATTCTAGCACATATCACCTCTATCAAGTAGTAAGGGACAAAAGTATAGAAAATTCTATGGTGGCATGCCTTCCATTCATGCAATCTCAATGAGTTTCAAAGTGTTCACCCAACAACTCTTATACACGAGTCTGGAGCAGAAAGGTATAAAGACAAAATGAAGAAGGCATTACACAACTTAGAGAGAAGTAATGAAAAGATGGAAACTAAACTGGAAAATGTGTAACCCTTTGCCATTGATGTCAAAGGGGGAGGAAAAGCAAGCAAAGGAAAAAAGTCTCTTCTTGGAATGAAAGGGGGGGGAAGTATTGGAGGAAGAAATATTGGAGTATTGGTGGATGTGTTGTCATCAATTCCAAAGGGGGAGACTGTTGGAAATATTGTAATTGATGGCAAAGGAATAGAAAGGAGTAACACCAGAATTATCATTAAGGCAAAGGAGCAGAGAAGCAGCAACAATAAGGCAAAGGAGCAGCATTAGAAGTATAACCTAAAGCAAAGAGAAGAAACAAAGAGGCATAGAGAAGATTTAGCGTTATTACTAAGGTAAAGGAGCAACAAAAGAGTAAAGGCAGTCATAGACCAAACACAGCAAAGGCAGCAAGTTTTTTTCAAGTCGTGAACAAGTGGGCGGAGTCGTGAACGTGCCTAAGTAAAGTAATAAATGTGTGCAACAATGAAAAATAGTCTTGAACGAGTCAGGTGTTCTACGTAGAACAAGAAAGAAATGAACGGGCATAACAAAAGAAGCAAAGTAAGCAAACCGAAGCGAAGATACAGCATGGACTATTGAATCTGGGCATAGATCAACACCAGGGAAAAAATCACAGACCCAGAAGAATATCGCAATCGTCGACTTTTATCGTTACATATTAATACTTCTCACGATAAGTAATTTAATTTGTGAGGTGAAGTAGATCAGCTAAGGAGCCGTGAGGACCGTTAGATCTGGGTTTTCATCAATGGTGGAGATTAAGTCGCACTCCCATGGTATTTCACACATCAACAAGTTTTGATGTTATCGTTAAAGACTTGCACGGTAAGTAATTTGGTTTGCGATGTGATGTGATTACATATTGCAAATCGCAGTGGAAGGAGTATCGCAAAACAATAGAAACATAGAAAATGTGAAATTCGAAGTGCGAGCGATGAAGTGGAAATATGACATGGAAATGACGTGGATATGATGTGGCAGTGATGTGGAAAATGATGTGGCCCCAACCCCACAAATTGCAGTTAATTTATGATGACGTGGCAGTGACATGACTAGATGATGTGGCATGATGGCGTGGAGATGACATGGACCTGGCCCCCATATCGCACATTTAAATAGACAATTTTTATGTTTAGCTCTAAGTCATCGCAAGCTATGTGTTTTAAGTTGTGATTCGAAGTATATCACATACCGCACATCGCAGATCACATAGAATAAGGGTCACAGTCTTTGCTAACCTCTAAAAGTTGCGACGTGCCAAATGGAGTTCGTTGCGATTTGTGAAATCGCAGAATTGGAAGTATTGCGAAATCTTTAAATTGCTAAAGTTGTGAAGTGTGAGGCCAGGATGCGATGTAGTTTCAAAGGTGAAATCCAAATGATTTCAAATCTGGATGTAAAGATTTTCCTATGTTAAATCGCATTGGAGGAGGAAAAGGAGATTATAACATAAAATCTATAGAACGATGAAGTGCGAAGTGCGAGTTATGAAGCGGACGCAATGCAGTTCAGAGTTAAATATAAACATATTTCATGTCCAAGGTTAGTGTGTTTTCGTTTTTTTTATGAATTTGGAAGCGGAGGTCGACTCGGGTTACAAAGAAAAGGACTAAACGCATGGAAAAAAGGACCCAACGCTCGTGCAGAATAGTGTTATGCAGTTGCGGTTGTTAGTTAAAAGAAAAGGCTGAATGAAAGAGAAAGTACTCGGGTATAAGTGACCCAACACAGAGAGAAGAGCATAGAACGTTGCAGGTAAGATATGCAATAGGAGAGGCAGTGTAAAACATAAAGGCATGGGTCAAGTCAGGCTAAGACAGTAATGTTCCAACACAGTTGGAAATATAACATTGGGCAGAGAAGACAAAGGAACAATAGGCATAGAAGACAAAATGAATAGAAAAGAAAGAAGTTGAAAGGGCTGAATTAAAATATTGTTGTAACTGTAATTTTAAATTCCTTAATTATTTTATATTGTTTGTGATGCAAAGGCAAGTCTCCAAGGCAAAGCAAAACTCCAATTTAATACTGAAACGAGTGTATATATTGTTGTAACATCCTGAATATGCTGATTGAGGAAATGAGTGGATGGAAGGCAAAGAGCCATTCTTGCTCACTTCATATTCCCATATAGAATGCAAACAACCATGAAGTTATCTCTATAAATGATGTTATTGTAATGTGAATAGAGAGGTTAGAGATTGGAAGAATTAGAGAGATCAGATAGAGATGTTGTGCACATCTAGAGCTGATATGAAGTAGATTTGAAGGCTGGAAGGGCAACAGTGAAGAAGGAGTAAAACAAAGCTGATATCTAGGTAAATCAACATATGATTTTATTGTAGTATGAGGGATTTGGTGCTTCCATATCAAGTTGTAGCTTGATAGATGTCCAGTTGTAGCTGGTTGAGGTAGGTGCCTCCTGTGGGTTGTAGCCTACAAAAAATAGATGGGATTTAGAGCTTCCGTGCAAGTTGTAGCTTGTAGAATTTGAGGTAGTAGCCTCCTATAGGATGGAGCCTATAGAAAATTAGTGGTGAGAGGGAGTTGAAGCTTTCCTTTGGATCGCAACAATAATAAGATGTGGTTTTCTCCCTTATGGGTTTCCACTTATATCTATTGTCTTGTGCATGATGATTATGTGTTGATGTATTTTATTTAATCTACTTAACACTTTTTGCTCACATATTAAGTTTGTTGTTTAATACTATATTGAGTTGCTTATGAAATAGAGGTGTAAATAAGTTTAAAGAAAAAGTTTAAAAGACCATGAATGTATTAAACTGATTCACCCACCCTCCCCTCTCAATTTAACGAAGGGTTCATCAGATATTTGTTCTCATGGCAATGAAAAATGGCTCTCCTATCATATAGACATGGACTTACCAAAACAATACCACATGTATCGAGTGGAACTACATCAAGTTCTACCTCATCAAGGAAGTATGTAGTGATGGAAAATCTAAGTATGAATTTCTTTATCTTTGAAATTTTGCATTCTAACATATCAAACCTAAAGGATAAGGTTTAGGATGAGGAATGGTTTCTAAATTCAATTACTTGACAATATATTCAGAAATGAGGCTTGCTTGTGATTCACTATCAAACAGTGTATCCATCTTGGTCTGTTTTGAAATGACTCTAATGTGGAAAATCTCTCTTCTTTTTTTTCATATTGAGTTTCATTGAGACTATTTGAAGAAATAATACTTGCAATGTCCATACCTTTCAATCCCATGGTTTATCTTTGTTTCATCTCCAGAATCTGATCCTAAATCTTGTTGTATAGTTGCAACAACCTTTTCTTTCTCCTTGTTTTTCAACATTTTAGGTCTCATCTCAAGATGAATTTTCCAATAATGGTCTTCATTATTCCCTTGTTCATAACAATGTTTTCATTTTTTTTTTTTCTCCATCTTTATGAAAGAATTCTTCTTCCCTTTTCCTTTGAACTTCCCGTTTCCTTTGTCTCCAGACTCAAATGAGTTCTTACTTGTTTAATTAGAAAAATTATTCCATCTTTCTTCTAGATGTGTTTCCTGTACACAAACTTCATCTAAATTTGTAGGGTTAAACATGAGAATATTGTGTCTCAAGTAGTTATGTAAACCTACAATGTATTTGAGTAAAGTGTCTCGAGAGGATAAATATACACCCAATAACAATGCTCTCCTTCTAGACTCTTGGGTATAAATTTGCACATTTTGACCCTTTAATTGCCTAAAGTTTTTCCAATCCACGATAGCTTTATGCATGTATGCTAAAGGATAAAACTTTCTTCTTAATGAAGAAACAAAATCATTCCAAGAGGATAAAACCTTACCATTTTTCTTCATGTCCTCTTGAGTTTTGGCTTCCCACCAAATAAGTGTTTAACTTTCCAACCTTAACAAAGCAAGCTGAATTTTGGTCTCATCATCCTTGATCCTTTGTATCCTATAATGCACTTCAAGTTGACAAACTGAATTATCTAATTTATCAACATTTACCTCTCCATTACACATAGGAAATTCAAACTTTATATCAAGATTAAAAAATGGATTTTTACCATGTCCCTTTGGAGAATGTGGAGGTGTTTGTGAAGGGGTTGAGGTAGAAGATGGAGGTGAAGATTAAGGTGGAGTTAGAGGTGGGTTTTCACCATTACCTCCATTCCCTTTTGGAGGCTTGTCTCCATTTCCTCCATTTCCATTTGGAGGGTTTGAGCTCTCACCTTACAACCTTGAATTCCTCTCCTCATAGAGAACTTTCACCATCTTAGTCATGTCAAAGAATTATTTACTAAAATATTTCTCATCCTCGGTCATATTGCCAAGCTCTCCTTGATGTGCCATGATTGGTGAGGCTTTTGGTGAAACTTGAGGTGAAACGTGTGGTGGAGATTGTGGCAAATGTGCTCTCCTTAAACTAGCTTGAGGAATTTCTCCCACAAGTTTTCCTTCTCCTACTTTGAGCTTCAACCTTGTAAGCATCAGAAACACTTGCAATAAAACCAAACCCTCAAAACAACCAAAGAACCAAAGCTCTAATACCAAACTTATCTATAATGTAAACATGAGAGTTTTTGATGAAAAATGCAAGTGAAATGTTTAGGGTTTTTATGCAATTATGTAAGTAACATTAACACATAAAGATATTTGTTTATCTCAGTTTCGCAAAAAATAATAGAGACAATAGTACCATAACAACAAACACAAGACAAAAAATGATGAAGGAGTTCACTCCTCCCGGGATACATATCTTGGTCCAGCTTCCAATGTTGGGCCTATTTAATTATGCTAAAAAATATGTGTTTACATAAAATTGCAGTGCTCATAATGCAAAAACCGGAATAGGCCCAAAAATCGCTAGATAGGATATTTCTCCAATCGCTCCGGAATAGTCAAAAACCGCTAGATAGGATATTTCTACACTCAGAAAGGTCAAAATTTGACTGAGTTATGTTCCAGAGAATTTTTCCTACTAATTGTCCTCCAAATTGCACCCACATGTTATCCATTCTACATTTCCACCATTTTCGGCCACATGGGGAGACAAATTTTCCCTGCACTGGAGAGATTCACGTCGTTCAGGTGAATATTTTCAGATGCTTTAAATATTGATGACCCCCAAGAACCGATCAAAAAGGGCCACTTGGCATAATATCCATCATCGATATCGTTTCAGTTTGAAATTCTCCCACCATTCGGTTGACCCAACTATGATTAGGGTTCGGTGCATAAAATGGGGTTATGTTTCATTTGTGTGTCATATCCAAACATCAACCCCGCTTTAGCTAAGGTTCAAGGATGGTTAGGTTACGACACGCTGGTGGTTTCAATTGTGCTACGAACCATGGGTTGTTTGCGTTATCCAGTGAGTTTGTTTAACACATTGTGCCATAACATTGAACTCCAAACCTGTTCACATGTGTTGTGACCTCCAGGAATCTCGGGTTAACTAGCTATTGAAACTTGTGGTGACTCTGGTTTAACTTGTGGTTGGTGTTGTTGATATGTGGTGTTGGGGATGGGGTTAACCCCACAACCCTAGCTGCCCACGCTGCGGTCTCGTAGTGTTGGGTGGACCAGGGCCTAGGGGTTAACCCCAACCCTGACCCACAAAAAAATTATGATTAAAGTTTAAATATGCATCACCTCCTATTCTTTACAAGGAACACCTGTGGCAAAACAATGGAACACTGTGTTGCCACCCTGGATTTCTGTGGTTCGAAACCAAAATTTTACATAAGTAAGAGAAGGCCATGTGGCTGCAAGACATTGACCCACATGGCTCTCCATCATTACACCAAAAAACAACCCATAAAACAATCAAAACAATGACACTTGTCAATCATTCATTGGCCCAATATAAATACAATCAACTGCCTAGTCAAATGCCTAGTCATTGTATAGACCATTGACTGAGCATCCCAGCAACCCAAATTTTAAAATTTTAGTTGTTTGAAAAATCGGTCATAACGTGATATTAGGAGAATACAATATCAGTTTTAAGTGAAATGAGTTGCATTGGATTCAGGGCGAAGAGATATTCATTTTGGAACCAATTTTGAGTTGTTTTGAGCACTTTTAATTTTGAGCATTTTACTAATCCAATAGATCAATCCTTATATTTAGAACATGATTGATCTATTTGTCACTTTTGATTTTCTAGTGAAGAAATATTATATTGTCTCTTAGTCCATTTTTATGTTGAATTGATAACACATTATGGGGATATATAGATCAGTACATACTTTAATAAATTAATAAATCTATAACAAAGAGGTACAATTACATCTTGCATTCAACAATTCCCATAACTAAGTCTCATGGTAAAGAACATATGAAAGGAAAATTTGTTAGATATATTTATGGGCACTTTAAAGTAGATCCCTCAAAATGAGTCACATATATTCAAACCTAAATCCATTGATCATGTTTTTAGTATGGCTAGTGTTAGGTTAACCTTGACTCAGTCAATGAGTCATTGTGTTAAGGTCAAAAGTGGTGATTTTTGGGCCCATTGTTTTTTTTCAATGGATTTCATGTAGTGAAGCCTTTAAATAGGCTTGGGATACTCCATTGTTATGACCATGGAGGTGCATAGTGAATGTTGATTTTTTGAACTCTTTATATGAAAGTCTAGTTAGGAACGATTCACTAGGGACAATGAGTAAATGGTTAAGTTTATAGATAGATGGTCAAGTCTAGAGAAACTATCTTAGTTGAATTCGATGAGTAGTTAAGAAGTTGATGGAAGATGATAATTGATTAGATTAGTTGAGGGGATTACTATCAAGAATATGCACATAGTTGACTTATACTGATGGTCAATTGGTGGTCGAAATGGAATCGAATATAGTTGGAACTCTTAGCCAATGATATTCAACCACCTTTATTGATTCAAGATGCTTTAAATTAGGGTTTTTATGTACCTATAATTAGATAATGATGTAAGGGTATTGAGATATTGATGATATAATAAATATAATTAGATATTAGGTGATGTATGAGTGCATTGTTCTTAGGTGTGGACTAGTGTTGACATTCATTGTAAACTAGTTGTAATATTCAATTGAGAATATAAGAGTGGTGAAACTCAATGGTTGGTTGGATTTCTTAGTTGATAGTTTCTAGGGTAAAACATCTACATGTTGTGTAATTATTTATGGTATTCCATGTTTATTTTGTTATCTTTAAGTTCTCTCATGATCTTTAAAGGGTTATGTTAATTAAGATTCTAGTTTGGTTTATATGTCTAATTGACTCTATATTTGGAATTTATCTATCTAAAGTGTAAATCAGGTATGTTAAGCCCAACATTTGTTATCAGATCTTATTTTACCTATAGAGATACATATATACTATCAATGTTTGTGGATATTGGACTTGGATTTTTCAAGGGTGTCATTCTTGATTATAAAAGAGGTAATCCTATTTCAGTGGGAGTCGTAAGACAACTTAAAGTTAAAGAAGGATGGATAGTAGTACAAGAATTGAGATTAGAAGTTTAATATCAAGAATTTTAATCTTTTGAATTTTAAAATGCAAGATCCCCTCATAGTTCAATAATATTAGATCATTACACATTATAGAACACCTCCAACTTGCATGTAAACAAAGGATTGGCTAAAAATCCAAATAAAACCAAGGTTTATAATTTGACATTGTCTTGCAGATTCAATGTTGTTGAATATATCTACGGAAGAGAAAAGAAACTATGGGACAAGTTGGAAAACATACACTAGTCAAAATTATTGATAAATAAGTTGTTTCTTGAGAATAAAATTTACCTTCCAAGGATGAAGAGGTTGATTTATTCATAGAACACCTACATTCATTCGATATTGTGGTCATTCAAGTATTGAATGTGTATATATTTGTTCCAAAGGAAGAAGATAGTATCAGTCTATTATGTTCTTTGTGAGACTCTTGGGATAGTGTATTCATAGCTATTGGGAGTAATATGGAAAATTATTCTCTTAATGATGTGGCTTCATATTTATTATCAAAGGAGATGAGGCAAATGAACATGGAAGAATTAACCAAATATGATTTGTTAGTTAGAGATCAACTAGTAGATACAAGAAAAGGAAAATTATCTAAAGGGAGATATTAGTCTCTAGTTAAGTCAACAAGAAGATGTTATAAATGTAGTAAAAAATGATATTAAAAAGAGACTATAATTCATAGATTGTTGAGCAAAGAAAAGGTTTTGAAGATAATTTGACTGAAGGGAGAAATTCCTAGGGTGAAGGAGGAGATTCTTATTTAGATTCGACAAGCACACAATGAAATCTCAAGGCATGGTTAATCAACTTAGGAGCATCCTATCATATGAAACTCCATAGGGAGTAGTTATGTAAGTACGTATAATATGATGGAGAGGATATCTACCTTGGGGATGAATCACGAGGGCTTAACTCAATGAACCTATCACATATCATGTGCATTCATGGCATACTAAAAAATACCCCTAATTTGAAAAAATATTGGAAAATATCTCTAAAAATCACATTATTTAAACTCCTACCAATACGAACCTAATACACCTTCCCAGATAAAAAAGCCCCTACTTTCACTAGATATTGTAGGTATCCATTTTTCATTAACATTTTTTATACCCCTTTATATTTTTTCATTAACTTTGCACTCCATATTTTGTACCTTCCAATATAAAAACCCTTTACCCACCATTATATGCATAATATATTATGTCATTTTTCCCTCAATATATATCCCCCAATATTAAAGCATGTGGTATGGTATTTCTCCTCCAGTGAATCCCCCGTGGGACAAATCAACAACTAGGATAGTTGGCTGAGGTCGAATTTAAATAGTGTTGAAGGACAAACAAAGTAGAACATTACTCGGGGTACCACACAATTCTATTTTGGCTATAAACTTTATATCTGTTAGTTGAATGGGAGATGTGAGAGTGCATATCGTATTCAGGAAATATTGATGCAAGATAGTTTGTGGATAAATGGTGTTGATAAGAGGTGTTTATATTGGGATATTTTACAAACTAGCAGGGCATAATGACCTGAGTGTATGTGGTAGTGCAATCATTCCTAAAATGAATAGGTCATCTTGTTGTAAAGTCAACAAGACCATGTTGTGGCATCAAAGAATGGGACACATTAGAGAGAAAGGACCTATATTTATGTAAATAAAAATTATATTCTAATTTTTTCTTGGTTGTTGGAAATGTTGTCATTGATGTCAAAGGAGTTGGCAAAGGAGGAACATCTGAAACAGTAACTAGTCAAAGAGAGAAGCAAAGTAGCAGAGAACAGAGGCAGCAAAGAGGAGGCAGAGGCAGCATAGAAGGAACAAAGGTAGGAGGAGACAGATGAGGTGGTGTTGTAGAGTAGTGAGGACAGTAGAATAGGGCCATTTAATAGCAGATCTAGAGAGACAGAGCAGTGAAGATTGGAAGGGCCTGAAGGAGTTTAATACAGAGGTTTATTTATGTATTAGGGGTTTAATACAGTTGCAGATGAATGCTGGAGAGGATAGAATTAGAGTGGACCTGGAATAAACTCTGCATGAAGAATTATGTGTGGATATGCCTTGAAGTTCCGGGAAGTCATGCCTTCAACCCAATTTGGAATATTGAAAGCGTGACCAATTAAGAGATGGTTGATGAGAGACGAAGTCTATTGTTTAACCTTGTGCGCGACTAAAAGAGTGATGAACTATGTGTGAGGTGATATTACGCGGAGAAACCATGCCAAAAGAAATGGCGCGGAACCTTGAAGAACTGTGGAACCAAGAGGGAATAGTGACGGTGGTTTCGGAGGAAAAACCAGCAGTATCGCACGCCCTTGCGAGTGGTAAGCAATAACACCTTTTTGGACACGATACATGCCTCTGTGTGACACGTGGCAGAGGGAAGTATTGTAAAACCATTTTCATCGCGTGAATTCTAAAGAATAACCCTAATGCTACTAATCTACGCGATATTCATCGATTACCATCGGATCTATTGGATGGGCGCGACGAGATTGTGACCGTCAGATGAAATGGTATGTATGCCGTGGGTCCAATGTTGTTTTAAATGTTGATGACTGGCCTTTTACTTAAATTTTGGATATAAGAATATAAGTTGAGGTGGGCCCGGCTGAACTGTTGCGTTAATAGTTAGTGATAAAATTTAGACAAAGCATTATTTCATTATAGGCAAGGCGAGTTAAAATAACTCTGGAGCCCAGAAGGTTATATTACTACATATATTAGTGTTGGGCTTAAGTCTGAGCCAAAGACTTAATATAATATTGATGGATAACATCACATGTAGAGTGGGACCCCACATAAAATTCTGAGAATCATTACCCCAGCTGGAGGATACATTAAAGACCAAAGTGGCAAAGTATACATATATACCTATATGCAGTGCTTTATATATGGGTAGCACTTTTTAAACAAAGGTTCAAAGTATATATGTATATATATACATATATGTGAAGTACTCTATAGCTCGGGCCCAATACAACCAAAGACTTAAACTGTGGGACCCTCATCCAATCGCATCGGAGAAAAGTTGGCAGCGGAACCTGTTATCAAAAGATTGTTATTGCGATTGAGTTCCGGACCCGATTCATTATACACAGTGACTCATGTGTGTTTGAAGTCCGGCTTAAAGGTATGCCATTGCATCGGAAAAAAGGCAGAACATCGGAACATCCTATAGAAGGATGCGATTGATAGCACTGTTGCAAATGGTTTATAAAGCTGTGGGACCCAAACCTTTCAAATTTTAGTGTTGCGATTGATAAAAAGGTATATGATATGAAATGAGGGGTTTATGACCTTTGAGGAAATAGTGAGATATTGAAGCTCCGCACTCACTTAAATTGCCAGCTCAGACAATAAGATGGAGGTGTACTCTTGTATGAATTGAGAGAGGTATATATATACTATTGGAGTTAAAATATGGGGATGCATTCTTCTATACATCGAATTGAAACAACAAATAGGGGACCGTGGTTTTACCAGCCATCATATAGTTTGTATAAAAGAGACGCCGCTTATGAAGATTGAAAAGTTAAAATTTTTGCAATGGTCCAATTGTAATACTCAAATCATAATTCAATATATTATATGAAGTTGCAGGTTGAGCTTTAATACCGGGAACATATATTTATTAATATGCCGAAGACCATTGAGTAGTGGAGAATTTCAATGGCCTTATAATCATGGTCTAATTCATCGCACAGACAGATACAAAGAGTGCAAAATTGTTGGTCCTGATATATATGATCTCATAATCAAAATATAAAAGGTAGAGAATGTTGGAAGCGCATTATGGATTTTATAATAAGGTATAATATCATTAAGACAAAGAACAAAGTTCCCGCATACATAATTTGTTATACATGGTTCACAACCATAAGATATCCTTGGAAGAAAAAGGTCTCCAGATATGTTTATTTAGATTGCCAGACCAGCAGTTATAAATATACAGCAGACACACAATCACGGTGAACAGGAATATGCACAGGAATGAATTTGACAGGTGTACAAGCACAGAGAACTGGAAAATATGCAGAATATAGTGAACAGAAGAAGGCAGAATAGTTACCTGACAGCAGCAGAAAATACAAAGCCAGCAAAGCCAAAAGCCAGAAAATGGGCTGAGTAAAATTGTCTTTATGTAACTGAAAATGTGAAAGTAAATTTTTTAATTGATTTTTATTGTTTGTAATGCATTGGAAAGTCTCTGGAAGAAAACAAAAATCCCACTATAATATCGAAATTAGTACATACATTTATATTTTTTTGAGTGAGCTGGAAAGGAAATGAGAAGGTAGAAGGCTAAGAGGTATGGCTATCCATTTCGAATTACCTGAGGAATGCTAACAGTCATAAGGGAATTTCTATAAATAATATCATATTGATATGCATAGAGAAGTTAGAGAGTGAGGGAAGAGAATGCAGAAATGAAGCAGTGAGGCAAAGAAGAAAGAGGAGCTGAGCAGAGAAGAAGGAGGAGCTTATATTGAATCTGAGAAGATGTAGAAATGATATAAGGCATATATGAAGACTAATGCATAACAGTGAAGATGATACAAAACAGAGCTGATATCCAAGGTAAATCAACAAGTGCTTTTCTTTTGAAAGAGTAAGGAAGTTGGAGCTTCCCTATCAAGTTTTAGCTTGATAGATGTCAGTTGTAGCTAACTGAGGTAGGAGCCTCCTGTAGGTTGGTGCCTATAGAAAATAGATGGGAGTTGGTGCTTCCACATCAAGTTGTAGCTTGATAAAATGTCAGTTGTAGCTGACTGAGGTTGGAGCCTCCTGTAGGTTGGTGCCTGCAGAAAATAGATGGGAGTTGGTGCTTCCACATCAAGTTGTAGCTTGATAAAATGTTAGTTGTAGCTGACTGAGGTTGGAGCCTTCTGTAGGTTGGTGCCTGCAGAAAATTGATGGGAGTTGGAGCTTCCTTGCAAGTTGTAGCTTGCAGAATTGAGGATAGAGCCTCCTGTAGGTTGGTTCCTGCAGAAAAAAGTGGTGAGAGGGAGTTGGAGCTTGCCTTTGCATCACAACAATAATAAGATGTGGTTTTCTCCCTTTATGGGTTTCCACTTATATCTGGTGTCTCTGTGCATGATGTTTATGTGTTGATCTAATTTATATCATCTGCTTAATACATGATTCTCTCATATTAAGTCTACTGTTATATTATATTAATACTTGTTGCTCACATTCAAAGATTTCTCACATATTAAGTTGGACATAAATGAAGGTGTAAATAAGGTTTAATGAAAAGTTTTAAAAGTCCATGAATGTGTTAAACTGATTCACCCCCCCCTCTCAGTTTAACTAAGGGTTCAACATTGGTAACACTCTAGAAGTCAACCTTTGTGAGCATTATGTTTATGGTAAACAAAATCATGCTAGATTCCCATATAACACTACAAGGGAAAAAGAATTTTGGATCTAATTCATAGACATGTACTTGGACCAGTACCAGTGAAATTGTTAGGTGAATCCATATATTATGCATACTTCATTAATGATTTTTCTAGGATGACATGATTGTATTTCCCAAGGAAGAAGTATGAGGATTTCAAGAAATTTTGGGATTTTAAATATCTTATGGAGAACCTAATAGATAGTAAGATAAATATGTGGAGAACTGATAATGGGGGTGAATTCTATGGTAAAGACTTTGAGAATTTATGAAAACAACATGGGATAGTACACCAAATGATTACTCCATACACTCTTTAGTAGAATGAATTTGCTAAGAGGATGAATAGAATGTTGATGTACAGGGTGAGGAGTATGCTAAGTGGTGTGATATGCACAAGGGTTTTGGGTGGAGGTAGCCAACACTACTAGTTACCTAGTGGATAGGTATCCATCATAAAAATTGATCAAAAACAACTCCATATTAAGTATGGTAAAAATCCATCACTCACACATCTCAATGCTTTTTATTGTGAGGAATTTATCCATACTCCAAAGGAGAAGAGGAAAAAATTGGATAATAGGGTAGTTAAGTGTATTTTCATCAACTGCAAGGATGGAATGAAATGATGTAAGATGTAGAATTTGATGATAAGGAACACAATTTATAGCGTATATGTTTTCTTTATGGAAGTTATATGTACTTCTATGACTGGAGAGGCTCTAGAAAAGGAGAAAGGGAAACAAAAGTTTATTTTTTAATTAAATTCAGAAGAAAGCGACTTAGATTAGTTGGATGAGTTGGATGAAGAGGTGGAATGATATATTGTGGTTCTAAGGAGGTCTATTCAAGTAAGGGAGAACCTAAAATACATTACCCCACCATAATTCTAGTTTTCTTTTGTATTTTTTTTCAATCAGTGACGAACCTTGGTAAGTTGAGGAGTCTGTCAAGTCAATAGAGGATAAAGTTGAATCAAAATCCATGAAGAAAGAAATCTATTATTTGTATAATAATGAGACATGGGTTTTGGACAAATTACTTGTTGGAAATAAACCTATTGGTTGCAAGTGTGTGTTCAAAAAAAAGTTGAATTAAATAGGTCAATTCAAGAAGTACAAGACTCGAATGGAGGTGAAAGGTTATTCCCAAGTTGAGGGAGTTGAATTTGGAGATGTATTTTCCCCTATTTCAAGATTAACTTCCATTGGAGTATAAATTTCTCTAGCTGCAACATTTGATCCGAAGTTAGAGAAAATGGATGTAAAGAAAAAATTTCTGCATGGTGATTTGGAAGAAGAAAACATCTTGAAGATTTTATAGTAAAGAGAAAGGATAAGTTGGTCTGAATGCTAAGGAAGTAACTTTATCATCTAAATAAATCACCAAGGATATGGTACTTATTGTAGCTGATATAACACCCTCCAATATTTTGGCCTATACCAAATTTTGGAGCCTTCCTTGGTCTTGCTTATCATCGTCATAATCTTTGAAATTCATTTTATTTGTTTTCTTAGAATGTTGTGTTTCCTGTCACAAGTTGGGAAAATTGTTGTCTTTTGGAATGTTTGCTATCACTTTGTGTGTATGAGATTGTTCTGGTGGTTCCAAGAGGTCACCTTTGTGAAAATTGTATTTTCTAACCTTTAAGTACCTGTCTCACTCATTTCCAAATTTTTGAGCACAATTGCATAAGTGTTGTCACAGTCGCCATAAAGTGTACCTTTGGTGGCACACTTGTCATAACCAGTCATAAAGTTGCCACACAGAGGGAAATATTTTTTTATATATCATGGATGATCTATGTTGATTGAGTCATTAAAGTATTTTAAGTGTGTGATCACATTCACACCGATCTCATTTATCCCAGACTTAGCCATTTTCAAAAAATCTTCCTGACCAAGCAACCTAGATTCACCCAGCCTTCACTGAGCTACGAAATGTGCAGTATATGTCCTCTATATATAATTTCCTCCCTCCCAGGACTGCTGCACTGCATATTTTTTGTGACCAAGCCTTGACCCTAACCTCCAAAATTGAGTAGTCATGCCCCCTAGCCCATCTTAAATTGTTCACTTCAAAAATAAAAGCCTCAAGCTCATTACCTGAGACCCTAAAATGCATAGTATCCCGAGTTCCCTTGACTCCCATAATTGTGTAGTAAGCTCTCCTAGTGTCCATCCCCTCAACCTGTCCCACTGGCTTCCGAAACTTCGTAGTATTGTTCCTTGGCCCTGCCTGAAATTGGCACTACATAGCCTCAAGGCTCAAGGAATCCCCTTGATTACCTTAATTGTGAGACCATGTAGTCACTAAGCCCCTCTTTCTAGCCTATCACTTGTTCTGGGCTTATTTTATGGATCAGAATGGATCATATTATGGTAGGGGTTTTTGGATTGATTTTGTCTCGTCATGAGTGAATTGTGGGAATAGGCGCCTTATCATGTCATGGAAAGATGATGGAGAAGGAAAATAAGGATGGAAACGTACTCAAAGACTCTCTTGCAGCTAAACTTACAAGATAATCAATCAGGAAAAAGCGAAGGGACAGAAGTTTGCGACCATTATCCAAGACTTGATATCATTGAAGAAACCTTATTACTAACGCATGCAAAGGTGAAAATGAAAGCTTCATCAAAAATACACTCAAATATTAGTAGAAACAATGGCTTGAAATTGCCACATCATCAATGAATCCATGACAAAATTGTCATGTCATGTCATGTCATGTCATGCCATGAGTGTTCATATGCCACATCACTATTGTGGATCATTTATATTGTATACAAAATGTATTGTAAAGTAGAAGTCCAAAGGACACACATGGAATTTAAAGGATCATGTAAGTTGAAAAGTCGTAGGAAGTCAAACAATCATGAGGGTAGTCAAAGAGTCACCCTTGTTTATATATACTCCCTCATAGTATGAGAAATGGACTTTTCACCTTGGCTCCTCTTGCAATGCATTAGAGAGATAAGCTAGTTCTTTTGAGGAGCAAGGAGTGGCTCCAATACTCCACTATTGGAGCTAGTGGTGTTCATGACACATCTATCTTGGAAATTTTACTTAATAACAGTAGCCTTCAAGGCCAGTACGTTCTTCAAGCATGGATTATGAATTTTTGTAAGACTATTATGCAGATGTTTATATTTCATGTTTTCTTTCACATGTGCTATGATAGTAGAACTATTTCGGTTATTTTAGCATTAGAGAACTTTTGAGGTTTGAAAATGGGCCTCCTAATAAAAATTCACAACTAAAATAAACTTTATAAGAACAAATAGGATTCAAGATGATGATGTCAACCATGGGGGATGATTCACCATTTTTGGGGTAAAAGGTAAAAAGATTAAAAAATAATAAAATAATAAAACTGCTTTTTTCAACTTGTATTTTCAACTTATCTCCCTAAGGTTTTACTCAAATTTCGAGTGGGAGTACTCGTTGGATGAAAAATTTGATTCCTCATCCGAGTACACATGTTGCATACTTTTGATGGACCCTTCTACATGAAAAATGAGAAATACATGAAAAACGTGATTGCAAACATGTTTTTCATGTAGCAGGGTCCATCGAAAGTATGCAACATGGGTACTCCTTGGATGAGGAATCAAATTTTTCATCCAACGAGTTTTCCTGCCCAAAATTTGAGTAAACTCATAGGGAGATAAGTTGAAAATACAAGTTGAAAAAGCAGTTTTTTCTTTTTTCCCTCTAAAATTTGATGATGTAATCTAAACTTATTTTATTATTTTCACTATTATTTTATAATTTCCTTAGGAGGCCCATTTTAAACCTCAAAATTCCCCTAATTTACTTATCATGTTGAGAATGTGATGTAATGGTTATTGTTGTTGTCGCATCCTTGTGGAATATGCCGTTGGATATCAAACATATCTTTCTCATTGGTTGGTTGTAATGACCGTCACATCTCTGTGGACTATTCTGGTTGATGTTGTACAAACATGTCTTTTTCATATGTGTCTCTACTAGGGTGTTACCACTACCTCTCTCTTAGAGGATTAATTTTACTCCCCTCCATAGTGAAATAAATTTGACACACACACAATCAAACACTCACCAGGCACGCACCCCTTTATTTTTGAAGGTGCATGTGCACCCCTCTCTCTTGCTGACAGTTAGAGCCAAGAAATATCTATAAGAATACATGGAAACTGGGTTGATATTCTAGATAGGGCTCCTACTCCAAATAATGTGAAGTATAATTGGGACTTCACATCGATGAGACCCCCTTGGTTGATGGATTTCCAACACCGTCAACAAAATGGTGCTAAAAGGAGGGTTAGATGACAGACTACGCCCATTGAGTCTGGTTTAAATCTCTTATACAAAATTTTTCCTCCCCAAATCATAATCCCATGATGTTTTTCTAAAGAGCATAATCTTACCATCCCTGTGGAAGTTATTCATAACATGTCCCAAATTGAGTTTATGTGTGAGGGTAAATTAATTTTTTGTGAACATGTGTTTCAAGTTGTCCGTTTTTTATTTTCTAACAAAATATTTTGCAAGGATTTCATCACTATATTACTCACCCTCATAGTTGAAGGTTGTGCTAATCGATGGTGTCATACATTACCCACTGCTTCTATCCATTCATTCGACTAGCTTGAAAAAGATCTTCATAAAGCATTTGATAGGTATGATCACTGAAATGTTTGTATAAGAATATATCTCTTAAGAATGAAGCCTAATGAATTATTTGAGAATTTTTCTCATTGATTCCTTCACCTTTGCTATAAAATTCTAGAAGAAGATTTGAATTAGGATTTCTTGAAACAAGTGTTTAAGTGCTTGGTTCTTATCACTTTACATGATGAACCTAAACCCCCTTATTTTCACACTCCCCCAACTCTTGTGAATAATGAGACTCCTATAATTCCAGGGGAGGAACCTACTATCCCTTTTGTTCCTTGTCCTCCTTTTCCAGTTTCGACAAGGGTGCCTCCTTGTGATGATAATAATGTTGGGAGATATGCTAACCAAATTCCTAATCTATCTTCTCATTCTTCTTCTTATTGTCATAACTTAGATTCAATGGAGGAAATTCCAGAATAGGTCATGAATCCTATGGTGAAGACTAACTCCTCCATTTCGCAAGATGATGTTACTATTCATAACTCTAGTCTTGAATTTGATATGGATTTTCATTATCCTCTATCCTATACATGCCATGACTCTTTGTACCATGATACTCCTGAGCAATCTGTTCCACCAGATAGTTTTTCACATTCTCTTGATTTTAATGTTGTTGGTTCAAATTGTGATAAGATACAAGGAAGTCACATTACCTAGGTAGAGGAGAAGGAAGGTGAAGAGGTTTTTAATATTTCTTCTATTTTCAAAAAACATCCATGTGAATATGATGCATTTCCATTCTTGGATGATTTTCAATCAACTAATCTTGGTATTGAATCAAATGTAATCAATTCTTTCGATCAATTTGTAGCCTTGGGAAATGATCATTCGAATGATGATGACTCTTTTGATGTATGCAATCACAAATGCCCAAGCATATCAAATGATATTTTAGTCTCTCATGAAGATTTTACTTTAGATCCAGAATCTGATTTGGTCAAATAATATGTGCTCATTGAAACTTTCCCTCCATCTCACTATCCCTTGTGTTTCACAATTTGTGTTGCATATACGTGCAATAGAGATACTCCATGATTTTTAGCTTCTTCATTCGATGAGTTATATTCTCGATTGAAACAAGGTGGTGAGATTGTGCATGATGAAATTGAAAACAAGAAAATCATTGAGTACTTTTATCACCCCTGATCATCTCTTCTCTTGCATGAAGAAAAATTTTCAAATCAACTTGCTCATGAAATATACCCAATTCATTTATCTTGAATTTGCAATCAGACAAATATTTCGACTTGAGTAATATGGTTGTTGAAGTTACAATATATGTTAAAATAAGTAACAAATATGGATGCCATTTGGTGAGAAATTGCCTTGTTGAAACCATTAGTAGCATCTATCCTCAAACCATGCATGATCTGGTTCAAGTTTCAAAATGCGATTTTAAAATCCTGGAAATATCCAAGACTTTCCATGGAGTTGAGGCACTTCAAATTCCATTGATGGTTATGTCAGGATCTCGTGACTCTGGTAAGCCCCACGAAATAAGTCACATCTAGTTTCTCTCGCACAATCCTTATCTTTACATGTTTTCACTCAATGTAAATCTCTTTCTGAAATATGTTTGGTATTTCAGACATAATATTTCAAAATTTCGATATTTTACTTATGACCAAATCCAAGATTTTTTTTCTTTTATTTTATTCATCTTCATGAAAATTTCTCGCATCAAACTCGAGATTGGAATGTGTATCTCTCATAGAGTCATGGAATTACGAATTTGATCATTTTTAGGTTTGTATTTCGACAAAGCAATCATGCCTATCGAATTCATCTCTTCATAGTCAACTCCTGGTTCTTCTTAATGATGTTATATTGCAAGTATTTCCCTTCATCACACCTAAAACCCTCTTGAGTGATAATGAATGCACAAGTTATCGCATGAGCTCTTCTTCTTTCACCATGGGCATGATTGGTCTCATGTATTTGTTGTGCTGGAATCCCTTTTTAATTATTTTCATGATTACGATGCATGCACAATTTATTACCAGTTACAGGAAAATGGTTGATCACATCTAAATTATGAGGAACTTGGTCTGATTTTTCAAGGCATTCACATATTTGTCCAAATTTATTTATCTTTGATAATAAAAAAATGGGAATTTGATATTTTAATTAGCCCATATGGTCATTATTCTATGACTGATGAAAATCATTCAACTTATCATTCTTCCATCAACACATCCAATGACAATTGTTCTGCATCCTTCAATTTTCATCGCTAAAAATATCTCTATTCAAATACTTATATTAAGCAGTTGAGGCACTTCGACCTTCACTGATGGTTATGTCAGGTCCTCACTATCTCTACATGACTACTGAATCTAATCAGATATATTTCCCCCCACACAATTCCCATCATAATCCCGCGACTCTAATTGAAAATTCATATTATCAGATATTTGAGGGTTTTAAAGAGGGTCATCATGAATTTTATGATCCAATCGTTGAATGGTTGGAATAGTCTTACCTGGTGAGCTCCATCACAAATAAAAAGTTTTGATTGTTCCTCATGCCTGCTAAGGAGTTCGATGTCGATGGAGACACATTCATAAGAAGCTTCAATGGTTGGTTGAATAATGGATTTTATCAAAGAGGTAAGAACATAAACTGGTTAGAAGTGGTGGTTATGGCATATCTTTCTACTAAAAAGAAATACATTCAAATTTTTGTGCAAGCTATTCAAATTGTTATCTTTTATGTCACACATTACCTTATATCTGTTTTAATTGTTCACATATTTTTGACTGCAGACTGGGAACGATTACGGTTGTTGCACTAGAAATTCCATTATACATGACACTGACCTTCTATATGGTTAGGGTAGGAGAAGGTTTAGTTTCATTGTAGTTTACCTACACATCCATCCTTCATTTGTTCCCTGTAGTTTGTCTTGTGTTTTCTAGTTTTGGTTTCACATCATGTTTTTCGTTGGTCATTTTCTATCTTGTATTTTGGTTTTCTTTCCTTGTTGTTTGTTGTCTTTCCTTTCGTTTTATGAGATCTTTCATGAAGATTCTTTATTGGCTCGAAAGGGAATGTGGCTGAAGTCTAAAGGAGTCTTGTGACATTTTAACATTTGGTTAGCGTTTGGTCCATCTTCCTTGTGTTAGTTATTTCTTTTTGTCGGTGAGTTTTCAACGGAAAATACAATATGTCCTAAAGGAGATTTTTTTTCAAACCATGAACTCGTGTACATTTGAGAAACCTTGTGCTTGTATTCAATTCTTTATGTTTTTGCGTTTTCATGCATATCCAATTAGTAGAAAAGGAGAAGGTGAATATATAAACGATCAAAACTAAATCAGAGGTCTTTATATGCTTCTCTGAAGGAAAAACCTCTCCTTCTCTCAATAATTCAAGATCCCTCTTCCGCCCAAAATGAATAAGTGCCAATGCACAATAATCTTTAAATAAATAAATAAAGGTGAAAGAAGAGAAAGGATTCCTATGAAGAGAGGTGAAGCAAGCAACTCTGTTGGTGTATTTTTCAGGTTTGCTGGTAGCGGAGAAATGTATGTGTTCCTGTAGTGACTCCGATGGGGTACTATCCAGGCTTTCCAGTAGCGGAGAACCACCAGAGATGAAAAATTATACTCTAAAAATATTAAGCTCGCAAGCCTAACCACCCTTCCCAACTTGAAACATTGTGATAATGTTGAATTTTATGTTGAGTTAAACCGAGAGGTCATGGTGGGGACTATGTATGTTCATGGATTAAGTGGGTAAAATAAATTAATCTGCACAATGAATCAATACTCCTCGAAGAACCAAGGCCCTACACGAAAGAAGTTCACCAAGACAGAGAAGCTAGAGATTCTACCAATGTTTCGCCAAGTGTTGTAGCCGCTACACCACCCTCCAAAATGTTTGCCTATACCAAATTTCAGAGCCTTCCTTGGTCTAGTTCATCATTGTCACAAACTTTGAAATTTATTTTATTTGTCTTTTTAGAATGTTGTGTTTCCTTTCACAAGTTGGGAAAAGTGTCATATTTTGGCATGTTGGATATCACTTTGTGTGTATGAGCTTGTTCTAGAGCTTCCAGGAGGTCACCTTTGTGAAAATGAGTTTTTCTAAAATTGTAATTACCCATCACACTTATTTCCAAAGTTTTGAGCACTACCACACAAGTGTCGTCACGGTCGTCATAAAGTGTACCTTTGGTGCCACACTTTTCATAACTAGTCGGAAATATGTCACATGGAGGGACATGATTTATTTGTATGTAATGGATGATCTATGTTGATGTAGTCATCAAAGTACTTTAAGTGTGTGATCATAGTCGAAGTTTCATCACCATTCACACCGATCTCACCGATCCCACACAACCATTTTCAGAAAAAATTCTCGACGAAGCAACCTAGCTTCACTCAACCTTCCTTGAGCTACGTATTATGCAGTATCAATCCTCTAGCTATGACCTTGCTACTTGGAACTTTGTAATGCGTAGTTACTTCTTCCTGGAACTGTTGCACTGTGCAGTTTCTATGACGAAGCCTTGACCCTCACATCCAGAATTGTGTAGTCATGACCCCCAACCTAACTTGAACTACGTACATCATAACCAAAATCCTCAAGATCATTCCATGATCCTTTTAGCTACGCAGTAGACCAACCTCCCTTGACTCCCATAACTTCCTAGTAATCTCTCCCAGTGTCCATCCCCTCAGCATGTCCCACTGGCTCTGGAAACTACACAATATTGTTCCTCAGTCGTGCCTGAAATGTGCACTGAACAGTATTGAGGCTTAATACTTTCCCTTTCCTACCTGAAATGTGAAATTTCATAGTCACTAAGCCCCTATTCCCATCCTGTAACTCTTTCCAAGCTCAGTTTATGGATCAGAATGCGTCATCTTAGGCTAGGGGTTTTTGGATTGATGTCGTCTCGTCATGAGTGAATTATAGGAACAAGTAACCTATCATGTCTTGGAAATATGACAAAGCAGAAGTAGAAGGAGGGAAGCATGCTCAAAGAAACTCTTGCAGCTAAACTTACAAGCTAATCGATCAGAAGAAATCGAAGGGACACTAGTTTGCGACCACTATTTAAGACTTGAGATCATTGAAGACTCTTTATCACCAAGGCATGTAAAGGTGAAAAGGAAAGCTTATTCAC
Source organism: Pinus albicaulis (assembly GCA_034641835.2). NCBI lineage: Eukaryota > Viridiplantae > Streptophyta > Pinopsida > Pinales > Pinaceae > Pinus > Pinus albicaulis. Next base: position 1,198,275,551 of record CM076579.1, on the reverse strand, counting down.
GAAGAAACTCAACTCTTTGTAGTAGCAGTGGCTTGACATTGCCACATCATCAAGCATTCCATTTCAGAAATGTCATGTCATGAGTGGTAATATGCCACATCACTATTGTGGATCATGTATTTTGTATTCAAAATGTATTGTAAAGTGGAAGTTGAAAGGACACACATGGACTGTAAAGAGTCATGTAAGTTGAAAAGTCAGAGGAATTCAAACATTCATGAGGCTAGTCAAAGGGTCACCCTTAATTATATATACTCCCTCATTGTATGAGCAATGGACTTTTCACCTTGGCTCCTCCCACAATGAATTAGAGAGATAAACTAGTTATTTTTAGGAGCAAGGAGTAGCTCCAACGCTCCACTATTGGAGCTAGTGGTGATCATTGTACACATGTGTCTTGGAAATTTTACTTAATAAAAAAGCCTTCAAGGCCAACACATTCTTCATGCATGGATTATGAATGTTTGTAAGAATATTCTGAAGATGTTTGTATTTCATATTTTCTTTCACATGTGCTAAGATAGTTGAACTATTTCTGTTATTTCAGTACTTATCATATTGATAATGTGTTGTAATGGTTGTTCTTGTTGTCGCATCCTTGTGGAATATTCTGTTGGATACTAGGGAGATCTTTCTCATTTTTTGGTTGTAGACCGTCACATTTCTGTGGACTATTCCTCTTGATGTTGTACATACCTATCTTGTTCATGTCTATCTCTACTAGGGTGTTACTACTACCTCTATCTTAGAGGCTCACTTTTCCTCCCCTCCGCAATGAAATAATTTGACACACATACGATCGAACACTCACCAGGCACACCCACCTTGCTTTTCGAAAGCGCATGTGCACCCCTATCGCTTGCTGACAGTTAAAGCCAATGAATATATATACAAGAATACATGGAAACCAAGTCAATATTCTAGATTGATATCCTAACCCAAACGGTGTGAGGTCTAATTGGTACTTCACATCAGGGAGACCCACTTGGTTGACGTATTTCCAGCACTGTCAACAGTGCCTAAAGTTGAATGCATATATCTAGGGATTTGGGATTTCTAAGAATCCACATTAATCACTATGTATATCTCAAATCAGAAGGAAAGTGTTTCATATATCTCACACATGCATAATATTGGGGCTGAATATTTTATTCTTGGAATAGATACCATGAAAGAATACCTATTTATGAATCTATAGATAAATTAGAGAAAGTACATTGAGACATTTCTGAAGCATTTCAACATGTTGGATTGTAATTCAATGAAAGTACCAATTCTAGTTCGGAAAATACTAACTATTTAATAACTTCCAATGACATAGGAAGAAAGAGAGAACTATCCCATGTTGCATATGCAAGTTTTGTAGGTAGTATGTTGTATGTAATTGTTTTCTCTTGACCAAATATTTCCCATGTAGTGGAAATATTGAGAAAATACATGAAAACACATAGAAAAGAGCATTCATATGGTGCCAAAAGAGTATTAAATTATTTGCATGACATGAGTGATCATGCAATATGCTACCATGAAGGAATTGATGATGATAATGAAGCAAAAATAGAAGGATTTGTTGATGATTGGGCTGGTGATCTAGAAAAAATAAATCTGACTAGGGGATATGTATTCAAGTTGTTTGATAGAGCTATTATTTGGATAAGTAAGTGGTAGTCAGGTGTGGAACTATTAATGACATAATTTGAATACATGGCAGCCACACATTCAAGCAAGGAAGCAATCTAGTTGTGACAGTTGTGTTCATGTTAGAAAATTAAATATTACAGAGCAATGCAATACATAAAATATGTGGAAAATACAAGCACACAAAACACATAAAACTAGAGAGACACAGATATACGTGGTTCACCCAGTTTGGGCTACGTTCACCCCGAACAGCCAGTCCTTCCTTTCTATTATCCAGCAAAATGAAGAGACACAACCTACAGCAGATCCACTGTAATATCCTTTGTTCTCTCACAATCTCCCTCTCTGTTTCTCGCTCCGAGAATGCACATGCAATACACAGCCGCAATACAATACCCTCATAAAAACGAGGGGTTGCCTTCTAGGGCAAGAAACCCTAATCTAAACATAACTTCTACCGTCAGATCATTTGCCTATGAACGGCCCAGATTGACTAGAAATTACTATACTTTTACAAGGCAATTTTACATCTGTTTTTAGCTTCGGGGGCGCTGCCCCCGAAAGCCCCTGCCAGGGGGGGGCTCCGAAAAGCGCTGCCACCCCCCCCCTGGACCCCCCACGGCAACGATTAATTACGGGCGGCGTTGCCGCCCCTTTTAAGGTACAAGGGATCCAATGTTGTGATACAAAATAAACAAGATAATCAGGCTCCACACCCAACAGTTCAAATATTAGGTTTTCTCAAAAATAAATAAGGATAGGTTGTGATAGCTAAAGTAAGATATTCCTAGAAAATAAATCATCTTGTAATTCAATAAAAAAAAAAACATTAATGTAAAATACCATTTCACTAGATACATGGTTGAAAGCAAGAAGGTTTTACTAGTAAAAGTAGACATGGTGAAGAATGTAGCAGAATTTCTAACAAAGTCAATGGGTGTTGGTAATTTTTCTTGTTGCAGAGAGGAGTTGGGTCTAGGATCCCTATGTCACTCAATAATAGTATTTATAGTTCATGCAAAGAATAAAAATCCTGTGATAATTTTGAGATGTTACAATATTTGCTGGTAAGTCTAGTTGGGAACAATTGACTAGGGACAATAAGTCGATGGTCAAGTTGATAGCTTAACAATGAAGTCGAGAGAAATTACTCTGGCTGAAGTCAATTGGAATTATAGCAATTAAAGGAAGATGATAATTTTTTGGAGTAGAAAAAAGTATCACAATCGAGAATATGCACATAGTTGACTTAGAATAATGGTCAATTGGTGATTAAAATGGAATTGACTGCAATTGGAACTGGTAAGAAAAAAATAAGAATTAGGATATTCCCAGGATCTTAGCCATGATCTTCATTCACCTATAATAATTCAAGATGATTGAAATTAGGGGTTTTATGTGCCTATAAATAGAGCACGATTTGAATCTAATGAGATGATGATAAGATAATCGTGATTGGTAGATATCAGGCGATGTATAAATGTATTGTTCTTAGGTTTGGACCAAGGTTGACATTCATTGTAAACTGGTTTCAATATTTGATCAAGAATATAAGAGTGGTGAAGCTCAAAGGTTGGTTGGATTTCCTAGTTAAGGGTTTCTAGGAAAATATTTGTATGGTGCATAATTATTTATGTGGCATCATTGTTTATATTTTTTTATTTTTAAGTTCTCTCATGATCTTTAAAGGTTTATGTTAATTGAGATTCTATTATATTTTATATGTCTAGTCAACTCCATATTTGAAATTTTTTATCTGAAGTGTAAATTAGGTACATTAAGCCAAAAAAAAGGCTCACTTGGTCCTCTAAGCTATATTTGGTTAAGGATATTAATAGATATATCGATGCTAGTTTTTCTTGGTTGGCTTTTGCATGGTAAAACAATGTTTTTTGTTGGTATATTGTAATTTTTTTATTTTCTCTCAAATTTCATTCCAAAAAATTACTATCATAGCCACGCTTTTAAACTACTATAAGAATTGAACATGGATATGATACTAAATTTAGAAATAAAATTAGAAATTTAAGGGCTAATTTTTTGTTGTGTAGGAGTCGAATGGGTTATTTGTGAAGAGTTCCCTCGTGGATATGTATGCCAATTTCCCGAAATCAGAGGATGCACACAAAGTGTTTGATTAAATGCTTCAAAGAGATGATATATCATTGACTATTATGATTGTAGGGTATTCATAGAATGGGTTGTTGGAGGAGGCCATGAGGATTTATCGAGCCATAGTGAGAGTATGTTGGTAAAACAAGAAAAGGAAATGGTGAGTGTGTTCTGATGGAGACCTAAGGAAATATAAAAATTAAAAATTAAAAATTAAACTTATTTGCATTTTTTTTATTATAGAATATTTTGTTTATTATATGAAATAGGGCATACTATTATAAGGCTGAGATATGAATGTGTACCCTTGGTAAATTATTAGTAAAGTTTGGAGGTAGACCTAAGTGATTGGTGGGGGGCGGGGGGAGGTGTCGGTACATGTCAAATTATTACATACCTTGGTTACAAAATTTAAGTGGTAGGACCTATATAATTACCCCGAGTCAAGTTTAAAGGGAGGGAGGGAGGGGGGGGTGTTAGGATAAACTTGACTTAGTAAAAAGGGTCGATGAGTGAAATCTATTTTAGATCAATAATGGAGGTTTTCAAGCCCATGGTTTTGGTATCCTGTGGCTTTGTGATCATGGATTTTGATGTCATGAAGCCTATAAATAGGCTTGGTATATTCCATAGAAATTATTTTAGAGCTGAGTGGTGAAGGCTCACTTATCTAACTTGTCCAGATTTGGTTGAGGGAACAAATATATCTCTGGTTGGTTTTTCCCATAAGGATTAGAACCATCATGAAATCTAGAACTAGAAGAGACTACTCCAACCATATATTTCCATGCATTATGTTGGGCCACTAATTTGTATTATTATCATCACTTCTTAACATCCATTCCTTCCTTTCTAATGTTCTTTTATCACATTATTTATCATAATTTATTATATAATTCCATTTCATAATTATTTATGCTCTTTTGGATAAATAATACTTGTTCTCCTTTATTTTAATAAATTAATGATTATTATGCATGATTTTTCCAATGATGGTTTATTAATGAATTCATTATAACATCACTCACTATTTTAGCCTCCAAGATCTCTTCCAAATTGTAGATTTGATCTTCAGTTGATAATTAAATATTCCAACTCAGAAATTTGCTAGGATAACAAGAGACAGTTTTGCATTGAACGTTTTGGGCAAACGGAGAAGAATCCTAAAAATATGAGACATGGGTTTTGTGGAGAACAGACCAAATTAGTCTTCTTATTAGAAATTTTCCCAAATTCATTCTTGATTGAGAGAAACATAAGGTTCTTAGAAGGCCAGATTTGCAGATTTTCTATTGTGGCCGTTTTCCAAACTACCCCAATTGTAATTGCCAGATTCGACTTGTGCCAGCTGAATCATGATGGAAAGATCTTTCAGATCTCATCTTGCTTATTGATATTTTGTAATAAGTCTATTTCCCTTTGTTTTTTGCATATTTAAAAGGACACGAATCAAAGAGAGGGGAGATAACGCATAGAGGGTTGGCTACGCAAGGAATTGAGTTATGTAACAGAAAATTATTTTAATGCAAGATTAATTTCCTGTTACTTCTATAAGTATGTAATTATATCGCAGCCCTGATCAAGAGTTGGGCCCACTCTCCAATCAGGTGCTAAGTATTTCCTGTGTGTTGTTATTTATATTTCCTGTTTTGTATAATTTTCAATTGTTGTGACAATAGACGTATTTGTTGATACTTTTATTGTTGTGAATGCATTGTAAGATTTACGAATTATTACTGCCATCTCTTTATTTGTTGTTACAGTGTTTGTTATTTGTTTAAATTATTGAATCCATGATTGATATCAAAATTGTGTTATTGTATCTGCACATAATGTGCACGTTAGCCTTGCAATAACCAACGCACACGGATTGATAATTAATGTGGGAAAGGGTTTGGATATTTATTCACACTTGGACACCAACATTTTTGCGTCATTTCCGGGGAGGCTAACAAAGGTGAAATAACACGATTCATATTGATCTAAGGATCAATCTCTCATCCTAAGGAGGGAAATGCTACCTTTCTCTAGGTCCTGAGTGTATTTGTTCTGTTTTTCTTTTTGATTGATTTCTTAGGAACCAACCTATCGTCCTAGGGAGGGAAATGCTACCCTGCTCTAGGTCCTAAGCTTATTTGTTCTATTTTTCTTTTTGATTGATTGCTTAGGAACTGATCTCTCGTCCTACGAAGGGAAATTCTACCTTGCTCTAGGTCCTGAGGGTTAGTCGCTTTTCTTTGCTTTTATTTCTGTTGATTTCTTAGGGGAAAATATCTCATCCTGGGGAGGGAAATGCTACCCTGCTCCAGGGCTCGAGCTTAAGATTTCATTGATTTGTTTTATTTCTTTGTGTTTAAACACCCAATCTCTCGTCCTAGGGAGGAAAGTTTCACCCTGCTCCAGGTCCTGAGCTTTAAGAAATTTTTTATTTTTATTTTTCTTCCTCGGGTTCTATGAAAAAGATCTAAACAAAAAGGCATAGGAAGACCTCCAAAACTCATAGGATGAGGTCAAGGAAGAAATCATCAGCACAATATGGAACCCAGTCAAGGAACTTCACAATGTAACAAATATGGTAAATCATGACTATATTGAAGGTTGGTTTCACTCTGTTGTTTTCTTGCAACATTACTCTACACTTCAGCAACTCTTGGCACGATCCTTAATAGGGAGGTTGGCCTGTCATACCCATGTATTTATTAACATACATTTTTCAAATACGGGTATGTGCATACTTGAGGCATTATTTCTAAAATGGATTCATTGGAAGTACTCTTATATGTAAGTTTATTTTATTTTTCAAAGTAGAGTAGTGTAGTGTAGAATATAGAATGAATAAAGACATAAATAAATAAATTTCTTTAGATGTAAAAATAGTTGTTTTTGTTGCAATAGGCTGTGAAAATTAATATCGGTGATCAATATTCAAATTTATCTATGTATGTAGATGTATTATATTGAAAATATATTTTTTACAAACACATATTCATTTTGGTCACTTTCTTGGAAAAATTCCTCGATTATCATATCTTATGGCCTGCAGGCTTGATGAGAATTCTGGAAAAATACTCGGGACAATAATGTTTTGAGAGAAAAAATGGGCATATTTTCAAGGCCTATTTCTATCCTATGTAGCCCTTTATGTCTAATTTCTAAACCAATTTTAATCACTCGATTTGGATTTGAAACAAATAATTTATGACCAAAACAATGACAGGATGTTTAGTAGGCAGCTCAGGAACGGAGTTGGGACAATCCGTTTTTGGAGGCCTAAATGACTATATTTTGGAAACTTGTTTCTATGGTATATTCCCCTATTAATATATTTTACAACACAATTTGAATCACTTTATTTCGATATTTTATGAGAAATAAATGACCACAATACTGATTGTTTATCGTAAATCAGAGCACTCTTGAAACTCTATTTTCCCAATTGTTCAGTAGCGTATTTGACCCATAAATTATTATTTCCTTAAAACCATGTTACTATTGGGGATATATACATGAATATAATTAAATATCCGATTTGAATCAACTCAATCCATCATCAAATGAAAAATTTATGCTTGAAATATCAACTGTTGGTCTAAGCTGGAAAATCAAAAATGACTCTGTTATGCAGGTTGTTCTAAGAATATTTAACATACCATTACATGGAATTTTTAAAACCTATTTCTTTTGGAGACATATCTCTAAATTCACTTTGATTTAGCTTTGGAATCACTCAAATCGGATGAAAAACAAAGAAGTTATGATTGAAACATTGCTGGTTAGTATGGTTGACCACCACTCTCCTGCAGGTAATAAATTAATTTTACTTTGTTATTGTTTTTCCCGTGGATTTGTTTTATAGAGTAACTACTTGTTTGTTTTGCATATTTATTGGATTAGAAGAGCCCAATCACCTCTCTTCTTCCATAAATTCATGTTATATTACAGGTAGACACTCATTTTTTTGCAGGTCCCGGGAGAATAAATGAGGTCAATTTATGAATAAGTGATTCTTGAAGGCAATGATAATGAAATGAAAACATTTTCAAAGGTGTTTCCTCACACAGAGAAAAAAAAATGAGCACTTTTCAATAATTAAAGGATTTACAACATGAGAAATAGGGAATTGATTTCTATTTGAAGATCAAAGTCATTTCTGAAAAAGCATTTTTCCATTCATTCATCATACACAAACAACATTACTGCAACAAAAATCATAACCATTGTAACTTAAATTATTTATTTATTTATTGGTTTTCAATAAAGAGCTGTTTATTTTCTAATTTCTCTTATGTTTTTATGCTTTAGGTATTGTTTACTTCAAAGTCACATTTTCTTTGTTTTGTTCTCAAAATAAAAATGAGCAAGTTCTTAAGTTTCACGATGTTGTTACTCCAAAAAAAAATTATAAGTGTTGGATGTTGTTACTCTGCCGATGCTATGAATTTGTCACTGCTATTACTCCGAATTTTTTTCTAAATGTTGGATGTTGTTACTCCGTCGGTTCTGTGAATCTGTCACTGCTGTTACTTTGGAAAAAATTTCTAAGTGTTGGATGTTGTTACTCAGTTGGTGATGTGAATCCGTCACTGTTGTTATTCCGGAAAAAATTTCTAAGTGTTGGATGTTGTTACTCCATCGGTGTTGTGAATCCGTCACTTATGTTACTCTAAAAAAAAATTCTAACTGTTGGATGTTGTTAGTAATCAAGAGCTCAAGTCAGAGCTATGAAAAAAGCTCAAAATTGAAAGTGGTCAAAATCACATGGAACTTGAGCGATTGAATAGGCCTCGGCGATACGATCCCAACGCCGTGAATGACACTCAAATCCGACTTCGCATGTGAAAGTTATGAAGGTTTGAAGTTTACAATTTCCCTCAAAAACTGAGTTTGACCAAGTTTGACTTTCAATTTGAAAAATTTAAAAAGGAATATTCTTGGAATATTCCTTAGAATATTCCCTGGAATATTCCTCAAAATATTCCATTTGGGCCAATCCGATTTTGACACTTGGTAGCACAAGATTTGTCATTTGGTTGAATTTGAAATTTTTCGACCAATTACAGGCTGCCACATGGCATGCCTGAAGGGCGCCACGTGGCCCCCTAGTCGGTGCAATGGTGGGCATATAAAATATTTTTGCAAATTTCGGGTTTGAACCCAAGACCTCCGGAATAATAGCGCCAAGACTTACCATTAGCCCACGCATATGAATCTTAATTTATAATGGGTGGAAATTGTATTTAAACTTTAACATTGTTTTGGGCGGAAAACAAAGGGGCTAGCCCCTTAGGGCTAGCTCGACCCCATAAGACCATACCGCCAGGAACCCGAGGGCTTTATACAACCACCAGCGGTTAACGGTTCTACAATTCTATCATGTGAACGCGGCATTTTCTAACGGTTAAATTAAATGCTGCCGCAAATTAAGGGCATGGTTCCATCAGATTCGGTGGTAGTTCCAAACTTGGCACTACTAACTGCAGTCTCTCCACATTTAGTGGAGCTTGTTTAGGGAAGATTGGGAAAAATACTGTTTTGGCCATATCTTTCTGGGGGGAGAACCTTTCTGAGCGAAATGTTTTTTGATTTCATATATTCTCAACATTCTGGATCCATTGAGATAGGTTTCAGAGCCATTGGAGTTGATCTTCAGCCTATTTAGGTTCAGAGAAGCTTTTTGAGCCATGAGGTCCATTTTGGGTTTTGAGTTCTGTTGAGCTGTGGTTAACCATATTAGGTGAACCAAAAGTCATTCTTGACTATTTTCAGCCTTTTAGAACCATTGGAATAGGTTTTAGTTCTGTTTGAAGACTTTCAGAGGCCGAAATCCTTCAAGAGAGCTTTCAGGGCCACAAGGGCCATTTTGGGTTTTGAGCTATTTTGTGTTGTGGTTATCTGTTTGAGGTGAACCAAAGATCTATTTCAGATAATTTCAACCTTCTGAAGCCATTGGAAGAGGTTTTAGAGGAATTTGAGGACTTATATAGCCTAAAAAGTATCAAATAAGTTCAAAGAGCCAGCAGGACATTGATGAAGAAATAACTGTTTATGGTAATTCCTCGTTGTTTAGGGAATTTTGAAAATTATTCTTAGCTATTTCCTGTATTTTGAATCATTATTTCTATTCATATTTTTCTATTTATACCCTTATAATCTTGTATTTCATTTGAGATATTTTTAATACAGGAGGATAAGCCCATTTTGGAAGGCTTGATCCAGCAGATGTAGCCCAGGAGGGGTGAATTGCTCATCAAACACGTGTCATGATATGTTGAAGTTATATTGTTGTATATATCTAATTTAATAAGTTAAACAACAAATTAAAATAACTTTCCTTTACACATAAACTCTTATACAACTACCAAAAACACTCTGCTTCAATTGCAATACATAAACAACAGTTTGCATAAATATTTTATGGAAAATGACTATCTTGAACAGCAAATACAAGTCATTTCATTTTCATAATATGAGTGTCAACTTCTACAAGTTCTATAGACAGAGTCTGTAAAGGGCCAGGGAGCCTCTGGATCTCATCCTTTCTTTAAAGGTGCCATATCCAGTAAATGCCCCTACAGTCAATCTCTGGAATAGTTCTAAGTAGTTGTTTAATTAGGAAGACTTGGAGTTTTTGCACACATTTAATTAAATGGAAATGGATACCTTGCACACATTTTCAAGTACTTCCATTTTCAGATCAGATGGTATCAAAGCTTTGGTTAAGCTTGGTTGTGCTTAGGATGAGCCTTGATTGAGTATAGGTTGTGCTATGGCTGAACATTTGTTTTTGTGCAAAAGGTGTTAAAACAGTCAATCTCACTGTTTTATTGGTTGCAAAATGGTTGATTGCATGAGTTTTCTTGAGTTGAAAAGATAGTTGTTGATAGCTAAATCTTGGAAAGGAAAAAAGAGTTGTAGGATATTTCCTTATCCCAAAGTACCTCAAGATTATCTTTGGAAAACAAACTCCAATATTTTGTGTTTTATGGCTACTTGAATGAGAGTTTGGCTGAAAAGACATTTGGTTAAAAAATTTCCATTTGGGAAAAAAGCTTGTCATTGTTTGGAAAGCTTTGAGAACTTATTTGGAAGTTCCTTTTGTTTTTTACCATTTACATAATTTCAACTTCTTCCACAAGTGAAGTTTCCTCCTTCACAAGATTCTTCAATGATGACATGAAGAATGAGTTCATTAAGGTGAAGGAAATGGTGTAGATTCTCATTGAGGATCAAAGAGAAAGTGTTAAGATTCATGCACAATTGTTGGCTATGAAGGATGAGAAGGAAGAAATTATCCAAAGGTTGCATGACATGGAGAAACAACTCCTTCAAGCTCAAGAAGCTTTGTCCAAGAAAATTTCTAAGGAAGAGGTAAACCATTCCAACTTGTCTTCAATTTCCTCTATTGAAAAGTGTGTTGGTTCTTTTGAAAAACATACAAGGGGCATCGGGTCCAAACTAATGTTTAAGATGGGCTATCAAGAAGGCAAAGGTTTGGGAAAGCATGCACAAGGCATGGTTGACCCTATTTTAGTTGTGGAGCGACCCGAGAATTTTGGTCTTGGTTATGTGCAGTTTAATGGCGAAGACTCCAAATCCTTGAATGCATGTGATGCAAATTTAAAGAGAACCTTTATTCCAAGTTCTTCTATGCAGATATGTCAAAATTTCTTTAAGGATGATTGCCATTTTTTTAAGGCATCATTGCAGCAAGTAGAGGGTAAATATGTCGCTTATGATGAGCCTTCAAGTTCAAACATTTTTCAAGACAAGAATTGTGATGAAAGTCTGAAAAGGAAAGTTGTTTCCTCTACTAGTTCATTGTCTTTCGAAGACAAAAAGGATGGACATTCCATGCAGAAAAAGAGGTATAATCATTCACATGATCAATTTGATTATGTTTCAGCAAAGAATGATCATTTTTCTTGTTCAAATGAAAAAAAAAATTTGCACATTTTGTGGTGGAGTTAACCATGTTGCTTCAAGATGTTGGTTGAAAAAGAAAGCACACAGGAAGCAGAAAAGGGAAAGAAATCTTTCTCGGAAAGTTCTTAAAAGTTGCACATTTTGTCAAAGGAAGGCACATGATGTCTCTCATTATTGGACCTTGCATCCAACTCATCGTCCAAAGCATATGCAACTAAGGGACAAAAAATTTGGGGCAAGTGGATCTATGGAGTCCATTATCAATATGGAAATGGAAGATTCACATGAAGAATTGCGGTTGCAGCAAAAGACACCATGGACTTTGCTTGGTAGGAAGTGGATTAACTTCCTAATGCAGTAAGTCATCTTCATTTTGTACATGCAAATTTCAGATTTGTATGCATGTATTTCAGTTGAAAAGTTGATGCAAGTTTCCATGTAAAAGTTTCAGTTGAAGAAATTTCTATGTTGTTGCAAAATTTCGCCATGGGGGTAAAAGAGGAGTTTGAAACTCATTTATATTGCAGCATTGTCTTTAAGTTCAGCTCTTAGTCATCCACATGTTTCTTTTGGGATGATGTACTTATTGGTAGTTGAAAAGAAGAGTTGAAGTTGTACATGTACATAGAAGTTGTATGTGTAATTAGCGAACTGTATATAGTTCATTGTACATGATACGTACACATGTTTGTAAAGATGTATCTTGTTGTTATCGACCTGTGTCGATTGTGTCACACTTTTTTATCAACTTGTGTCGATTGTGTGCACACTTTTTAACAGATTTCGTGTGTTATTTGTATAGCACATTTCATTGTCAACTGGTTGTTGATGTCATATGTTGCACAAGATGCTTTTGGTGTCGATTGGTGCAGAGAACGAAGTGTCAGTGCAAGATTCCATGAGTTGGAAAGGCATGCAAGCAAAGAGGGCACAAAGTACGGCAAGTGTCATTGTTGGTTTTAGAATGGCAGTTTAGTATGGCAAGAAAAACTTGGTCGGGTTTCGGCACAAGTACCTAGCATTCAACAAAAATTCGCCATGTGAAGAGTTGGCAAGTCAGGGAAATTTTTGCAAGAACCTTGTAGTCCATTTAGGACGTGATGTTCAGATTACTTCTACAATTTTCTTTCCAGTAATTTTCTGAGTGATTGCAAGAAAATCAGCTCTTGACAAGGGGATTTCTTTCAAGTTTGGGTTCAATTTCATTTGCTATGCAAAGAAACATTTTGAAGGGCTGAAGAGAAGAGGATGTTTATTCCTTCATTTTCTGTACTACAATTCATTTCATCATTTCAGTGAGCTTTTGGGGTCCAAAAGCCTCTCATTTGGGAGGTGTGATCAGGAGCTCAAGTTAGAGCTATGGAAAAATCTCAAAATCGAAAGTGCTCAAAATCACTTGGAACCTGAGTGACCGAATAGGCCTCAGCGATACAATCCCAACGCCATGAACGGCACTCAAATCTGACTTCGCATGTGAAAGTTATGAAGGTTTGAATTTTACAATTTCCTTCAAAAACTAAGTTTGACCAAGTTTGACTTTCAATTTGAAAAATTAAAAAAGAATATTCCAAGGAATATTCCTAGAATATTCCTCAAAATATTCCCTGGAATATTCCTCATAATATTCCATTTGGGCCAATCCGATTTTGACACTTGGCAGCGCAATATTTTTCATTTGGTTGACTTTGAAATTTTTCGACCAATTACGGGCTACCACATGGCAAGCCTGGAGGGTGCCACGTGGCCCCCTGGTCGGTGCAATGGTGGGCATATTAAATATTTTTGCAAATTTCAGGTTTGAACCCGAGACCTTCGGAATAACAGTGCCAAGACTTACCATTAGCCCATGCATATGAATCTTAATTTATAACGGGTGGCAATTGTATTTAAACTTTAACATTGTTTTGGGCGGAAAACAAAGGGGCTAGCCCGACCCCATAACACCAACTTTATACAACCACCAACGGTTAACGGTTCTGCAATTCTAGCATGTGAACGCGGCATTTTCTAACGATTAAATTAAATTTTTCCATCAGATTCGGCGATAGTGCCAAACTTGGCGCTGCTAACTGCAGTCTCTCCAGATTTAGTGGAGCTTGCTTAGGGCAGACTGGGAAACATACTGTTTTGGCCATATCTTTCTGGGGGGAGAACCTTTCTGAGCGAATTTTTTTTTTTGATTTCATATCTTCTCAGCATTCTGGATCCATTGAGATAGGTTTCAGAGCCATTGGAGCTGATCTTCATCATGTTTAGGTTTAGAGAAGCTTTTTGAGCCACGAGCGCCATTTTGGGTTTTGAGATGTGTTGAGCTATGGTTAACGATTTTAGGTGAACCAAAAATCATTATTGACTATTTTCAGCCTTTCAGAACCATTGTAATAGGTTTTAGTTCTGTTTGAAGACTTTCAGAGGCCAAAATCCTTTAGGAGAGCTTTCAGGGCCACTAGGGCCATTTTGGGTTTTGAGTTGTTTTGTGTTGTGGTTATCTGTTTGAGGTGAACCAAAGATCTATTTCAGCTAATTTAGACCTTCTGAAGCCATTGGAAGAGGTTTCAGAGGAATTTGAGGACTTCTACAGCCCAAAAATTAGCAAATAATTTCAAAGAGCCCGCAGGACATTGATGAAGAAATCACTGTTTATGGTAATTCCTCATTGTTTAGTGAATTTGGAAAATCATTCTTAGCTATTTCCTGTCTTCTGAATCATTATTTATATTCATATTTGTCTATTTAGACACTAATAATATTGTATTTCATTTGAGAGATTTTTAATACAAGAGGACAAGCCCATTTTTGAAGGCTTGATCCAGCAGATGTAGCCCAGGATGAGTGAACTGCTCCTCAAACACATGTTTCATGATATGCTGAAGTTATATTTCTATATATGTCTGATTTAATAAGTTAAACAACAAATTAAAATAACTTACCTTTACACATAAACTCTTATACAGCTACCAAAAACACTCTACTTCAATTGCAAGACATAAACAACAGTTTGCATAAATATTTTATGGAAAATGACTATCTTGAACAAAAAAATACAAGTTATTTCATTTTCATAATATGAGTGTTAAATTCTACAAGTTATATAGACAGAGTCTGTAAAGGGCCAGGCAGCCTCTGGATCTCATCCTTTCTTTAAAGGTGACATATGAAGTAAATTCCCCTACATTCAATCTCTGGAATAGTTCTAAGTAGTTGTTTAATCAGCCAGACTTGGAGTTTTTGCACACATTTAATTAAATGGAAATGGATACCTTGCACACATTTTCAAGTACTTCCATTTCCAGATTAGTTACTCTGTCGGTGTTGTAAATCTGTCACCACTGTTACTCCGGAAAATTTTTCTAAGTGTTGGATGCTGTTACTCTGTTGGTGCTGTGAATCCTTCACTGTTGTTACTCCAGAAAAATTTTCTAAGTGTTGGATGTTGTTACTCCGTCGGTGCTATGACTACGTCACTGTTGTTACTCCGTTGGTGTTGTGACTCCGTCACTACTGTTACTATGTCACTATTGTTACTCCTTTGGTGTTGTTACTCCTCTGGTGTTATTACTCCGAAATTTTTTCTAAGTATTCAATGTTATTACTCCTTTGGTGTTGTTACTCCTCTGATGTTGTTACTCCAAGAAATTTTCTAAGTGTCTGACGTTGTTACTCCTCTGATGTTGTTACTCCTTTGGTGATGTTACTCCATGGTGATATTTTTCTAAGTACTTGGTGTTGTTACTCCACCAAGGTAAGTCACCAGGTACATCCTCGACCGACTCTGTAGATTTAATTGGTATTTTACTTACGACATGACCAACTATGGCTAATGACAGACATACTTTACTTGGGGGGAGGTCTTGTATTTATTAATAATGATTATTATTATGGTAAGTCTTGTTAGGAATGATTCACTCTTAATTCCTCATTATTTTGTAAAGTGACTAATCCTTGTTCATGTCACCTTCCTAACATTGTTATTTTTCCCCTTTCCCTATTATTACCTAAGTCATGGTTGTTGTTACCTCAGTCACAACTATTGTTGTTGGCCGATTTTCATGTTGGATTCAACATGTGTGGGTCTTTCTGATTTGTTTTTCTCTTTAGTGAACAAGAAATACTTTTAATGGTCTAGGCCCTCTTTGACATAATGATTAGGTAGTCAATTTATCTTTGTTTATCTATAAACATAATCTTATTTTGAAGGAATAATTATGCAAAGATGATTTCATCATGCCAATTTTCAACTTTCCTAATTGGTCAAGTCCCTAATATTGTAAAATTTATGATGATGACCACATAATTGTATTTAAATCTTTCCGCCATTATCTAATGAAATGTTCCTCAACCCCAATCTTAGCAATGAAAAACATATTTATCAGTAGTCATTTGAAGGTTATTAGTTTTTGAGAAGCAAAACTATCAAAGTTGAAAATAGTTACTACACAACTTTTTACGCCATCCCTATCTCTTAAGGAGTTGACCTGCCACCCCATCTATTAAGTAATATTTTATTGATTAATAATAACCATAGTTGAACTTTAAACATAAATATTCAACTAGAGGATAGGAGGTTTCATCAAGAGCCGACCTACAATGATCATAGGTCCTAATAAAGTGACATTACCACTATTGGACATCAAGCCACGGTAATGGCCTTAGGTCATAAAACTGAAGGAAAAGAGGTCTCATCATGAGCCGACTTTTTCACTTTTGTTAGCTCTCATGAATGGAATTGTTATTAACTAGTTACCACGCTAGAACAATGATCTTCAATTGACATCTAAGTAAATTGAAATGATTTTGTAACTATGTACTTATTTCTAATAGATGGGACATTGGCATCTCAATGCGTTAAAAAGGCATCCCCGTCAAGACTGTGGATGCTTGTTGGCCACAATGGCTATGCCTATGGTATAGATGTTAATTTAATACCATAATATACTTGGTTACCTTGTTTCTCAAAGATAATTTCTGATAAAGTTGATCGTTGCATCTACAAGTTTTTCCGTAACTCATGGTTCATGGGGTAATATTTAATCAGTTCTTAGATGATGGTGGTTATGGTTTATATCTGTTATTGAGTTATGAATATTTACTTTACATGTCAGGGATAAAACTTGTAGGATATTTGATTTTTGACATTTTGTATCATCTAATCCATCATTACTTTATTCTTCAAGTATCATATCTTTCACCAAATATAGTTTATTTGCCCAATCAGTCACCATTTATTCATAGCTTAACAACACCAATACTGTTTTGAGGTGAAATAAAGAGGCCTAATTCTGATTTTGAATCCCAGGTAATTGGACAAATCTTGAGAAGAAAAGACTAAGATAACTAATTCTCAGAATTTATGTTCTCATAACAACCAAAGCTTATGGTTATAGGGAATGCATATTTTCCCTTCTTATACATTATTATCCCATGCCATTCATAATATGATTATGTAGTTTTTATATGTAATGAGGTAATTGGGGTGATGAATTACTGATTAAGGATAATCATGATATTTTTTATAGATGATAGGGAAACTAATCAGCTTGGTGGAAGGAAACCCTGCTACACTTTCTGATTACTTTTTTCAGCTTGCATGGCTTCCACCTTTCGCATCACTTTCAGCATCACCTCAGCCTACATCAGCTTCAAGAAATTTCAATCCATATATGTCATTCGACATTTTTATGGAGGTAAAATTTGAGGTAAAATAGCATAAGGTTTTGATTTATTAAAATTTTAGGAGAATTTCATGAAAAACCATTTAGCATTATTTACTCATATTTTTCAACCATTATTTCCCTTTTTTTTACCACTTCCCATTTTTCAGAGACACAAAATATTTCATTTTAGGGGAGTGTTACTTTCATTATCATGAACATGCCATTAATATTCTTTATTATCCATCGATCTCCTTATTCATTCTCAAAATCTCATTTATTCCATGTTGTTATACACCAAACAAAGATTCCAACCATGATTGTAGCAACCACCTCAATTTGTTTTCTAGTGTAGCATGAGGGCATGCTATTTCTCTAGTTTGGGGGAAGGGTTGCTATGCATGATGAATGGTTTCTTATTTCTTCTTTTAAGGTATACATTCCTAAAATTGATTTGTGTATATCCTTAAAACTATCAACTGGATTCTTGTGAGTTTTGGACAACAAAGAGGTATCATTAAAATCAGAAATTTTCAAGCTAAACAATTTCTTAATTCCAAAAAAATCATGCATTATTACCTACAACCATTTTTCTAATATATTGAAATCCATTCATTGCATTGATTTGATTTTCGGATTGGAGAAGCATTGATATAGTATAAATTTGCTTACAAAATTTCAGCAAAATCCGCTTTGTAATGAAGTTTTTATTTACTTCTATCATACTTTATTGCAACTTCATATACATATGGTTGAAAGTATACATGAAAATTATTTTAAGGAAACATTTGAGGAAGAAGCCTTGTTACACTAATATTTTTCACCATGACATTTAGCTATCTATATGGGTTCATCATTACCTATTTATTGCTCCCTCAAAGGTCTAAAAACATAAAGTTCTCCAAATCAAGTCTTGGAATTGGAAGAAGCTCTTAAAAATCCTAAAAAGTCTACTCTCGCACTTTTCCTAGTCATTCCCTCCATTACCACGGCTAATTGCTATAAAATCTGCGGTACATCTTGCACGTAAAGCTCATTAAAATTGCAGACCCCCGTAAAAGGTAAAATAAAGAGAAAAGTAGGTTCTAGAAGCCCAGATGGGGCCTTCTAGAAGTGTTATCTGGTCGAGCTTCGCCCCTTCCATTCATGAACCTTCATCCCTTCATAAATGGAGCTATCCCTTGGTTTTTGGAGCTAAAATCCCATGATGAGAGGGCTTTATCCCTTCCTTATTGGAGCTGAAACTACCTCTCTTCAGCTATAAATTGAGACCAAGTTTCAGTCTCAAGGGTACTTTTTGATACTTAGTAGTTGATACTTACTTCTTAGCTTATAGAAGAGAATTGCTGAAGAAATTATACTCTCCACATTTGGCATCATTGTCATGATAGACATTACATACTCATGGCCATAGTCTTATGCTAATTCAGAGAGTTGGAGTCTTGTCAAACTGAGGAAAATGGTTGTTCAGGACCCGGGAATAACCTGTACAAACATCAAGGCGTAAAGGTTGTAAGGTTTCTTCTTTTATTCAAAGATAATACAAATGGATTTTATTTTCTCATTGAGTTGTTCATTTATCTTTTGAATGATTTAATTCTTAGACTCCTTAACCACTAAGATAGATTATTTCTTTAGAATTATCATATTTTTCATATACTTTTGATCTGGTTTACTTGTCATTGATTGCAAATCTTATATACTGGATCGATAACTTCTGGAGCGACTGGATTAAAGACCGAACAAGCGTTGGACTTCAGGTAGGAGTTTCTATAATTAATGAGTAATTCTTAAGCAAAATAATCTAGAGAAAATGGTTTACATATACCTGTTTGTTTCTATATATCCTTAGGATACTAGGAAGATTGCTCTTGTCTGCAAGAGAGATTCGTCCATGTAACAAAATGGCGACTCCACTGGGGAAAGTCTGAACTTAGTTTTCTTTTATTTTCAGTTTGATTTTTGAGATTTCTTTGACTAAGATTAGCTCAAAACTTGATTAGGTAGAAAGCTCAATAGGATCCCTGACTGTAAATCTGTATTTCTATTTTTTCTCTACTTTTCCTGCCTTCAGCTCTTTTTACTTTAAAATAGAGCAGTAGACTCTGCAATATTTAGTAGAATAAAGTGCGGTACCACACTTTATTCCATAAAAAACTGTGGATCTCTGGAAAATTTTAGAAAAAGTAGAAATTTTTCTTTCTGGCATCTCATTACTTGATTTTTGTTCTTTAGCCAATTTGTCTTGATTGTCAAAGACTTCTGTGAAAATTTTATTTCAGAAATTTATGTGATTAAATGATCTATTCAGTTAGTTTGCGTATTATGAGTAAAAAATTTGCCTAGTCCTTCCATTGCTCTGAATCAGAAACTTTTGTATACCTCAGCTACTTGGTATTTCATTACTTTTTTGTTGAGCCATTGAACTTGATACAATTGTTATTCTTATGAAAATTTGATTTTATTTTCATTTGCAAACTTATAAAACCTTTAGATTGATAAGGACTGAATTTCATTTTAAAACTACTTTTGGATGCTTTGATTTCTTGCTGAAATAAGCACAACATTATTGGTTAGATTACAAACCAGGCTTAAACATCCTCCAACTTTTAGATAGAGTTCAAGATTAAAATTTTCTTTTAGTTTTGAATTTTATTATTTTAGTATTTTTAGTTTTCTTTTGGAAGAAGTTTGTTTTTGTTTATGATCTAAATGATATAGGGAATTTATTTTTTAGCAAAATATCTTTTTGGAATTGAAATCTCTGAATTGTCTTCTTTTCAAAGTTTCTCAAATAGGAAAGAAAGAATTGATATTTTGAAATTTTCTAAAAATCTCTCAATCCTTTCTTCTAGTTAGATTTCATTGAAAAGAAATGATTTTTTTATCATATAGATGCATTGTAGTGAATTTTGATTCGGGTTATTAAACCATCATTAAGTTTCATTTCCATACTCATTGTCTTAAGAAACTGCCAATTAAAAGTAACGCTTAATTAAAATCAATCTAGAAATTTTATATTTTCTAGGGCTCTTTTCACCAAAATAGCTTAGGCTAGTGTCTTGGAATATATTTTAGTTAAATCTCCAAGACAGTAAAAACAAACAAGTAGTCGATCTTGCGGTAGGAAAATCTAATTGTAGCATGTATGCTCTAGGAAGCTCCTCCTAAAGGAGTCAAGCACGATATCATATCTGAACCAGTGAGGTAATCATACCTATCTCATTGAGAATGATAGAAGATGTGCACGTATTAAAAACGGTGAACCTAAAATAGACCATTGTCGAGGAGCCTAGGGTCACTTGTCGGTAAACCTTGGATTATGTCAAGGAGCCTTCAAAGGGATTGAGCTTGTTACTCTGCCCTTGCGTGTATATTGGATCGTAGACTGTTCCCCCAGGTATATGTGTTCCCGTTGGTAACCTTAATGGCCATAAAATTTAGGATTATTTCCCAAGATGACGGTGGAGGGGAGGTCCCACTGTACCTAAAGCAGACGTCGGCTAGACTCACTTGGACTCTCCGAAGGGTTATCTTCACTCGAGATGGTTTAAGTGGAGAAACTTGCACCGGTCTGTTTCATTAAGCAGGTTTTTGGGGTAACTGTTGCAACTCCATTTCTGCATTAAAATTCTACGATGTTGGATTTCATCACCAACTAGTATTTTTAGTGCGGGGATATACTATTTGTGTGTGGATTTATCTCTTAGATTTTTATAGTCGTGTTATTCATTTGATTGTTTCCTTAGCAAATTTAGGGTTTGTTTTAATTTTTTATTTGTTTGTGTGTGTTAAAAGTTTTAATCATGGTTGAATTACCAAGACGATCACATAGAACTCAGGGGAAGCCCCCTAAGTACACACCAAGCCAACTAGAAAGACTTAAATCTCTGATACCAAATGTTATCGGTAGAACTGTATTAACAGAACAAGGAGAATCAGCCATAATTATTCATCATGATTCTGAAGTAGATCAACCGCAAATAGCAGAACATACTCCACAGACAGTTTCAATTTCCGAATTAACAGAAGTTGCTTCTACAACAAGTGAATTATCACCTGAAGAACCTGAAATTTCTGAATCGGAAATTGAACCTGCTACATCAGAACCTAATTTATAATTCACTACTCTGACTTCCAATTATCCCGATTCACCCAGAGTAAGAAATCAATTACAGAATATCTTCCTCCTGGTCTCATTAGTATTGAAGAAATCAATGATATAGAGGAAGAAATTGTTCTTCCTTCAACTCAGGAAACTTTAGAACTTAGAGAACGTGAATCAATATTTTACAGTCCTTTTAGACAAGACGCTTGGTATTCTTCATTGACATATTTTCTGCAAAACGTAGGTATTTAGTACTCGCCACCCCGAATTCCTTTTTTCCTTACACTAATAGGTTATAGACCTCAGCTAAACATGTCTAGTGAGTCATCTATGTTTACTGAATTGCCAGAAACATTTCTGTATGGTGGTCCGTTTGTTCCTGTAGGCTATCAGTGGCTCTCTGGTACATTCTCAGGAGCATCTCCTCTTCTTAAAAAACCAATGTCATCATCTAGCCCGAATGAATCAAATACTAGAACTTTGAACAATGAGCAAGTTTATATGATGTCTGGAAATATCCCGAACCCTGGTTCTCAAGGTAGTAATTTATCGACTGAGGGGCAACCTCAAAATAGTCAAATACAGCCTGGCGGGCAACCTCAAGGAAAGTACATACCTCAAGGTCAGTATCAACCTTAAGGACAGTACATACCCCAAGGTCAGCCTCAGGGACAGTATATGCCTCAAGGCATTAGGGGAATTTTGAGGTCTAAAATGGGCCTCCTAAGGAAAATTTACAATCAAAATTCACTTTATGAGAACCAATCACATTTTAGGGGATGACATCATCCCTAATGGTTGAGGTGGTATTGTTTGAGTTAAAGGTACTTACTTGTCACATTCTCAATGGTAGATAAAAACTCATGGTTACCCATGGTAGTGCTCTAAGTACTTTTAAAGTCAAAGTAAAGTACTCATAATAAATGTCATTTAACATTTTTTGAATAAAAATATATTATTGTCATTTCATATTTCTTGAAAGAAGCAATGCATATCCCTATACATTTATCATATTATATTATTTTATTTTTATATAGTATATTAATTACATGTTTTTATACAATTTAAATAATATAAATTTTAATTAATAACATATACTATAATTAAGAATTTATAAATTTATATTTATATTTTATTTTAAGTTATTTAAGTACAAAGGACAATGCATTAGTTGTTCAATGATAATGATTTTTTCTTGAAAAAATCATTCTTATTTATAGTCACATCAATACAATTTTTTTATTAATTTTGTTTTGGTATCACTTTTGAATTGAATTTAGCTATGGTTATATGGATTGTGGTGCAAAAAGTGAATTGAAAATTCATAAATATTATTTTATTGGTTTAGCTATTATTTTATTATTTCCTTAGGAGGCCCATTTTAGACCTCAAAATTCCCCTAATGTCAATACGTGCCTCAAGGTCAATATCAACCTCAAGGTCAGTACGCAACACAAGGATTACAGCCTCCTTTAGGACAAAAGTTCTATCCAGAACATCAAATGTTACAAGGAGGTGGAAATTATCTAGTCAATTATCAACCATATCTTCAACCAAGTTATGGTTCGTCTTATGTACAACCTTCATTGGGACCTTCATATCCCAGAATGGTGTGGGATCCATCTCAAGTCCAACAAAATTTACAACCAACTATGCAAGTACCTTATTATCAAGTTGGACAACAAGTTGGTTATAATCAACCCCAACAACCTGTCAAACCTGTCATTCAAACACATGCATCTGGTCCTGTTCAAAAACCTGGTCTGAGTACACCTACAACTCTGCCCCAAACTGCTGCTTAGACTTATTTTCAACCAACCACACCTATTCCTGGAGCGTCTACAGCTCCTATCACATGTGCCCCTCAAACATCAGTACAGATTCCTCAAGTTTCTATTCTGCAATCTGGACCTACAATTCAGACTATTGTTTAGATGCCGACAGGACAACCTGATACAAGTACGGTTATAAAAAGTCAACCTCAGTTTACTTATCAACCGTATTAGGGGCTGTATCAATATTGACTTGTTAAAACTCCAGTCTACCCGCAACAACCATACCTTGGGTATACGTATCAGACACCTGTTCAACCCTAGTATGGTCTGGTTATTCCTGGTTATCCAGGGGGCACTCTGATTCCAAATGCACAAACTATTACAGGTTATCCTGGATATCCTCCTCCTGGGACTAGTTTAGTCTCACAAGGTTATCAACAAGACCCTACCCGTCGATTGCCATTCATAGCTACTTTAGATTTACCAGATTTATCTCGCCTTACGAATGATCCTATCTATTATCATCCGTATTGGCCGCTTATACCGCATAAGTTTCCCAGTGATATCCCAAAGTTTGAAGGAAAATCAGGAGAGGATCCTTCTAACCATGCCATGACTTACCACCTTTTGTGTGCATCCAAATCATTAATCGACGATTCCATTCGACTTAGATTTTTTCAAAGAACATTAATAGGATTAGCTACTAAATGGTACATTGAATTACCACGAGACTCATTTACCAATTTCAACGCTCTAGAAAATTCTTTCTTAACTCATTTTTATTTTCCAGTCAAATACGACAATGGAACAGAATTATTAACTTCACTAAAACAATCTACATATACATACATATCAGATCATATTCATGAATGGTGACATAGAAGACATTTGGTAAAAAAAATTTATCCCGGATCAAATATTGGCGGAATGGTTTGTCAAATCATTGCTACCAAAGATCACTAAAGATGTAGCCAAAGCAAGAGTTATCACAGAAGAACAAGTTATTTCTCAAGCTCAGTATCTAGACTTGTTATATACCCAGTTCAGAACTTTGTATGAGAAAATACCCGATTTACCACGTCCTGGTCAGATAACGACAACTCCTTCAGGGTCTCATGTCGTTGATGGTGTAATCGGTTCAGTTAGTACGACTAAGAGTAAGAAGAAATATTCAAAGGTTACTTCTCCCATAATAAATTTACCTGATTCACCAAAAGGAGAATCTTCCCTGGAAACTTCTTCCGCTATTCACATTTTGGATTCATCCACTACAAATTCAAAATCCAGCAACAATAAGAAAGGGAAGAAAAATAATAAACAGACTTCATCTCCCAAGGAAAAAACTGATAAAAATGAATCAACTGATTATAAACGGAAACCTCGTTATCCTTGTCTTATCTATGACGAGGATCATTTCACCAAAGAATGTCCGCATAGGGCCAAGGTATCTAAATTTGTCAAAGGTTCATCCACCCCTGCTGTTTTGAAGGATCCTTTTCCTGTTCAAGATAGAAAAATGATTGGATCTTCCTCTAATGCATCAACAAATATTTTGATGGTTGCGACTCGATCGCAAGATTATAGTAGTAAAAACACTGCTACTAGTAAAGAAATATAAAATTCTAGTTCTGCACCAGCTACATCTCCTTCAGTTTCTGATCCACTGCATATCGAGAAACAAAATCCTGATTTAGTAATCAAACCTCATATTAAAGGTGTACTTCGTAAATCAACTTTCAATCCACATGCAAGAGCTGCTCAGAATTACAACATTGTGGAGGATTTAGCAATTTCTCCTTCAGCAATGTCGGCCTTGGAAGTGCTGCAATCATGTCCAGCACAAAGGAAATTACTCTTATCAGCAATTGGAGCTGTAGATCTTCAGGATACCAACCTCATGGTCTTCGATTTAGAAAATTTAATACCTCGTCTCCCTCATCAAATGGATTTTCAGATCCCAGTACTAGTAAAAAACAGACATTTCTTTCATACTGTTATTGATGAAGGAGCATCTACGTGTATCATGTCATTAAACTGTTGGAAATCACTTGGTTCTCCAACCCTTAACCAATCACCAACAATCCTCAAAGCTTTTGATGGAAGAGGATTCCATCCATTCGAAATTTTACAAGATCTACCTATAGAAGTCGAAGGAAAAACCATTAATTTAGATGTGGAAGTAGTTGATGCCCCTCTAAATTACAACCTTCTTCTGGGTTGAAGTTGGTATTATGCTATGACTACTGTCGTGTCATCCGTCTTTCAGATAATTATGTTTCCTCATCAAGGAAATATTTTGAAAGTCGATCAACTCTCATATTATTCTTCTGACCCAACTTCTACTAATAGTATTCAGCACATAGGAAAAACGACTATCCCTTATGAGGATGTAGGAGTAGGTGTAATTAAATATTCCACTTTAATGGGAACTTTTTCTATGCCTCCACCTAACGTACCGCATAATATTGCTAATATCAATATCATTACATCAGGCGCTATTCCATTTGTTGATCCTTGGATAGTGCCTTCAGAATCAGAACTGGATTCATTCAATGGCAGGATGCCTTTGAGTCCTTTTGAGATAGCATATCACGCAGTACAGTCATTTTCTAACCCTTTATCAACTGATGCTGATCCAATGAATTTGATCAGCGAAGAATCATTTTCAACATCAAGCTCGGCTACAACATCAATTCCTGATCCTTTTCAACAAGTGTTTCATACTGATGAAAACATTCGTGAATTCTTGTCTATAGATGAATTTCCATGGGATCATCTCCATCATAGGTCATCATTTATATCTGAGCTTGATAAATTCGAAAATAATTTTTCCTCTATTTTTACAGTTGACTATGTCGAGGAACCTCAGAGTCCAATCTCGATCACAAATTTGGATTCTAAAGTAAATTTGGGGAATATTTCTTCCACCATTCCTATTGACATCTCAGTAAAACTTGGAATTATTAAAAAAATTGTATAGTTGCTTCATGTACACCAGATGAAATTTCTACATATAAAGCCCTATTTCAATAATTTTGCGGCATATTTTCCTGGTCTTATGAAGAAATGCCAGGAATCGATCCCAACATTGTCATTCATGAAATAAAGACTTACCCAAATGCTAAACCTGTCAGACAGCGACTACGTCTGATACATCCACGAAAATCTGCTGCCATTAAAGCCGAAGTTGAGAAATTACTAAGAGCAGGTTTTATTTATCCAATCCCGTTAACGGATTGGGTATCTAATATCATTCCTCTTACGAAAAAAACAAGGAACAATACGAGTATGTGTTGACTATAGGGATCTTAACAAAGCTTTTCCTAAAGACAATTATCCAACTCCTCATATCGACCAAATTATTGACGATTGTGTTGGAAATGAAATGTATTCATTCATGGACGTATTTTCTGGATACAATCAAATAAACATACTCCCTCCCGATCAACCAAAAACAACGTTCATTTGCCCTTGGGGAACGTTTTCTTACTGTAAATTACCTTTCAGATTAAATAATGTTCGGGAAAATTTTCAAAGGGAAATGTCCTATGCTTTTCATGACATTAAACACATTGTGCAACCTTATCTCGATGATTTACCTGCTCATCATTACACAGGGAAGATCATCCTACTCACTTACGAGTGATTTTTATGAGATGTGGGTATTATAAGATTTGATTGAATCCACACAAGTGTGTTTTATGTGTACAATCTGGTAGGTTACTGGGATTTGTCATTTCGAAAGAAGGCATTCGTGTCGACCCTTCGAAGGTTGAGGCCATTATCAATTTACCTCCTCTTTCCTCACTCCTTCAACTCTAAAGTTTTCAAGGGAAAGCAAACTTTCTACGTAGATTCATCCAGAACTATGATGAGTTAACCAAAGGTTTTACCAGGCTTTTGAAACAAAATATTCCTTTCATTTGGGATGAGATCGTTGATCGATCTTTTGATGCTTTAAAACACGTGTTGACCCATGCACTGTTACTGCATCCACCAAATTATAGCCAGGATTACTTTTTATACTTAGCAACCTCTGATTCCACCATTGGAATGGTATTAGTTTAGGAATATGAATTCCACAATGAGCATGTGATTTACTATCTCAGTCGGAATCTCAATCCCACAGAGATTAAATACTCGCATGTGAGAAATTGACCTTGGCAGAAGTTCAAGCTGTCCAACGTTTTCGTCATTACATTTTGTTATGAAAAACAAATATGATTTCTAATTGTAACCCGATGATGTACATTTTGACTAAACAATTGCTCGGGGTCAAGTACTCTAAGTGGATAGTTATCCTTCAAGAGTTTGATTTGGAATTTGAAAAATCCAAATCAAAGAAATCACTAGTGTTCGCCAAACTTATGTGTGACTTCCCAAACACTGAGACGGAAACTGTGGTAGAGCATCCAATTGCTGATGAATATCTGTTTCTTATTAGTATGTTAGATCCTTGGTATGGGGATATCATCATTTATCTCCAAACCAAAAAAATTTGGCTTGAACTTTCACATTCACATCGACGAAAGATCTGTCACCAATCCCAGCAATACAATATTGTTGGAGACACTTTATGGTCATGGTGCAGATTCTGTATTTCAACGTTGTTTAACTCATGAAGAGGCTGAACTAGTTTTGAATGACTGCAATTCTCAAGCATGTGGCGGTCATACTTCTGGGTATGCCACAGCCCAAAAGATATTGCGTGCTGGTTATTTTTGGCCTTCATTATTTAAAGATTGTATTCTTGCTGTCCGAAAATGCCACAATTGTCAAATTTTTTATCGGAAAATGCGTGCACAACCAGCTCCTCTTCACCCCATCATTGTTGTCGGTCCTTTTGAAAAATGGGGCATTGATTTCATTACATGTAACCCTCACTCGTTCGGGGGCCATGGGTATATTATTCTAGCAGTAGATTATTTTACCAAATGGGCCGAGGTGATGCCTACATTTGCGGAAGATGGGAAAACTGCAGCTACTTTTGTATTCAATCACATGATTGTTCGATTCGGTGTACCCCAAGCTATCGTTACCAATTATGTAAGCCATTTTTGAAACATTATGATGACCGAACTTTCTAACCAGCTTGGTCTGCACCATTATAGTTCTACTCCATATTACCCGCAAGCTAATGGTCAGGTTGAAGCTGTCAATAAAGTTTTAACCACTATGATTAAACGGATAATCAGAATTCATAAATTGAATTGGCATACTATGATTTTCTCAGCACTTTGGGCATATTGAACTTCAGCAAAAACCGCAACAGGTTTCACTCCTTTTCAATTGGTCTACGATTTAGAAGTTGTGTTACCAATTGAATGCGAAATATCGTCACTCCAATCAGCCATAGAGTTACTACCAGCTACCTCTAAGGAGGAAAAACACTTTTTGGACCTGGCACAATTAGATGAGACTCGTCGCACTGCTACATTAGCAACCGAAGCTCATAAAAAACGCGTTAAAGCTCAATACGATCGAAGTGTTACACCTTGTGTTTTTTCAAAGGGTGACCTCGTATTGGTATATGTCCATGCTAATGATAAACTAGGAGCTGGGAAATTTGAACCTATGTGGCATGGTCCTTATATTGTCAAGCGATACTTACAAAAGGGGCTTACGAATTGATTGATTATGACGGGGTCTCTTTAGGTAAAACCAGAAATGGACTTTATCTGAAGAGATATTATGCTTGATTTTTTGTGTGAAGATCTTACCTGCAGATTAGTTATTTTTCTAAATTAGCTGCTTTAGATTAGATGAGTGTGTTTATTTAAGGTTTTTGTTGACTACTATTCCTGCTTATCTTTATTACTCTTGATATTGCAGATGTCAACGTCCCTTCAAGCCTACATTGTTTTTGTTGATGGTGTCTGTCGTAGTACACGAAATATCTCTTCCGCAGCCTCGGTCATCTATTCACCCACCGATGAGTTAGTTTCTATGCATGGGGTAAGCCTTGGTCAAACAACGAATAATTTTGCAGAATATAGCGTAGTGATTGAGTTATTATCTAATGCCATTTCATTTGGCATTAGGTGTTTGATCGTTAGGTTAGATTCTGAACTCATTGTATTACATTTAAACAGAGTACACACAATTAAAAATCTAGTGTTACTGAGATTATTCTTGAAGGTTCGTCTCTTGGAAAGAAAGTTTTATTACATTGAATATCAACACATTCTGAGAAATTTAAATACATTGGTTGATGCATTAGGTAATAATGTTATAAATAGACATTTGCGACATTAAAACAGTAAGTTAAAACAACATTCAATAAGAGTTGAACAAGATAGCCATCAAATGTAGTCATATCATAGATAGAGTTTGTGTTTCAAAAAATATTACATCGTCTAGGACCATAGGTTTAAAACACCTTATGATCCGAAAGGTAGTGATACAAAAAGAAAAAATACAACGATCTGTGATTATCATCCACTATCCATGGTGATGATCATGATAATACACTATCACTCATTCCACTCTATGCAGATATCTCTGGCCAGGAACACCAGCAACATGCCTCTGGAGGCGTAGAGGAATATCATCCATACTAGTCTCTGGAATGTCTCTGGTTAACCTCTCCAGGTTTTGCTCTAAATCAGTGAGCATCTCTACTGCCTTATTCTCTAGGGGTGCAATAGCGTCTATTTGTTTCCTCTCGAAGTGGCAGAGATTGGCTGGTCTTCATGGACCAACATCTGCATTTAAGTTTTTGTCATCAA
This sequence comes from Pinus albicaulis, assembly GCA_034641835.2. Taxonomy (NCBI): domain Eukaryota; kingdom Viridiplantae; phylum Streptophyta; class Pinopsida; order Pinales; family Pinaceae; genus Pinus; species Pinus albicaulis. The sequence goes on along the minus strand of CM076579.1, from coordinate 1,198,245,613 downwards.
TACTAGACGATTGAAAACAAAATAAAAAATTAGAATTAAAAAACACATCAAAATGATTGATTTACCTGACTCGTCCCACTGTGTTCCTAGAGGAAGAGGCATATCAGGGTCACTGTGGAAATATATCCCAGCATACGGAAAATATTTAATGGCAAAGGTCTGGTTCTGTAGCCAATGAAAGTATGCGGGTGTAAATTGAACTATCTCAAAACCCTCTCCATGACGGGCCATCACTTGTACCCAGCGGGCCATCTGAGGCTCTCTGACTGTACCATCATCAACCAAGATAAGCTGGGGGGAAAGAGATGAAATCCTCTCCAGAGAAAAAGAAACTACGATAGCTCCATATCCAAAGTTTTTCAACTTTTCATTCTTAGCTCTGGCCAATTGGCCTTTTACATTAGCCAATACTCCTTCACACTAGTTGAAGATGGTGCCTCTGTAGCATTCAACAACTGTCTGCATCTGGGCTTTAGTAGCCACGTGTGGAGCTGCACTCCCACACAATCTAGCCACTGTGAACGCAACCATTTTGAGTTCAAGACAGATAATGGTTTTTATATCAATGTGGTTGTCTTTTGGATTAGCCTTTTCGTTATAAAATTCTTGTTGATAGCTAGCTATAGGCTGGCCACCTTGCCTAGCCCCAAATAATGAAATAGGTTCTCCTCTTTTGGACAAACCTGTAAGGAAGTATATATCCTCCAGCTATATTTCAAGCCGGTGACCACCGATAATGAAACATTGTTCTTGAACATCCCACCTGTTCACCAAACATGTCAATAACTCTACTTGAGCCCTCATGCCTTGCATTGCCCAATATTTGTATAATCCACAATTTTTCAAAACATGCAATGTGGGTAAACTTCCAATAGTTGCCTCATCTACTACCTCATGTTCACGTTCTCTCCATTCAAGCATTGTGGGTACTCTGCAATAGACATATTGAAAGAATAGATCCAATTAAAATGGAAAATTTTGGCTTAATTTGAGAGAAATCATATTTTTATTTTGTTCACGACACCTCCGCACTTTTTGCATTAAGACAATGCAAGCTACCACATGCTTTATACATGAAAAGTGCGGGACCCCAATAATTTTCCTTTGGAAAATTATCAGGTTCCACAAGTACTGTGTGTTTTACTTACGGTACCCTGAGAGTGATTTTTTGAACCTATTTTTCTCTTAAAAAATGATTCTAAAGCCTAAAAATAGAATGTAAATGGACAAAAATGAAGAGAAATGAATTGTGGATTACCTGGAGTCGACGGTTTTGGATTTGGAAGGCTAGTTCTTCTGATATCTCCTTCAGAACTTTTTCTACCAAAAGCTCTCAACTTTCACTCTGGATGCAAATGGTAAAAATGAATTGGTTAAACTAAATTTTATAAGATTTTTTGAATAAATAGAATATTATTTTTTTTATTTTCCACTTTGAAAGGTTGTTTTTCAAATAATTTTTATTTATCTAAAACAGGTATGTTTAATTTTTTGGGTTTTTGTGCAGAATATAAGATTTTCATGTAAAATAATCATTTTGGCAATGAGTATGATTTTTGTCACTTTTTCAAACTCGTTAGAACTTACAGAAAAAGTGACACTATATGAGTACATTTTATCACTTTTTCGAACTCGTTAAAACTTACAGAAAAAGCAAAACCATGGAGTCCTCTTTTAAGCCCTTTTCAGACTCTCTAAACATGAAAAGATTTCTGAGTACTTGACTATTCGAACTTGTTAAAGGAAATGAACAGTCATCCCTTCAGTATAATTTTACCCCTTTTCCGGTACATCCCGCATGTAAAGCTCATTAAAACTGCGGACCCCCGTAAAAGGTAAAATAAAGAGAAAAGTAAGTTCTAGAAGCCCAGCTACGGCCTTCTAGAAGCACTATCTGATCGAGCTTTGCCCCTTCCAATCATGAACCTTCATCCCTTCATAAATGGAGCTATCCCTTGGTTTTTGGAGCTAAAATCCCATCATGAGAGGAATTTATCCCTTCCTTATTAGAGCTGAAACTACCTCTCTTCAGCTATAAATTGAGACCAAGTTTCAGTCTCAAGGGTACTTTTTGATACTTAGAAGTTGATACTTACTTCTTAGCTTATAGAAGAGAATTTCTAAAAAAATTATACTCTCCACATTTGGCATCGTTGGCATGAGAGAGATTACATACTCATGGCCATCGTCTTATGCCGATTCAGAGAGTTGGGGTCTTGTCAAACTAAGGAAAACGACTGTTCGGGACCCCGGAAGAACCTATACAAACATCAAGGCGTAAAGGTTGTAAGTTTTCTTATTTTATTCAAAGATAATACAAATGGATTCTATTTTCTCATTGATTTTTTCATTTATCTTTTGAATGATTTAATTCTTAGACTCCTTAATCACTAAGATAGACTATTTCTTTTGAATTATCATATTTTGCAAATGCTTTTGATCTAGTTTTATTGTCTTTGATTGCAAATATTATATACTGGATCGATAACTTATAGAGCGACTAGATTGAAGACCAAACAAGCGTTGGACTTCAGGTAGGAGTGTCTATCCGTAATTAATGAGTAATTATTAAGAAAAATAGCCTAGAGAAAATGGTATACATTTGTCTGTTTGTTTCTAGATATCCTTAGGATACTAGGGAGATCGCTCTTGTCCACAAAAGGGATTCGTCTGTGTAACAAGCCTTCTCTTCCATCAATATCATGCATTGGGGTGAGAATTTTGATTATTGTATTACAACTTGGTTAATACAGAGGCATTAGGGTGCATGAGGACACGTAACATGTTAAGTTTGGGGGAGATGTTGGGCCACTAATATGTATTGTTATTATCACTTCTTAACATCCATTTCATCCATGTCTAATGTTCTTTTATCACATTATTTATCATAATTTATTATATAATTCCATTTCATAATTATTTATGCTCTTTTGGATAAATAATACTTGTTCTCCTTTATTTTAATAAATTAATGATTATTATGCATGATTTTTCCAATGATGGTTTATTAATTAATTTTTTATAACATCACTCACTATTTTAGCCTTCGAGATCTCTTCCAGATTTCAGATTTGATCTTCAGCTGATAATTAAATATTCCAACTTAGAAATTCGATGGGATAACAAGAGACAATTTTACGTTGAACGTTTTGGGCAAATGGAGAATAATCTTGAAAATACGAGACATGGGTTTTGTGCATAACAGACCCAATTAGTTTTCTTTTGTGTATTTTTGCAAATTCAGTCTTGATTGAGAGAAACAAAAGGTTCTTCAAAGGACAGATTTACAGATTTTCTATTGTGACCATTTTCCAAATTGCCCCAATTTTAATTGCCAGATTTGACTTGTGCCAGCTGAATCATGATGAAAAGATCTTTTAGATCTCATCTCTCTTGTTGAGATTTTGTAATCATTCTATTTCCCTTTTTTGTTTGTATATTTAAAATGACACAAATCAGAGAGAGGGGAGATAATGCATAGAGGGTTGGCTATGCAAGGAATTGATTTGTGTAACAGAACATTATTTTAATGCAAGTTTAATTTCCTGTTACTTCTATGGGTTTTTAAGTATATCGCAGCCCTGATTAGAGAATTGGGTCCACTCTTCGATTAGGTGTTGCATATTTCTTGTGTGTTTTTATTTCTATTTCCTGTTTTGTATAATTTGCAATTGTTGTGTCAATAGACATATTTGTTGATACTCTTATTGTTGTAAATGCATTGTAAGCTTTACGATTTATTACTATCATCTCTTTATTTTTTGTTACAGTGATTATTGTTTTGTTTAAATTATTGAATCCACGATTGATATCAGAATCGTTCTATTGTATCTGCACATACTTTGTGCATTAGCCTTGCAATAATCAACGCACCCGAATTGATAATTAATGTGGGAAAGGGCTTGAATATTCATTCACAATTGGACACAAACACATTGGCTTGTAATAATACTCTACAAACCCTAAATATAGAAGTATATATTAAAAATAAAAAGGTAACAATATTTATTTGTTCTAGTAGGCACCCATAACTGTGTTAATTTCAAATTAGTAAAACTTCTAATTGCTTTATATATCCGACACAAGAGTATCAAGTAATAATTGTAGATGTAGTTACTATATATTTTTTCAGAGAAGTTACATAGTATTAATATCATTATGGTGGAGAATTTATTGGATAGTTCCATGATTGTAATCCAAATGGGTGGTGATAATGTTGTATTAGGGGTCAAATGGTTACAATCATTGGGAATCATAACTCTCTTTTTTTCGGGAAATTTTCATGATATTTTCCTTATAATAAAAGGAAATTGAACCAAAAGGTATCCAAGGTAAATTATTTAAAGTAATAATCTCTGATAGCATGAAAAAATTACGCAAAAATGGATACAATAGTGGAATTTCATAATTGTACTCACTAGATTTTAAACATCTAGGTCCTTTGCTCGAACGGATCTCAAAAAAATTGTTGACAATTATTCCAAGGAAATCAAAGATATGTCTAAGGTAATTTTATGCAATCCATATCATGATCATTTTATTCATTTGCAATTGGAATGTGTAGCACCCAACATTAGGTTACACAATTACCCATATTCACAAAAGAGTGAGATTGAGTGCATGAATCAAGAAATGTTAGAGGGTAGCATTATTCAACCTAGAAAAAGTGATTTATCTTCACTAATGATGATGCTTCAAAAAGAAAATAGGAAGGTTCATGGTGTATTTGTACAAATTATAGACAACTCAACAAAATGACCATTAAAGATAAGTTTCATAATCTTGCGATTGATTAATTATTAAATTAATTGCAAGGAGAAATTTTAATTGATTTGGATCTTCATTCTAGATATCATCCAATCAAAATGAGGAAAGGACACATCCCCAAAACAAATTTTTAGAATAAAATAATGCCAGTATTATTTTTTGGGAATTCGAATGGGCCTTACGAATGCTCCAACATTTCAAATTTTGATGAGTTTGATGAATTATATTTTCAAAGCCTTCCTCAAAACATTTTTGTTATTATTTTTTGATGATATACTAATCTATACAAAAAACTTGGGAAGATCATTTACAATATTTTGACATTGTCTTAAAACTATAGTAAGAGAAACACCTACATGCAATGTCTTTTAAGTGTGCCTTTGAGGTTGAATAAGTAGAATATTTGGGTTATATTGTATATCATGAATGTGTCAAAGTGGACTCAAACAAAATTAAATCCATGACGGATAGTCAATTTGACAAAACTTAAAGAAATATTAGAGTACTCATATGATTGATAGACTATTGCCACACGCTTATCAACAATTATGGTCAAATATTGGCACCTCTAACGATATTTTTTTAAGAGGAAGCATTTTTTGGGACTAAAATGTAACCTGGACTTCTGAAAAATTTAAGGAGGTTATTTGTATGACTCTTATCTTGGACATGCTCGAATTCACAAAAATAATTACTATGGAGTATGGTATCTTAAGGCATGAAATTATGCAATTTTAATGAATTAAGGCTTGTTTCCTTTGAAATTAGTCATGTTAAATGAAACAACTTACTCAAACTCATTTATTAAAAGGAAATTTTTATCATATTATATGCTATTAAGAAATTATATCTTTTTGTAATAGTAAACATTTCAATGTCAAAATGGATCATGATAGTTTGAAGTACTTCTTGGAACAACAGTTATCTATAGGAGAGAAATTAAAATGGTTTTGGAAGATGCTAGGTTATGACTTTTAAACTATATACATAAAGGAAACCAAAATATGGTGGCAAATCCACTTTCAAGGAAATAAGAAGACACAAAAGATATACTATGTGCTATTTCCATTATACAATCTATTTGGGTGGAATAAGCAAGGATATAATGGAAGAATGATTATAAGGTTGCAATATCATTCAAAAAATATAAGGGGACACAAGTTCCTTACATAAATTTATGTGGAATAATGATATAATATGCTATCAAGATTTCGTATATCTATGTAACAATTCCCAATTCAAAAAGGTCCTTTTGGAATTGTACACTTCTCCTATATGAGAACATTCAAGGTTCTTGAAAAATGATAATAATATCAAAAAGAATTTTTATAGGAAGATACTAAAACTAATGTTCAAAATTTTGTGGTTGAATGTGTGGTTTTCCAACAAAATAAGGATCAAGACCCAAATCTGATACAAACATTAGCCCTATCAAGTCAATGTAGGAAATGGTCTCAATGAATTTTATTATAGTTCTATCCTAGTTTGAAGGAAAGAATGTCATCATGGTAGAAATGGATCAACTCAAAATGTATGCCCATTTTTTCTATATTTCTCATCCATTTTAAGAAATTAAAATAGCCACGACATTCATGGAAATAGTTCAACATATACATATAATCCACAAGATTATCTTAGGTGTTACATATCCAATTTTCATTGGAAATTTTTGGACTGAATTATTTTCTTGTTTTGGTACTCAATTGACTCACAATTCTTCTTACCATCCTCATTCCAATGGGAAAAATAATATTTTGAAAATATTTATGAAAGGGTATTTGTTTTTTCTTTTCATGTGATAAATAGACATAATGGGTCAAATGGTTTCCCTTGAAAAAATGGTGGTACAACATCTCCTTACATACTTCAACAAAATATCCTCATCCATGGAGCTTTATGGATATCATCCTACATCCATCACATCACCCTTGAGATGGAAAGAAAATATTCAAACAGTTGAGGACCACATAAAGAACCAACAAGAGGTTCTCAAACTATTGAATGACAACTTGATTACAACACAAAATAGGATGAAACAAAAACCATATCAATATTGTAGTTAAAGGGAATTTAAATTGGGAAATTGGGTACTTTTGAGGGTACAACCATATAAATAAATCTTCCTCAAAGTACCAAAATAATGGAAATAAGTTAGCATTTAAGTGCTATGATCCCTATAAGGTTTTGTAAAGGATTAGTATTATGGCTTAGAATTGGAGTTTCCTCCATTTTCATGTGCACATACAATCTTCCATGTTTCTTCCTTAAAGAAGGTATTTGGTGACAAGATACTAGTTCAAACTATATTGCCATATATTAATGAAGAAGGGAATATTATACTATAACGAGAAAAAATCATTGAAACGAAGATTAAGCAACCACAAAATCGACAAATTAATAGGTATATCATTTAGTGGAAGAACCTAATAGTAGTAGTGACATGGAAAGATGTGTTATTCGCACAAAAACATACACATCTAATCATGTGTTGATGGAAACACTTGTTTGAAGGGGAGGAATATGTTAAGACCTATATAAATTCCCATGTTAAGTGTTAAATAAATCCATAAATATTGAGTTTTGCATTTCTATTGTTATATTAGTGTTGTCATCTAGGAAATTTAATTATAATTGCACCCTTTGTCTTCTACATGTATACCAAGGAGACCTAGTTTTAGAATCATCTCATCTTGTATATGCGTTATATTGTAAAAGGATAACACCCCTTGAAGGGACTTATCTTTCATTCTTCTATCAAATTTTCAAGGCATTGAGTTATTTCTCTTTCCATTTTTAGGATATTTGGGTGTTTTTTTTCCTAATGTCTAGTCACCATATATATTAAAACATAAAAATATGTATAATCCTATTTCCATATTATAATTCACACTTGATTTGAACTATTACAAAATGGGAGCAATCCCTCTATCCAAAAACTATAATGTCCCATAATAACACTACGTAGGACTAAAAGGTAACAATATCCTTTTCAAGACAATGACATGTGGAACATACAATAGATTTTTGAAATATTTAACACAACAATAAATACATAAACCAATTAAAAAATGACCCCCAAAAATCAACAATAATAACCCACAAACCAACCAAGCAACCATGTGACCATGCTAACAACAAAAACCTTCAAACCACTGAAACAACAAAACCCAAAATAACTACCCCAAACTTAAAACAACCTTGTGCACAAGTGAAAGTTGGTGATATTCCTATTATACTCATTTTCACTAAACATAAACATGTTAAAGACTCGAAAGTGACTTCCTCAGCATTAGGGATTCCACCCGTTTAGGAGCTTAAAACAACTCCTTTTCTATTGAAAATGGTGGGTCCGACTAGGGATAAAGGGACCAACTTCCAGTTTAAAAAGAGTTTATATAACAAGAGAAATGAAATCGATACTAACGGGGTGATTTATTATAATGATAATATAAATTAAAACTAATCTAACTATTTCCTGGGATGGATTCTAATATATTATTAAGGAATAATATTTCACAAGCACAAAATAATATAGTTCATTGCATACTTAATGAATATAATATCATGAAGAAACTAAATCAATTTAATTGATTTAGTTAATAAAAAACATTAATCAGATAAAATATCTCTAAGTCTCACATCTAACAGCATATCGTTAAATACATTATATCAATAGTAATAATAACATATATCACTTCAATGCTTTATCAAAATGAAACTAATAAAAAGAATAATTTTGCTACAATCTTAGAAACATAAAACAATCAATACATAGATAATAGTACCCGCTGCATCATAGCTTCAGATCTGAAAAGATAGCTTGAAAGGTTCATATTTTCAATTAGATAACTTCTGTCAAACAGTAGTGTGAGTTCCAAAAGCAATCTTCTAAAAATTCTGGACCCCTTTCTAAATGCATGAAAGGGGTTTAAATATTATTTAATATTACAAAAATAGAAGACTTGTAAAAGAAGCCTTCTAATATTACTCTAAACTATATAACTATAAACTAGGAAAATAAAAGACATAAGTTATAACAGTCTATGATTGTTTCCTGGATTCATTTTTTAGCTGGTCCTTGAGTTGGCATTATTTGATCATGTATGCAAGTTGGGGGGATGAATTGGCTGAATTCTCATTTGGCTCGTGACTACTGCATCGTTGAGTGTCAAAAGAAGTTGAGTTGCTGCATTGGAGAGGCACCTCAATATTATCATGTGGTTATGAGGCTTTATCAACAAGTACCAGTAAATCACCATGTTTAATCTTGTCAAATTTTCTATTTCAAGAGCTTTTCTATTTGATGTCTCTTTCCAGGATTGTTTTAGGAAACTGATTTCTGGAAAAGTGTCTTTTGATGCTTCATGAATCAAATTGGCTTGTAAAAGAGAACCTTTTATATATTCGGAGATGATTGAGGATAAATTATTAGCTCTGATAATAGCTAATTCATCACTCTTGATTTGAATATCCCAATCTCCAAATATTATATCCTTGATTGATTCTTCTAGACAAGGAAGATCGACCACTCTACCCTATGTAGTATCTTGTCAATCTATGTGTTTTGACACTTTGTCATCAATTTATTCATAATAAGTTCTTAGATTAGAAATATGAGTAACTAATTGGTCACTGGCCTTGACTTGCTCCTGAATCTGAATGTACTTCTGATAAAAAAATGCTTTCTAAGTTTCCAGTAATGCTTCCAACTCAATTGCTTCCTTCTTTGCTTCATTAATTTTGGGCTTCTCTTGGATCTTTTCAATCTTCTACTGCATTTGATGAATTACTTGATCCTTTTCTTTAATTTCATTTTTCAGTTTGAGTTTGAGACCTTAAAACTGTTGCTGCAGATTATTAATGTTTTTCTAAATCTTCTACTCGATTCTTTGTTTTTCATCAAAGAAAACTTGCTCCAGATGAGCAATTTTCTGGTCCTTTTCTAAAATCAATTATTCAACATCGGCTTCCTTGTCAATTGTTGCATTTGCATAAGCACCTGCAAATTGAGATAATCTATTAAGATCCTTCTCTGGAGATGATTGATTTCCTTTTTAAAGGACTTGCATTAACGTAGAATATATATGCAGTTCATGAGATTCTTCTATATTTCGCTTCTTCTTTGACCTAGTTACTACAAATTTGTGCTTCAGGCTATAAAACACATCCAGTGGCAGTATCTCTTCAACTTTCAAGGCTATTTAAATAGTCGTAAATGCCGAAATGATTTCCATATCTTAGGTTGGTATTTCCTCTATATCATTGCTTCCTTGAATCTGACTATGTTCAAAAATAATCTTGGAAACCTCTGTAGTGAATGAGGTTTCTCTAATTTCTTCTTGATTTTGGGAGTTATCTCTATTAGCAAAGACATGATGCATACTTGATTCTCCTATATGATTCATGGAACTTGAATCACCTACGATATGCATGGTTTCTAACTGAATGACATTTTGAATGGGGGGGGTATCACTTTCTGGAAATTATTTCTCAAATTCTTCCCAATTTTGGATGAATCTATCATCCCGTTGAACATTAACAATTTATTCTTCTTGAACTGGTACTGGTACTTGAGTAGTTGTCGAAAATATAATTTTCTCTGCCTTCGGCTCTGGTATGTGATACAAATAATTGGGTAAATGAGAATTTCTCTTTTCCTGATACACTTTGAATATTTTTTAATCTTCTGGACTAAGAATTTCATCTGCTTTATGCTAAACTGTTGAAAAATCATGAATTGATTCAAATGTATCATCAAATTTGTCAGGCTCGCTTGAAAATGCTCTCAGTTTGACATAATTCATTATCTCTCTAGAAATACCATAGGGATCATAAAATCTATTAGGAAACACTCGAAAGTTAAAAGGTTTTAATCAATCAATTTAAAGACAGGCATGCTCAAAATTTTCTAGGGCATACGAACCACAAGAAAGAGAAAAATTTGGCCAAACAGTCTTCTTGGCATCTTTCAGGGCTTTGGTTAAACCATGACCAACTATTTGATAAGCGATTTATTTGGCTAAAAATTTATCTAGTATATACAATGGTAGGACATGAGTATTAGCATAAGTTCCAAAAATATGGATGTTTGTAAAATTGTCTTCACCGAACCACCTACCTACAGACTTGAGACTCTTATTGGCTTCGGGAGTGACTCTAGTAATTTTTCTTTCGAAAATGACTTGAAATACTGGGAGCATTATATCATTTCATATTTTAAACATGTGAGAATGATATTTTGACTGCCATAAGAAATCTAACTCTACAAAAAATAGGGTTTTCAACTTCTCTGGTCCATTTCCATCCTGGTGATGAAAATTCAAAGGAAAAATAGATTGTGTCTAAGATATATGAGCTCATATAAAAAGAAGAGACTACATGGGGAAGGGAATTTATATTTTCTCTATAAGTCGTAATAAATATGATCAAATTATCAGAAATAAAGGTATCCCAATCTAAAATATATCCATCAAAGTCTGCTTCTATCAAGGGTGTCCAATTTTCTTTAAATTTGGTCGTATTTACAAATCAAAAGAGACGACACATCATTGCAGCTATTTGAGAGAATGGGCTTTTGAGAGAGACAACTGAATACATACCCGTATCTTCGCACTTATGCCGGTTAGGATAATTTCTCCATTCCTTAATTATAGTCACAGGATGGTCATTCTCGCGCATGAACTCTTGAATGAATTGGGCGTCGTATCTCTTCTGGGGTTCTGGTAGTTTATACATTTTCTTGAGATCTTACGACTTGAGAGAACCAATGACAGTTCTGCTTCGAGTAAAAAATTATCTATCTTTGATATTAACGATGTCCAACACCCATTTCACTAAGTAAGTGTATGGCATCATTTTAGGATGAGCCACAATTCTATGAAGAAAAGAATTGGTTGTGTCTATCCATGATTCAGAATCATTGGAAAAAGTATCATCGGCCACAACTTTTCTATCGAGAATTACTTGCAGCTTCTCGTTCTCGAACATCTAATAGATCCCTTCCCAACTCATAGAACCAATTTATGGGTTGCATGTAGTATCTGAGATTAGGGGATCCATTTCACCGTTTTCCTCTTGTTATATGACTCGGGGTGATGGGGTGGAGGATTTCCTTCGTGCTTTAATCAAACTTGACATCCTTTTATTCCTAAGTGTTGGGACTTACCCTATTGAGAGGAAAACCAGAGAGGATAAGATAAAATCTCTTTGAATTATATTAATTGTCCTATCAACTTAACTCATGCATATGGGATATATATATATATTAATATTTGAAATAATTACAAATCAATTACACACCTTGAGATCATAAAACACTTGAATTAACATTTAATTGACAAGCATAGGTTCGTGTGATAGTGACAGATGTCATTATATTGGGATTGATTGATCAGCGATTTTAATCATTGGCGATTCATGAAGCTCAGAGAAATATCTGAAATGTGAAGTGCGACTTTGCGATGTTTAAGACGAGATGTGATATCGGCGTCTATCAGATGACGGTTCGTGATGTCGATGTCTGTCAAGTGACGGCTTCACTATTTTTCATTTCGGCATTTCAATATTTCGCAAGATCGAAGATTCATTGTTTCACGATTTCGTTGATGTTTTCCTCGCTTATGTGACTTTTTCGGTTTGAGGGTTATTTTTAGGTGTTTTATTTATTTTTTTAAAGCTTAATATAATAGAAAAAATTAACATTAAGTTTTATCTCTAAAACAAATATTGTAGAAATTATACAACATGCATGTATATCATGGATTCACCTGATCTAACAATGTACTAAAGTTAAATATTGAATTGCTTCTACGAATATTTTGCGGAATTAAAAACAAAATCGCCAATCACATGAAGTAAAGAAGAATCAAATCACACACAACACAAATAATTTCCTGAGGAAATCTTGCTGCTCAAAACCCCACTATCTTCTATTGTATATTCAGCATGGATCATGAAATAATTACATACAAAAATCTTCTCACAACAACCCTCCAATACTCAGCTAATTGTCTCACACTATCATACATAAAATTGACCAATACTTAGCCAATTTACTGCCTCCAAACAACCTGCCTGCCTTGTGCAATCCATGATGGATTCAATCCCTAAAAGATAGGAATTATGGCCTTCCTTGATTGCGCAAGTATCATGGACACTCCAATGGGTGTTTGGTTGCATGTGTGCAACCCAAAAATCCTACAACTGATAATCAACTTCCCTTTCACCATGATCTCAACTGGGTCTCCACTAGATCTGACATGCATGCAGCTAATAATAGTAAATCCTCAGTTGCATGTGAGATCATTAATTGTGAATTAATTAATATTAAATTCACTTGATCTCTCACTAGTGTGTCAAGCAGTTACAACTAGCACAACTGATTTTAACTCACTTAACTGAGTTAAACTGATTACAACCTGCATAAACTAATGCACCACTGCACTTCGAACTTTGTTACAACTAGAATTACTACGCATGCCTCACCAACTACCTATAACTCAATATCCACTAGCTAACTGAGTTTATCACTCTCATTTAACTATTACAAGTTATCATTGAGAATATATTACAATTTATTGTCCATATTAATTAAGGGATAACTAAAATAGACATGCACCAAAAATAGCATTGTGGGCCCCACCCTAGTGTAGGTGATTAATGCACTAGGCGTGTGTGCTGAAATTTTCTTGTTGAAGCTTATTACTCCCTCTCAACAAGAAAGGGATTATCCTTCACCCTGATCCTATCTCTATGGTATTTGAATTTTCTCCCGGTGAGCGCCTTTGTCGAAATACCTACATCCTGATATTACGTGGGAATGTACTGAAGCAACATTATTATTATTTGCACACAATATCTGAGATGATGGTAACAGATATCTATGTGATTGGACCTATCATGAAACACAAGATTAATCAAGAGTTTAATGCAACTCTGATTATCATAATGAATCATTGTCGGATCCATCTGAGAACCAAACAAACCAACCAAGATCTTTCTCATCCAAATAGCCTCACATACAACCTGACTTTCTTCCATGTACTATGATTCTGCTGAAATTATTTCCACGTATCGTTGCTTCCTATTGTACCAAGAAAATTTTGTCGACCCAATGCTATAGATCCCTCCTGATGTGCTCTTTTTGTCTGATGGACTTCCAGCCCAATCTGCATCCGTGAAGCCTTGAAGCTTCAATCCCTATGATTATCTGTACCATAGACCATACTCTGATGTGCCTCTCAAGTATCTCAGACACGCTTCCCCGCCTTCCAAAAGAGCTTGGTAGGCTTAAAAATAGCTTGACTTAGTTGGTTAACTGCGTAGAAAATGCCCAGTCTCGTGTTCACCAAATACATTAGTTAACCCACTAACTGCCTCTAGACAGTAATATACACTACCTCTCCAGAAGTAGCATCCTCTTTCCTCCAATTTCTTGGAAGAGGACTATCAATGGGTTTTCAAATCTCCATGTTAAAATTACTAGTATCTCCTTTGCATACTTGCCTTGAGACACAAAAATTTCACCGTCCTGCTACCATATTTATAATCCAAGGAAATAATGAAGGAGTCCCATGTCCTTCATTTTGAACTCCCTTGTAAGATCCTACTTGCATGAGTGTATCATTTTCTCATCACCAATCAAAATTATATCATTAACATAAAGAACAATAATCAATAGCATACCCTCAACCAAAATTTGGTACAGGTTTGCATCTGCTTCAATTTTGGTGAAGCCCAGTCCGGTGAAATAGTTGTCAATTCGAGTGTACCAAGCATGGGGTGCTTGCTTCAGCCCATACAGTGCTCTTTTGAGTCAACACACATGCGACTCACTGTAGAAGATCTCAAAACCCTCAGGCTGCTCTATGTACACCTCTTCCTCAATGATCCCATTTAGAAACACATTTTTCACATCCATATGATCAATGCACCAGCTTATCTACGCTGGGAGTGCAAGGATGGATCTAATAGAAGAGTACCTTGCAATAGGTGCAAAAGTCTCATCATAATCGATCCCCTCGATTTGTGAGAATATGTGGGCCACAAATCTAGCCCTGTATTTATCCACACTCCCATTAGCAGCTTGCTTTACCTTGTATATTCATCTTGATCCAACCACTAATTTTTTGGCCGGTATTGGGACAATCTCCCATGCAATTCTCTTGACAATGGAGTCATACTCCTCCACCATTGCATCAACCCATGTTGGTTGTTGCACTACTTCCTGAAAGGAAGATGTTTTAGTCACAATACATTTTCTCATAAGAGCCATGTATCCAGTAAATCGGTTAGGAGACTGTGTCTATCTGTGCTATGAAGTAGGGGCTCCTACATTCTCCACAACATCAAGTCTCAATCGATCAGATTCTCTGGTGTGCCTTCTGTAATTTCTGATGGATGGATCTGCATGAGTTTTTTCCTCCACTCCATCATCCTCTGAATGTGGTTGATCCACATCTTGAGGCTCATCCTTGGGAACCAACAATTCCTCCTCTACATGCAAGTCCAGCTCCCTCTCAAGGGACAACCACATGGATTTATCCTCATAAAATTTTATATCCCGTCGCACGACAATCATTATGTTGCTTGGAAAATACACATGATAATTATGGGGTGTTTGAGTGTACCCCACAAAAATCTCAACCTCAGTTGTTGGTTCCAGATTCTTCCTGGTGTCCTTGGTCACATCCACATAAACATATGAGCCAAAAATCTTATAGTGTGAAACATCAGGTTTCTTACCAATGAAAGCCCCTTCAGGTGTAGTCATGCCAAGTATCCTATGAGGACAACAGTTCTGCACAAATACCGTAGTGTTGCATGCTTCTGCCGACAGATCCATCAGTAGGCCTTGATCATGTAAAATCCCTCATGTTGCACCCATGATTGTTCTATTCTTTCTTTCCGTGACCCCATTCCATTGTGGGTTATGAGGTGCTATCAGTTCTCTTCGAATTCCTTCTTTACTGCAGAAGTTCTTGAATTATTTAGATATGTATTCTCCACCAGTATCACTCCTAAGAGCCTTTAATTTCTTCCCTGAATCTTTCTCCACCAATGCCTTAAACTCAAGAAACTTAGAGAATGTCTGATCTTTCTTCTACATGAATAAGATCCAACAAATATTACATGTCTGATCAAAAAATATTACATAGTTCTTATGTTTTTTGTCGAAGCAACAGAGAATGGGCCACACACGTCTATATGAACTCTCTCAAGGATCCCCGAAGCTCTGTTCTCCTTCTCATGAAAGGTGGCCTTTACATACTTCCCCATGGTACACCCCTTGCATGTATCTAACTAAGTGTTCCCATTGGAAGTCCAGTAGAAATCTATTGCATGACTTTCAAGGCTCCATGGTGAAGATGGCCCAATCTCCTGTGCCATAATTTTCCCTCATCCCGACTCACCACTTCGTCTTCCTTGCCCATGATTGCTACACAGCCATCTACCTCTAGCTTGTAGAGATTCTTAACTCGAATCCATATCCTCTTGGCTTGTCTTGTTGTTTTATGTTGTAGGAAAGATTTTCCTTCCCTAAAAACAACATCATAGCCTCTATCCTCGAACATTACGACTGAGACTAAATTTTTCTTCAAACCTGGTACATGCATTACATCTTTTAATTGAAAGGGTTTACCTTACTGCCTCTGGAAGGTAATGGTACCAATCCCGGTAGCATTTTACTACTCGTCATTGCCCATTTCAATATGCATCTGGAGATCTTTCTCCTCCAAATCACTGAAAATTTCACTGTCTCCCATCATGTGAAAGGAAGCACCACTATCCAAATACCACACAGATCCCAATGCACTTGACACCATGAATGCGATCAATGAGAATTCAAGCTCAAATTTCGAGGCAGGAGCCTCATCGATTGCAGATCCAGTAACCTTCTCGTTATTCTTGTTTTGTGGACAGTTAGTAGCAATGTTTGTGATAGTGAAAACACTTCACCTTGGACATGTCCTGCATCTTGTCATTCTTGGACTCATATTTGGAATGTAATTTCTTCCCCTTCCCCTTCTTCACCTTGGAAGCCAAATAACAATCTTCTTCATCCTCATTCTTATATGAAGATCCATCTCTGGTGTTCCGTCTGAACTCCTCCTGCACCAAATCCAACCACAGTCGTTCCCAATCTGGAAATTTTTCCCTTCCATTGACAGAGTCTTCATAACTGTGCCAACTCTTAGGAATTCCTAGGAGAGCCAAGCTCACCAAATAATCATCAATGATTTTTATTCCAACACTCCCCGATTCATCCCGACAATCGAAAAACTTTATTAGATATTTTTGAATGGTTTCACCCTTTTCCATCTTGATCTTCCTAAGTTTATCTTTCAGCTCCAATTTCCTATGGTCGTTTTTGCTCTGGAATAGATCCGTCAAAGCCTTCCACATTGCATATGGTGTGGCTTTCCCATGGAGGCTTGAGACAATATGGTCTCGTACTCCCTCCAACAAGATCCTCCTCGCCTTTGCCACTTTATTTTACCATGCATAAATATTTGCAGCATCTGTCACAACGGGTTTAGGAATGTCATTGTCAATAAATTCCTCTAAGTCATTGTCTTCAAGTACTGCCTCCATCCTATCCTTCCAATAAATATAGTTTGAGATGCCCTCAAGTGCATACTCCAACCTCAAGCCATTGAAATCCATTTCGACCTTGAATCAGCTATAGCACCAAGAAAGTATTACTGCAAATTTGAATTCTATCTAGTCACAAACTCAGCTCCTACTTCACTTCTGCAAGTTCCTGTGCTCTGATACCATGTAGAAATTATACAACATGCAACACCAAATCTAATAATGTACTAAAGTTAAATACTGAATCACTTCTACAAATCTTCTACGGAATTAAAAACACTATCGCCAATCACATGAAGTAAAGAAGAATCAAATCACACACAACATAGATAATTTCCCGAGGAAAGGTTGTTACTCAAAACCCCACTATATTCTATTGTATATTCAACATGGATCATGAAACAATTATATACAAAATCTTCTCACAAGAGCCCTCCAATACTCAGCTAATTGTCTCACACTGTCATACATAAAACTAACCAATACTTAGCCAATTTACTACCTCCAGAAAGCCTGCATGCCTTGCACAATCCCTAATGGATGCAATCCCTAAAAGATAGGAATTATGGCCTTCCTTGATTGCGCAAGTATCATAGGAACTCCAATGGGTGTTTGGTTGCATGTGTGCAACCCAATAATCCTACAACTAATAGTCAACTTCCCTTTCACCTAGATCTCAACTGGGTCTCCACTGGATCTGACATGCATGCAGATAATAATAGTAAATCCTCAGTTGCATGTGAGATCACTGACTGTGAATTAATTAATATTTAATTCACTTGATCTCTCACTAGTGTATCAAGCGGTTACAACTAGCACAGCTGATTTTAACTCACTTAACTGAGTTAAACTGATAACAACCTGCATTAACTAATGCACCACTCCACTTCAAACTCTATTACAACTAGAATTACTCTGCATGCCTCACCAACTACCTCTAACTCGAAATCCACTAGCTAACTGATTTTTATCACTCTCAGTTAACTATTACAAGTTATCATCGAGAATAGATTACAGTTTATTTTCCATATTAATTAAGGGATAACTAAAATAGACATGCACCAAAAATAGCACTATGGGCCCCACCCTAGTGTAGATGCTTAATGCACTAGGCGTGGGTGCTGAAATTTTCTTTTTGAATCTCAACAAATATTAACCTAAAATTTTAAAAGGGTCCCCATTATCCTTTCTTACCTATTTTACTTAGATAATGGGGAGTTGTTGTAATACTACAACAATTGGCGACACACTGGATGAATCAAGAATCTCTGATAAATCTTAAAAATTAAAGGAAATATTCTAGGAAATTCAAATAAATAATTGAAATTTGAATTTGATATAGGTAAATTCAAACCTAAATAGCCTAATTTTACTTGAATTTTTTTCCTCTTTCTTTTGTGAATGAAATTTCTCTTTAAATGAATCAAATTTCAATAAGTTGAAAAGATAAGTAAGAATTTCATCAAAGCCTATCTTATTTGATAAACTTATTAGTCACTAGTAGAGCCACTGATGCCAGCAAGCATTCATAGCCTCAACAGGGTTACTATTTAACCAAAAATGAACAAGTATCCTATCCATAATATAATAGATATCTTCAAAGGTAATATAATTTCTCTTTTTCTTTGTATATTTTTGTTTGCCACTTAAAATCATTATCCTGGTTTGGAAGCCAGAAGTAATAATGTCATTCACTGGTTATAATAAATTTGAACAAGCTAACTCATGATGAGATTCCTTGTCTCAAGGTTTTTTATGCCATGAGCCATTATCTTGGTTTGGTATCCAATTGATAATGTCAAGTTTATTAGTTTCCTATGAACATGATGAGTCGGCCCATGATGAGATCTCTCAACTTTAAAGTTTTTTATATTTTTGAATCACACTTTGAAATATAACTCTAATATATAAATGAATGGGTAGGTTGTCATTTTTCTCTTTATGAGCTCTTTGATGACCATTTGAGTAAAAGATGCTAATACTTCAATAAAATTTCCTACTTTGTAAAAGTAAATTTTCGAACATGATCCATGTCAAAATAATTTTTCAAATCACATTAGTTAGAAGTATTCTTCTTTCTAATCGGTTATTTAAATCAAAGTTTTCCAAAGAAATAAAGAATTCTATTTATGATTTATTTCCTTTATTTTATATCTCTAACAATTAATATTTCCATGTTCAAGAAAATAGAAAAGTGTTTCACCTTTTTCATAATATTGCAATAACTTAGTTTATTTTAAATTAAATCTATCTACATATTATACAAAAGAACAATTGTTCTTTTAAGAAAAATATTTTTTAAGGACAAGCCCATTAACAGGAAGAATTTCCTTCTTCCCTTGTAAATCTTGTAACATAAAAGTTGATGGACCTATTTTTGCAATTATTTGAAAAGGGCCAAGCCAGAGTTTTTGAAATTTTGTATATTTTCCTTTATCCTCGTGCAATTTATCCCATTTCAATACCAAATCTCCAATCTCAAATTGTTTAGTCTTGACTGTATTTGAATCAAACAAAGTTTTGATCAACTGTTGATGATGACTATGTAGCATTTTTTCTTTCTCTCTTTCTTCTTCCATTTTAATTATTTCAGACGTTCTTAATTGTAATGAAGATAAAGGTTGTTCATTAATGAATTGAGCTAGGGTTGTCGATGGGATAGCTATATTCAAAGGTAAAATTGCCTCCTTGCTATATACCAATCGAAAAGGAGAAGTTCCTATTGAAGATTTTCTAGATATCCTATCTGCCCATAATGAAAATTTTAAGGATTTATGTCAGTTTTTCTGGTTTTGATCAATATTTTGCTTAATTATCCTTAGGAGGTTTTTGTATGTCGATTCTGATAGACCATTTCCTTAAGGAAATTAATTTTCAGAATATTTTAATTTGAAACCTCTCTTCAAATAAAATTCGATCATAACATTACCCGAAAAATAAGAAGCATTGTCAAAAATCAAAGCATTAGGAACACCAAACCTTGTAATGATGAATTGTTCATTAAAATCAATAATATTTTATGAATTGGCTATATTGAGAGGTATTGCTTCTACCCACTTCGTAAAATAATTTGTAGCAGTCAATATATATTTGTGTTGTTTAGAAGAATGAGGAACGATCTCACTTATTATATCAAGTCCCCATTGTTCGAAAGGTTGTTCCATATTGACAAGTTGAAGTGGCATTGAAGCTTTTCTTTGTCTTCCTGCTGCGGTTTGAAAATTCTGACAATTTCTGACATAATTGTGTGCATCTTTGAATAATTTTGGCCAATAATATCATGCATGTAAAATTTTGTGTGGTGTGGTGTGGTGTCTCCACCAAAGTGTCCACTTGTTGATCCCTCATTGAGTTCCTAGAGCATATTAGGTATTTTAGTTTTATCTAAACATCTGAGTAAGACAAATTCATAATTTTTCGTGAATAACACATCATTGACCATTCGATATTGATTAGCTTTCAATATTAATGCTCGTTTTCTTTTAAAATCCAAATTTTGTGGATCATGGCCATTTTTTAAATAAAAGATTAAATCAGCATATTGAGATTGAGGGTTAACATTGAGTACCTCTATTCAATGCTAGTTGTTACCTCATTTGGTGATGTATCATTCATCCCTGTAATCAATCTGCAAAATCCTTGACCTATTATAATTTTAGCAGGTTTTATCTCTAAATCGTATTCTTGCATTGTTGTTGCCCAATTGGCCCTTTTTTCTCATAGTTCCTTCTGTATCGGTATTTGCTTGACTTATGAGAAAGGAACAATTACCTTGACATGAGCTTTTAAGAGAAATGGTCGAAAATATTTGATTACTTTATAAACTACAAACACCTATTTTTCGGCTCCTAAATAATTCAACTCCTTGAAAATTAGAACTGAAAAAATCAATTGGGGTTTTATCATCTGGTTGAATCAATACCACTACATATGATAGTTTTGAGGCAAAAGGAGTTGAAAGAGAAGGAGCACCAATGATGGCTTGTTTGATGATTTGAAAGGCTTCCTTTTCTTCTTCTCCCCATTTGAACAATGTGTCCTTTGTGATCATTTTTTGTAAAGGAAGAACCACTTGTGAAGAATCTGGAATGAATCGTTTGACAAAATTTATCTACCCTAAAAAATATTGCATTGATTTCTTATTATGCGGCAATGGGATTTCTGAAATTTTTTTAATCTTGTCTAGATCAATACAAATTCCATTCTTTGAGACAATAAAACCTAGAAGTTTACCTTCGTTTAAAGAAAAAAATGACTTCTTTGGATTAAGAGAGATCCCAAATCTCCTGCATCTTTCAAAGATCTGTTTCAAGTCATGTGAGTGATTGTTTCTATCCTTTGAATATATGGTTATATCATCAAGGTATACTACCACTGTTTCATTTATCAATCCTTTGAATACAATATCCATGGCTCTCTAGAATGTGGCTACTACATTCATTAGTCTGAAGTGCATCTTCTGATATGCATAAGTTCCCAATTTGGTTCGAAATGTTATTTTCAAACGATCTTCTAGGTGAACCAAAATCTGGTTGTACCCTGAAAATCCATCTAAAAAAGTCATTAATTCGGAACCTGCTACTGATTTTAGAACTTGTTCCATTGATGGTAAAGGAAAATTATCCTTTTGACATGATTTATTCAAATTCCTGAAATCAATACAAATCTGAATATCTCCATTATTTTTCCTAACATGTGCTAAATTAGAAACCCATTTTGAATGTCTAACACGAAAAATGATCTTGGCTTTTAATAATTTGTTTAATTCATTTTTTATTTGAGTTTCCAAGTTGAGGTGAATTTTCCTGAAATTTTGTTGAATAGGTTTAACATCAAGTACCATACGAATAGTATGTTGAGTGATTGATGGGTCATATGTTTTAAGCTCTTGGTAATTCCATGCAAAAATATCTTTGTATCTTTTCAATAATGAAATAAATGCATTTCTTTCTTCCAATGAAAGGCTAAGCCCTAGATTTATATCTTGATGTAAATCATTAGATCCTGAGTTAACTAATTCATGCCTGAGTAGAACTCTGTAGCTTAGAATTGTTGACTTTTTTGAATCTATCTTTTAAATCATATAAATATTCAAGCTTGACCACAAATTTTGGAAAAATATTTTTATTAGTTTGTTGCTTGATTTGATTATCATGTTCATCTTCATCTATAATTTGATCATCATATGTTTTCTCAGAAGTAAGAAAACTTAAAATATCACTATCGTCATTAAATACCTACCATCTAGTAACATTATCTGGTATAGATGGTCGGAAAATTAATTCAATGGAGAATCTATCAGGACTAAAATCTTTAGGTGGAATAAGCTTGGAGGCAACATTAGCCAAAATGTCGGTGTTGGCATTTTAAAATCTAGGAACGGGAGAGATATTGAATGAAATAAATTGAGATGTGAGGTCCTGAACCAAATATTGGAAATTTTTTAAGTGAATTGAGAGACAGTGAATGGTATTTTGAACTTGTCTTACCACAATCTCTTAATCTCCAAAAAACTTAATATATTGTATATCAAGACTAGTTTCTTTTCAGAGACCTTGAACCAATGCCTCATATTCAGAAATATTGTTAGTGCATTCAAATTCTAGCCTACAAGCTAGCATGGTTTTCTTGCCTTTTGGACTAATAAGTACACATCCTGCTCATTCTCCATCATTGGATCTTGATCCATTAAAATAAAGTTTCCAAAACAGAGATTGGGCTATAGTTTCTTTTTTGAAATTGAAGCATCTAATGGAATCATTCTGAGAAAAAATTTCAACTTGTGATTTAACATATTTAACTGAAAAAGGTGAACTTTACACATTGAAATTACCTAAGAATAAATCTATAGAATAATTGATCAAAATATTATTGTAAAATGCTATGGGTTCATTTTCTTCTCCAAGATTTGTGACTGAGTACTTCATATGTTTTTCGCAATCAACTCTAATTTGGTTTGGCTTTCCATTATATGGGAGCCACATATGAGACCAGTCTGTTGAAAAATATCCATGTAATTTTTCAGACCAATCTCGACTAAGAACTAGATTGTAAAATTCAGGGATGTTTGCAATCAGTATATCAATAATCTAAGTGACTTTTGGATTTGATGAAAATCTAATACTTACTGATTTTATCTCTCCTAAGACTTTAAATTTTGTTCTATCCAATTGAACTATACTAACTGATGACTTTTGGGGTGCGATATTTAATTTTTCACAAATTGAATATGGCATTATATTAGATGAAACCCCTGAATCGATCAAACAATTATGAACATTTCTATTGTATATTTCAAAAGTCAAAATAAAAGGAGGAGTATGAGAATTAGATCTATCACCAATCAAAATAGAGTTTGAAGCATTAAACTTGTTTGAATTATCAATCAGAGGCTTCCCTATTCCATTAGCATCTTTAGCAACAATAGTTAGAGGAAGAGGGGATGTTGTTACTACATTCAACTCTTTCATTAAAATTTTCTATTGTTGTTTTAATTGCTAGCTTCATAAAGAGAGATATTGGCTTTAATTTTCTAAATATCCTCGATTATATTATAGTCTATAGTATCAGATACTACCAAAGTTTTAGATTGAGGATTGGGTGTAGATTTGACTAGCTAGGAATCAAAAGTAACTTGTTGAAATGGTTTGACTGGAGGTTTTTTATTGATGGGTTTATCCTCAGCAATAGAAGTGGGAATTTTCTATTTTTGAGTTGACTGGGTTGGTTCTATAGAATTCCTACTTCTAGTGCTAGCAGGCATGACTTTGGCTTTTGTCTCTTCATTAGAGGAAGGTAAAATGAAATCCCATAATCCATGTAATTCAACAATTTCTTCATCTTTGGATTCATCATCAGAAGCTGTGTTTTCTTCTTCTTCTTATTCTTGATTAGATTCAACATTAGAAATAACATTGGGAGGTTGAGAAACAGAAGATTGATTTTTTCTGAATGATCTAAAGGGTTTTTTGGTAGAGGCCTCAACAACCTGCCTTTTGATTTCAACCATATCATTGGACATGGTTCTAAAAATATTTTGCAATCGCTCGAGATCAAAAGGATCTTTAGGAGTTTTCTTCTTTGACTCATCTTTGAATGTTACCTTTTTAGATATTTTATCTTCAAGCTCATTTTTATTTTCTAAAGAAACAATTATTCTCTCAACGGACAAAGCTTCTTTCATGTTTTCTACAAGGGTGACTTTATTAGATCTGTCTACAAAAATTTCTATATTAGAAGGCAGAGAAGATATGTACCATTCTATTTGTATATCCAATATATGATTAAAGGCAGCTGGGATTTTTTTTAATAACTTGTTAAATCTGGAGTTGAAGTCTTTGATATTTTCACCTGTATTAGCTTTTAAATTAGAAAGATCATTGATTAATGATGCAATTGTCCTATCATCACCAAATTTAGCAAGAAATAATTCTTGAAAAGTATTCCAATTTCCTATAGAGCCTGAAGGGAGGGAAAAATACCAGGATCCTCCAGATCCTCGGAAATTATATGGAAACAATCTAACTACAACATATTCATGTTCAACGCCATTAATATTCATGGCTAACATAAAATTATTTAGATGTTTTTTGGCAAGAATACCATCATTAGTATTATACTTTGGTAACCATTTTTCTAGATGATATGGGATAGGATGTAAATTTACCATTTTAACAACACCCAGATTAACCCATGGTAAGTTGGCCATTGCTTGACTTGTTGGTTGCAAGGATGAGATAGTAGGTCCAAAAGCATATATGAATGGTGAAGAACTAACTATTGGACTAGTACTACTTATAGCAACACTAATTGTTTGA
The DNA here is from genome assembly GCA_034641835.2 of Pinus albicaulis. Classification (NCBI taxonomy): domain Eukaryota; kingdom Viridiplantae; phylum Streptophyta; class Pinopsida; order Pinales; family Pinaceae; genus Pinus; species Pinus albicaulis. The sequence continues at coordinate 1,198,220,435 of CM076579.1, read as the reverse complement.
GTAGAAATGGGTTGATTAGTAGAAATGGGTTGATTAGTAGAAATGGGTTGAACCTTCCAAGAAGAGAGGTGGAAGGAAGAGATAATACAATCATGAGATGAAGGAATGGAATGGAAGAGGAGAAATAAATGGCCGACCAGCAAAATACCCACCCAAAAATAATAAAATAATTAAATCATTTAATTTTAGTTTTATCATTAAATATGTTAATAAATTGATTTCTTATTCTATTTTATTTTTATAAATATTCGAATTAGATTCATTATGATTAAGAAAGTGTATGATTATAATATTAAGAAAATTTCACTAAATTCATTAATGGGGATTTTAATATTAATTAATATTTAACATTATTGTAATTTTTTTATGAATCAATGATGGTCTTATGTATATGAATGAAAAATAAGAATACATCAACAAAATGAGACACCACCTCTATAACAGTGGTAGCTATAAAAAACTCAAAGAAAACCCGATCACCAAGATTATAAAAACTGTTAAAAAATCTATTAAGGAGTCTAACCTTGATGAAAAACTGAAAAAACGTCTAACCTTGGATAGTGAAATCACTCCTCGTATCTATGGTGCTCCTAAAATTCACAAAGTTGGGGCCCCCCTCAGGCCTATTGTAAACACTATCAGGGCTCCTACCTATGAATAAACCAAATTTGTGGCTAGCACCTTGGCGCCTATAGTTGGAAAAACCTTCTCTTTCATCAAAGACTCTAATAATTATGTGGATTTCATTAAAAAATATAGCCTTGAACCTGGGGACAAGATTCTAAGCTTTGACGTGGTCCAACTCTTTACAAAAATCCCCTTAGATGAAGTTGTCAAGGTTGTTAAAGAAGTCGTTGATCCCCAGACTGCAAAGCTCGCAGAAATATGTCTTCACTCAACTTTCCTCTCATTCCAAGGTGAAATTTTTGAACAAACATTAGGAGTAGCTATGGGATCCCCATTTTCCCCCATAGTGGCCAATCTCTTCATGGAAATATTTGAAAATAAAGCCCTGGAATCATACCCTCTCAAACCAAGATTTTGGATTAGATTCATGGATGACACCAGTGTCGATTGGCCTCATGGGGATGAATATCTTATAAAGTTCCAAAACCACCTTAATAGCATATCTAAGGATATCAAATTTACAATGGAAGATGAAGAAAATAACTTCATTCCATTCTTGGACATTCTCCTCGTTGGAAATAAAGATGGATCCATTGGACATAAAGTATTCAGAAAGAAGGTGCACACTGATAATTACCTTCACGTTAATTCACACCACCATCTCACCCAGAAGATGGTAGTGCTTATGACTCTTTTCACTCGAGCTTTCAGGATTTCTGATGAAAATCACGTTGAAGAAGAAATTGCATATTTAAGAAAGGAATTCATAAATATGGGATATAAAAACACATCATCAAGACCATCAAAAGATCTAGATCCAATATTAAAATAAATCCCCCAGACGATTCCCTCATCGCAAAAGCATACCTCCCTTACATTCAAGGAGTCACTTACAAGCTGGCCAAGGTTCTTTCTAAGAAGGATATAGGTACCTCTTTTAAGCCTCTAATGACAATCAGACAAAGAAACAAATTTGTCAAGGACAACCTTGATATCCTCCTACAAAAAGGTGTATACAAAATAAATTTCTCACGTGGCAGTTGTTATATTGGAGAAACATGTAGGTCTTTTAAAATCAGGCTGAAAGAGTATGGTGCAGACATCAAAAATGGGAGAACCCGTACCTCGGCCCTAGCTGATCACTCCAACAAGACTTGTCACCATATATGTCTAGAGGATACCAAGGTGATTTCTAGTGAGAAGCACCATTTCAAAAGAAAGATCCGTGAGGTGCTAGAAATCTTAAAACACCCTAATAACCGCAATAGGGACGATGGTGTGGAGGTTAGCAAAAATTTGGTGCCCTTATTCCCCCAACACTCTCTCATCTGTTAACCCCCCTCTCCGCCTTGTCTTCCGCTAGATCCTATGCTCTCCCCCCTTTTATTGTCCCCTAAACACCTGCTTATGACCTTCAGTCTCCCCTCCACCTCCTCCTCTCTGTTCACCCCTCTTGATTCTTTCTGTCTGCCCTCCTTCTCACCTGGTTTCCCTCCTTCCATTGCCCTTCATAAACCCCCCTTCCTTTAGCCCTTTTAATGTTGAACTCTAATTGGTCACTTAAATAAACTCTCTCATTAACCTTAATCATTTCACCTAATTATTAAATAAATCATGTAAGCTTCTTATTAGTATTAATTAACCAATATTAGTTGTAATAGGTGACTATCACAAATTAATATTAAAATTAATACTAATAAGATCAATAATAACAATTAAAATATAATTTAACTATCAATCATATATATTTCATATATATTTGACCACCCATTAATTCAATCTAATTTACATTAGTCATAAATATTAAGTAATATTAAATACCCCTCATAATAGAATTTCATAAAATTAAATTTATTCCATCCTTAATATTAAAATAAATCATAACATATGCATTTTAATCAAAATTAAATCCTATTAGAATTTTAACATTAATAATTAAAATTATAAATTATTTTAATTATCATTCATCTACATAAGACCATCATTGATTCATAAAAAAATTACAATAATCTTAAATATTAATTAATATTAAAAGCCCCACTAATGAATTTAATGAAATTTCCTTAATATTATAATCATACACTTTCTTAATCATAATGAATCTAATTAGAATATTTATAAAAATAAAATAGAATAAGAAATTAAATTATTAACATATTTAATGATAAAATTAAAATTAAATGATTTATTATTTTATTATTTTTGTCTGGGTATTTTGTTGGTCAGCCATTTCTTTCTCCTCTTCCATTCCTTCTACTCATGATTGTATTTATCTCTTCCTTCCGCCTCTCTTATCAGCAGGTTTAGTCCTGATGATGAGTCTTGGTTAGACTCGAAACTTTGACTTAAAAATGGAAACTGTGGAGATTATGAATCCTCCTCCTCAAAACTCACACCTCAGAAATCTGAAAACTATCAGAAATGGATTGATTAGACAAGAAGGTGGGAGTAAATGGAGATGAAGATGATGTGATCTCACTAATACCTGATTAAGATGATGATATGGTGGCTTTCTTATGATGAGATAAAATAGGAAACTTGAAAGGAGTTATCCTAAGTTTTTCACTTTGTGATCGGGTTAACACTCCAGTACCTCGAAACTTGGATGTCATACTTTCTTCAGAAATTTACGGATTAACTGTCTTATCTGGAGATATGGGTATTTGTTCTAATCTTTCAATCAAAGACTGAACTTCGGGAGACTCAGGAATATGAGCTGAAGAAGGTCTACGTGGTATTGTTTCGGGAGATATAATAAATGGCTCTACAACTTTAGACTTATGAGCTGGGGATAGTGAACGAGATCTAGAAGTTGTAGAAGCCTTGGAGGGAGATTGACTCTTATGTTGCCTTTTCAATTGAGATTCAAATTTATATGCCATACATAGTCGGATCCCTCCTTCTAATGCCATAAATGTTGAAGGTTGGAAAGTGACTTCCTCAACATTTAGGGATTCCACCCAGTCGGGAGCTTAAAAAAACTCCTTTTCCGTTGAAAATGGTGGGTCTGACTAGGGATAAAGGGATCAGTTTCCCATTTAAGAAGAGTTTATATAACAATAGAAATGAAATCAATTGTAATGGGGTGATTTATTCTAATGATAACATAAATTAAAACTGATCTGACTACTTCTTGGGATGGATTATAATATATGAGTAAGGCATAAGATTTCACAAGCATGAAATAATATAGATCATTGCATACTTAATGAATATAAGCTCATTTAAGAAACTAAATAAATTTAATTGATTTAGTTGATGAAAAACATTAATCAAATAAAAGATCTCTAAGTCTCATATCTAACAGCATATCGTTCAATACATTATATCAATAGTAATAAGAACATTTATCACGTCAATGCTTTATCATAATGAAACTAATAAAAAGAATCATTTTTCTACAATCTCAGAAACATAAAACAATCAATACACAGATAATAGTACATGTTGCATCATAGCTTTAGATCTGAAAATATAGCTTCAAATGTTCATATTTTCAATTTGATAACTTCTGTTCAAACAGTAGTGTTCCAAAAGCAATCTTCTCAAAATTCTGGACACCTTTCTAGATGCATGAAAGGGGTTTAAATACTATTTAATATTACAAAAATAGAAGACATGTAAAATAAGTCTTCTAATATTACTCTAAACTATATAACTATAAACTAGGAAGATAAAATGCATAAGTTATAACAGTTTATGATTGTTTCCTGGATTCATTGTTTAGCTAGTCCTTGAGCTAGCATGCTTTGATCATGTATTCAAGTTGGGGGGATGAATTGGCTGCATTCTCATCTGGCCCATGAATAATGCATCGTTGACTGTTGGAAGAAGTTGAGCTACTGCATTGAAGAGGCGCCTTAATATTATCAATTGGTTATGAGGCTTTATCAACAAGCACCAATAAATCTCCATGTTTAATCTTGTCAGATTTTCTATGTCAAGAGACTTTCTATTTGATGTCTCTTTCCAGGATTGTTTTAGGAAACTAATTTCTGGAAAAGTGTCTTTTTATGCTTCATGAATCAAATTGGCTTGTAGAAGAGAATATTTTATATATTCGGAGATGCTGGAGGATAAATTCTTAGCTCTGATAATAGCTAATTCATCACTCTTCATTTTAATATCCAAATATTATATCTTTGATTGATTCTTCTAGACTGGGAAGATCAACCTCTCTACCTTGTGCAGTATCTTGTCAATCAATGTATTTTGACACTTTGTCATCAATTTCTTCATAATAAGTTCTCAAATTAGAAATCTGAGTAACTAAATGGTCACTGGTCTTGACTTGCTCCTTAATCTGAATGTACTTCTGATAAAAAACTGCTTGTTGAGTTGCCAATAATGCTTCCAACTCAGTTTCTTCCTTCTTTACTTCATTAATTTCGGGCTTCTCTTGGAGATTTTCAATATTCTGCTGCATTTGATGAATTACTTGATCCTTTTCTTTAATTTCATTTTCCAGTTTGATTTTGAGACCTTCAAACTGTTGTTGCAGATTATTAATGTTTGTCTGAAGCTCCTGCTCGATTCTTTATTTTTCATCAGAGAAAACTTGCTCCAAATGAGCAATTTTATCGTCCTTTTCTAAAATCAATGATTCAACCTCTGCTGCCTTGTCAATTTTTTCATTTTCATAAGCACCTGCAAATTGAGATAATATATTAAGCTCTTTCCCTGGAGATGATTGAGTTCTTTTCCAAAGGACTCACATTAATGTAGAATCTATAGGCAGTTCAGGAGATTCTTCTACATTTCACTTCTTCTTTGACCTGGTTACTATAGATTTGTGCTTCGGGCTATAAAACACATCCATTGGCGGTATCTCTTCAACTTTCAAGGCTATTTCAGTAGTCGGAAATGTCGGAATGATTTCCATATCTTGGGCTGGTATTTCCTCTAGTTTTTTCTCTGTATCATTGCTTCCTTCAATATGACTATGTTCAAGAATAATGTTGGAAACCTCTCCAATGAATGAGGTTTCTATAATTTCTTCTTGATTCTAGGAGTTATCTATATCAACAGAGACATGCTGCATACTTGACTCTCCTATAAAATTAATGGAACTTGAAGCACCTATCAAAGGCTTGGTTATTGATTGAATGACACTTTGAATGGAAGTGGTATCAGTTTTTGACAATGCTTTCTCAAATTCTTCCCATTTTTGGATGAATCTATCATCCTGTTGAACATTAACAATTTATTCTTCTTGAACTGGTACTAGTACTTGAATAGTTGTTGCAACTATAATTTGTTCTGTCTTTAGCTCTAGTCTGTGATACAAATAATTGGGTAAATGACCATTTCTCTTTTCTCGATACACTTTGAATCTTTCTAAATCTTTTGGACTGAGAATTTCATCTGCTTTATGTTGATCTATTGAAAATTCATGAATTGATTCAAACATATCATCAAATCTTTCAAGCTCACTTGAAAATTCTGTCAGTTTGACTGAATTCATTATCTCTCTAGCAATACCATAGTGATCATAACTTCTATTAGGAAACAATGGAAAGTTAAAAGGTTTTAATTGATAAATTTCAAGACAGACATGCTTGAAATTGTCTAGGGCACACAAACCACAGGAAAAAGGAAAAGTTGGCCAAAATATCTTGTTGGCATCTTTCAAGGTTTTGGTTAAACCATGACCAACTGTTTGATAAGAAATTTATTTGGCTAACAATTTATCTGGTATATACAAGGGTGGGATATGACGATTGGTAATTCTTCCAAAAATACGGATGTATGTAAATTTCTCTTCACTGACCCACCTACCTTCAGACTTTAGACTCTTATTGGCTTTGGGACTGACTCTAGTGATTTTTCTTTTGAAAATGACTTGGAAGACTTGGAGCATTATATCATTGCATATTTTAAACATGTGAGAATCACATTTTCACTCCCATAAGAAATCTAACTGTACAAAAATATGGTTTTCGGCTTCTCTAGTCCATTTCCATCCTAGTGATGAAAATTCAAAGGAAAAAACATATTGCATCTAAGATATAGGTGCTCATATAAAAATAAGAGACTACATGGGGTAGGGAATTTATATTTTCTCTATAATCTGTAATAAATCAGATCAAATTATCAGAAATAATGGTAGCCCAATCTAGAATATAGCCATCAAAGGCTGCTTCTATCAAGGGTGTCCAATTTTCTTTAAATTTGGTCGTATTTACAAATACAAAGAGACGACACATCATTGCATCTATTTGATAGAATGGGATTTTGAGAGAGACATTTGAATTCATACCCTTATCATCGTGCTTATGGTGGTTAGGATCATTTCTCCATTCTTCAATTATAGTCACAGGATGGGCGTTCTCGCGCATGAACTCTTGAACGAATCGGGTGTTGTATCTCTTCTGGGGTTTGGTATTTTATATATTTTCTTGAGATCTGACAACCTGAGAGAACCAATGACAGTTCTACTTCAAGTAAAAAAATTTCTATCTCTGATATCCATGTTTTCCAACATCCATTTCACTAATTCAGTGTATGGCAGCATTTTAGGATGAGCCCCAATTATGTGAAGAAAATAATTGGCTGTATCTATCCATGATTCAGAATCATTGGAAAAATTATCGTTAGCAACAACTTTTATGTCGAGAATTACTCATGGCTTCTCGTTCTCATACAACTTATATACCCCTTCTCAACTCATAGAACCAATTTCTGAGTTGCATGTAGTATCCGAGATTATGGGAGTCATTTCGTCGTTTTCCTCTTGTTGTATGACTAAGGGTGATGGGGTGGAAAAATTCCTTTGCACTTTAATCAGACTTGACATCCTTTTATGCCTAAGTTTTTGGACTTACCCTATTGAGAGGAAAACCAGTGAGGATAAGATAAAATCTCTTCGAATGATATTAATTGTCCTGTCAACTTAACTCATGCATATGGGATATCTATGATATTAATATTTTAAATAATTACAAATAAATTATACACATCGATATCATAAAACACCTAAATTAACATTTAATTGACAAGCATAGGTTCGTGTGATAGTGACAGATGTCATTATATCGGGATTGATTGATCGAAAATTTTAATCATTGGCGATTCATGACACTCAGAGCAATCTCTAAAATGCGAAGTGTGACTTTGCGATGTTTAAGACGAGATGTGATATCAGCATCTGTCAAATGATGGTTAGCAATGTCGATGTCTGTCAAGTGACGGCTTCGCTATTGCGCATTTTGGCATTTCGGTTTTTTGCAAGTTTGGAGATTCGTTGTTTCGCGATTTCACTGATGTTTTCCCTGCTTATGTCCCTTTTTTGGTTTGAGGGTTATTTTTAGGTGTTTTATTTATTTTTTTAAAGCTTAATCTAATATAAAAACTTAACTTTAAGTTTTATTTATAAAACAAATATTAACCTAAAATTTTTAAAAGGGTCCCCATTATCCTTTCTAACCTATTTTACTTAGATAATGGGGAGTTGTTATAATACTACAACAAAAGCATAAGCCAAACAATAACTATAACACAATATTTTGTCTCAAACCAAGAATAACCCTATGAATGTGTATATGCATGGGAGAAAATGCCACAATAAATGTACTATAGGACGAGTAATGATCAAAATAGAATAATAAATTAAGTTCATCACCACATCTATGACAAGTGTGGAAAACATGCAATCATGTTACCAATATTGAATAATATTGAAGAATTGAAAATGAAATCCTTATGGTATGACTGGGTGTTTCCAACACATCAAAAAACTCTAATAATAAATGAAATACATTCATCAACCATAGCCACAATGATTTTAGAAATTCCATCCATCCAAGCACACTATATATGAATGTTCCAATGCAACCGTCTTCTTAGAACATGAAGGAAACTAAAAATTATATGTTAACTGAACAAGATATCAGTCACTCAAAGGAGTTTTACTTAGTTCCATGAAATATCCATAAATCAAACCACCAAATGTATCCAACAACTTGATAGTATTGGAGATCCAACCCCAATATGCCCACCAAAATAAATAATAACTGACACAACTCCATTGTAATAGAGCCACCATGAAGTTCTAATTGAAGACATATCAAGGTAAATAGAGCCAAAAAGACATATCAAGTTAGATCGAGCCAAAAATATATATCTATTTCATTTTCCTAGTATCATGAGATGTGAGTTTTATCCTTTAAATTCCTAGGTCATCCAATTGCAGCACAAATATCTACTTTGAAAGAATTGAAGTTGAGTTATAATGTTGAAACATGCAGGAACACTCATATTTTCTTCGAGATTCTCCCTCTGGCTTTACAGAAAACCCAGCATGGTGTTATTGTCTTTGTGTTTCTATTAGGCACATTACTAATAAGCTAATGGTCTAGCGGAAGTAAATTATATGCTCACCTTTAGTGGAAACATGTTACTAAGCCGATACCACAAGACATTAATCATATTGAGTTCAAACATAGATACACAATTTATGACTAAATTGATATTGCAAAAATTCTTTTTTTTCAATCCACTAGATTATTGTGATATAATTGGATAAAATTTAATCTTCCTAACTTACAAAAGTCTTAACAAACTTTTGAAAACATCAATTTTTTTAGTCAAACTAATGATTAATAATGGCACATCTCACATCAAAGGTTTAAAAATTAATATCAATAATTATAATCCTATAAAACATCTTAATATAACCAATTTTTTATCTAAAAATTTATAAAGCATTATAATTTTATTTATATTTATGAATATTCTATTGAATACTTGAAATTCTAAATTTCCTAGACTATATAGATTGATATCATTAATGGTTATGTTTTATCTTTAAAATAATCTATGAAAGTATAAAGTAATGAATGCAATGATACTTTTTTTTTTCTAAGATATATTTGGACAAAAGTTGTATATTTGTTATTGACATTGAAACACCGATTTCAATGACTCCAAGCTTATAGGAACTATAATGACTAATGGCATTCATGGGATTAAACAAGCCTACATTGTAAATGGGATGCCTATTGACTTAATGAATAAGAATAATTTCCTTAAAAAATAGTCAAAGTATAAGAATTTTTAAAGAACCTAAATAATGAGTTCCATAGATTTGTACCCCTATTTTTGGAATAATTATTAGTAAAACTAATATTTTTTTAAGCAATTCCAATTTAGTTGGAAATGAAGTTAATAAGAGCACCAAAATCGAAGGTTATGGCCATCATAGAGAACTAAATTGGACAAATAGTACAACATATAAATGCTTTCTTAGAGGATGATGACCCTATATATATTGACTTAAAAAAACTATGTTAAATGAGAAAATCTTGCTAGAACAAGTGGCCAAAAATGGGAAAATAGATGCTGCCAGTAAAAACTTTTTTTTTTCTTGCTATAAAGACAAACATTTTGAGCTATGCAATTTGCAAATAGAGCACCCATGGCAAAGGGAATTTCGATTTCTCATTTCATACTTTGTGTTTCACATGGTGTTTTTATTGATGAAAACAAGTGTCATTGATGCCAAAGGGAATTTATAATACAACAATAGTATCATTCAGGAACCAAAGAAGGCAATATGACAACTAGATATCTTGCATGCTCTCATCAGGTGAAGTCGAAATAGGTATGTCATTTATTTATTTTTTCATAGGGTTATGATTCTCTAATTATATTATGAACAACGTTGGTGGGTAGTCTCAATCGAGACATTTCCAACCATATAAGCCACTCTGAAAAACTCCTCATGTATGAGAAGTTATGGCCATTTGAAAATCATCACTTGTAAAGGACCAAAACTATAGGGAAAAAACCCATCAATGAAAATCCTTTAAATAATGTGAAAATTATAGGTGGATCAAGAGTTAAATCCATGGTGTATGGTGAACAAACATGCATGGATTTTAACCTAGTTAAATATCATGCACCTTTCTCAGATCAGATGGAAAATTAGTGCCAACATGTGCACTTGTTAACCAAGAGTGCCCATGACACAAAGAACAATTTTGTTATGACATGTGGTAGTGTTTGTTGGATGTTTTAGAAATTTTGTGACCCCCTTACATATTCACCCATGATGTGGCAGTGTTTGGTTGGCTGACTTGGTAGTGATGTGACCCTCCCTTGAAAGTTATTCATGACGTAGCAATAAGGAGAAGTGGTGTGTTTTGGATTGATGAGGTGACATCAAATGGCAAAAAATGGGTGATACATGGCACCCCTCTAAGGTTACTACATTGAATGATGACATCATGCAAACATCATCCTGCAAGAAACAAATAACCCTAGGACATGTCACATGGTCTAAGGAAAGGGGATGAACAAAAATTTTAAGATCACATGTCACAATCACATGGTATAAGAAAAGGGGTTGAGAAAAAAATAGGGTCACATGGACATGGTTCTATGGGGAGGTTACGCCATAGATCACGGGCGACTCAAGTTTGAGTGGAGATAATTGAGTCGGGATTAACTTTGAGGTTAACTCCTATTGGGCCTCATAATTGTCATAATTTCCTTTCCTTACTTCTTAGTTTTCATACTATTTTCTAATTTTTTCTTGTAATTTGGTTATTATAAAATATGTAGTATGGATTCTAATAGTTTTTTATATGCATTTATTACTTTATTATTTTTATGAATGGATTCAATCATTAAGGTGTCATTTACTTACGAACGGATCCTTATTTTGGACGGGAGTCTATTGATACGATGGGATTTGACGCTGCTTCCTAGGATTATTATTGGAGATCGCGTAGCCTCGGGTTGTTATATTTTTTTTGGAGTGAATTAGTTAAATAGAAGCTTCTAACCTAGTCTTCCGGATGCATTAAGATCGTTGTAGCTTAAATGAGTATCCTGCAAATCTTTATATCCTCAGGATCGCTCATTATCAAAAAAATATTCTATGTCCTTATCTCTTATTGACATGATATAAAAACTCGTATTAAGCCTCAAAATGGATTGTTCAATTGTAATATTGTTTTGACATAAGTTCAAACCTGCGAATACATTTATTGTAACTGGTTTTTTGTAATAGAATGGAAGCGTTTATTACTCAAATTTAATCTATTGCGGTTGATTACATTCATAAGGCAATTCGATTACAATGATTTGGGCCCGATACTGGAAACAACATTATCTTCAATTGTATCATTAAATTGGTTTTTGATTCTCCTGTTTTAGCTATTTCTATTTGCGTAATTGTTCTTAATTTCTCATTTGTTGTTTGTTAAATTGAATGCTCTGTTTTGAATCAGATTTATCGAGATCGTTATAGAATATATTTGTTAAGAGTATTGTCATTTATTTTTGTTTCCTTTAGATTATCATATATTATTATCTTATTTACTTAATCGATTTCGATGGTATGATCCTGTAGTATTGTTTTTCTATTATGTAGTTGTTTTTCCCTAAGAAACAACTTGATATTTAGTAGGTTTTATTTTGTTGTTTCCTTCAAAAGCATTTATAAGTTAATGTTTTGAATGGTTTTATATAATTAGAAATTGCATTTTGATTTGATTTCTTTAATATTTTAGCTTTTCTTTTCAATAGGATAGTATTAACTATCCATACCAACATTTCTCTTTCATAAAATGTGTCGATAACCTTGAAATTGAAAAACGAAACCTATGGTTGATAAATTAATGTGTAGTAGTTATTTGGTACTTTTAGGAACAATTAATTGGCTCAACATTTTGGCGTTTTTGTCAGGGAGGTTGTCAAAGAGAGTGTTAGTTGTATCTCTCGTGGATGGGTATTAAAGACGGAAGGTAATAACTTGCAAATGCACTCAAGTAAAAATATTTTCCTAGTGCCTGATCTCAACTGATACGTTTAGGTTGTATAGTGTGTATGACTAGAAAGAAGCCTAGGACTAGGAACCAGGTAGAGATAGATTATAAATCCACCTCGAAAATCACAAAAATCTAAGGTAAATTTGGCCTTGGAAGAAAGACTTTTATAAATGAAATCATTAGCAAATAAGAATCTCAAGCGTCGGTAGGTCCTCGAGCAATATCTGGGAAGGGTTCTACTATTATTTCCCCTCAAGTAGCAGGGTCACCTGTTGCAGGTAAAACTAAGATTCATGATAAAACTTTAGGATTTGAACAATTCCTTCAATATATACCTGTTAGGAATCTCAATCCTTTTGATAAGACTGAGGGACACTCTCGTAAGTTGAGGGAAGGGGAGGTGAAACAAGTGAACCATACCCTCAACTCTCTGAGCAGGAATTTCATGTGACACCCATTATGAGATGAGAAACCAAATTTCCTAACTTGAGTAGTGTAGTAAGACTCAGTTAAGGTTTAGAACCCCATCAACATGTCATTATTTTATAGATAGGACCACCTGACTACCTGATCCCTTAATGTTATTGGAAGATATTTTACCAAACATAAAATGCAGTAATATTAATGCAAACCTTGACCATAGAATATCCTATTGTTGATCAGCAAGCTAATGCACCAACGAAGGCTATCCCGCTGCAAAACCTTCCAAAATTTCATGGAATGGCCTCTGAATATCTCGAAGCATTTTTGTTTGAGTTTGATATCTTATGCTGAGGATATGGTTATACTACTGACCCCCAAAAATTAAATTTGTTTCCTTCTACCTTAAATGGAGCATCATTATGATGGTTCATGGGATTGGGGGTTGGTACTATAACTTCATGAGATCAAATGAAATATTATTTCCTTAATAAGTATCAATATTATTGTCGATCTAGGTATCTAAGGGAAGAAATATTTAAGATGTTGTAAAAACAAGATGAAACCTTCGAAGAATATGTTCAAAGGTTTCAATATAATTTACATAGTTTACTAATCTACCCAAGGATGTGTTGAAAGCTACTTTGATTAGAGGCATAAAAAATGAATGGATAGAAATGCTTAATTTAATGGGGTAGGGTGACATTTCTAAAGAATAATATGATAACATTGTAAAATGGTGTATCAAGTGTTCACGAGGGAGTACACGAACCAAGCCTATGACTCTCGATCCTCTCAACAGTTCCAATAGAATTGCAGGAGAAGGAGTTACACGAGCAGAGATTGGTAATATTTTAGAATGATTTTATAACTGATATCTTAAGTACATTGAAAAAACATTTGGATGTTTTACAGGTAAAACAAAAGGAGACCGAAGTAGAAAATTCATTAGCTATTTTTTGTCCTCGTTGTTGAAATAAGCACAATTGCAAAGAATGTATGTTGGATACAGTCAAGATATGTGATATTTGCACCAAAGATCACTTGACTGATCATTGTCCTTCGATTCTTGGGTTGAAAGGTGTATACAAGGAATAAGAAGAAGAAAAAAAACCAACATATTTTGTGGCACAATGACGACAATGAAAAAATCACTCATCAGTTATGCTGCAGGAGCCTTCTATGTTTTTTTTCTGGAAAATTTTCTCAACAACAGTTTCCTGGATCAAATTGGCAAGGCCACCAACATTCTCCTACCACCTGGAAGACTTAGCCATATATTTCATCACCCTACACAAATTAGTCATTCCCTGACCCTTCTTGGCTGAATCAACAATATCCTACAACTTCATGGAAAACTACACCAAATAATACATACCCTTCGCAATGGGAAAATAAACTTGCTCAAGGGCCAATGTGGTCCTAGAATTAGAAATTCCCCACTATACCAATTAATCAATCAACGAGAGTGATGCCTTAGCCATAAAATAAACCACCCACACAACCTCCACTTCAATTACCTCCAAACACTCCACCTTCACTTCGACCTCAGTTACCTACACAACCAAATCTGAATCCAAATAACATACTGGTGAAATTTTTTGAAATTCTGGAAACTTCAGACTCCCCCCCTTCCTCTTTGCAATGTAACGAACTACGTCTGAGATTTGGGAGAACAATATTTCTAGAAGATAACTCAAAAAATAAAGATCAACCAGAAAATGACAAACCCGTTAAGGAGCAGTCTTTGAAAGAACATTATCATCCTACCGTAATCATTACTGAAGCATAATCGTCTAGTAAACCAACAAAAAAATAGGAACCCATTGATATTAAAGATACTACACCCTGGTTCCTTGAGATATTAGCCATATTAAAATCACTTGTATACCCTGAATTTGATCTCTTAGGGGAATTACACAATTTATGCATCAAAATCCTTCTCCTACAGGCTAGTAGAGAAATACATATTTATGCTAAAACCATTAAATAATTATGTCTTAAGAAGCATGGTGGGAAACTAAAATACTCCCCTACAATCAATGTTTTATGGAAAATCTCTTATCTCATCCTGGGAAAACAAATACCCATTAAATATGATGACCCTGGAAACCCTGTAGTCATCTTTCAGATTCAGGGATATAATTTCCCAAAAACTTTAGTGGACTTAGGAGCAGTCATAAATATTATAAAACTTAGAAATTGTGGACTCTTTAGAAGAACTAGATTTCAACTGACTCCAACCATGCTGGAAGTAGATGAAAAATCTGTCGTAAAACTGGAAGGGACCTTGGACGATATCATTGTTTATGTAGATTCTTGGGAATACCCAGTGGATTTTCTGGTCCTTGGCCCTAAAAAAAACTGGAAGGACACCCTTTGATATTAGGTAGATCATGGCTTTCCAATGCAGATGCATACATCAGGTGTCGAATTGGAAATATGACAATCGTTAAAGGACCGACTATCAAAAATCTTATCTTATACCCTCCCACTAAACCTAACTTGTAAACTGACACACGATTATCATTTCCCTAGCTTATTAATGTCTATATTTCTTTAGGGAAAGAAACATTTTCTTAGTCTTATTTTCATATGATGGGGGAAAAAAAACTTGTTTAATGGCTATCATTGTAGAATTCTTCATGAGAAATCCTTTTACATAATTATGAAATTTCCATGATTTTTAATCCTTTTTGGTACTATAGAAAAATTATAAAAATGTTCATGTTGCATTCCTCTCATCGCCACTTAAGGATAATTATTTCACTCTGATATTTAAATATTATACGATCATGAGTTTTGAGGACAAAATCAACAAGCTATAAAATTAATTACTACAATACGTTTTACAACATCCCTAGCTCTTAAGGAGTTGGCATGCCACCCCATTTACTAAATAATATACCAAGATCAATAAAAATTGCAATTTGACTGAGGATAAGAGGTTTCATCACGAGCCAACCTACCATATCATAGGATCTAGTGGAGTAACATTACCACTTCTGGTTACCAAGCCAGAGTAATGGCCTTTGGCCTCCAAGTCAAGGGAAAATAGGCCTCATCACGAGCTGACTTGTTCACCTCATTAGCTCCAGTGAATGGCATTGTTATTAACTAGTTACCATGCCAAAACAATGGCCTTCTGTAAAATATTGAAACTTCCATAGTAAATGGGACAATGGAATCTCAATGGGTTAAAAAGGAAACTCTATCAAGGTTATGGACATCTGCTGGAAGCAGAGGACATGCCTATGGTATTGAAGTAAAATTAAAAATTACAATATAGCTTCGCTATTTTGTTCCTTCAAGATTAATAAAGGAAAGATCGTTAAATTTATTATGGACATTTATAAAATATTCCTATAAAGCGGTGATGTTTGGTTTTCCATGAGTATTTCACTACAATTCTACATACTAGGAATATTATTTTCAGAATTTCAACATTTTAAATTAATCTCTTTTATTCTCTCTAATGATGCACTTGACACAAATTTTGTTTCCATCCATCTATTTGTTGCAGAAATATCTAGATGCCTTCATTTTGTCTGCATCATCTGTGGGTTATATTAAATCGAGTCATTATTACACCTCATGCATCATAAATATCTTAATGATTTACTCACATGCCACATATACACTCTGCTTGCTATCTTTTCCTTTTCAAGGTTACTCTTCTGCAACCTTATCCCCTAATTGTGCCAAACCTTCCATCCTATTAAAAATTTATTAACGTCCACGGACGAACTCTACTTTTATTAAGGGGGGTGAGTTGGCACTGAAAAATGACTTGATTTATGAATTTTCAAATACTATTGCATGTTATGATCACTAATCCTCTATACTTTGAGTAGAGTTACTATTATCACACATTATGAATTCTGATGTTTCCTGCTGCAAAATTCTCACCTATTGTATAGTTAACAATGGGTGTCCATTTGGTCTCATATGAACCACTCAATTATAGGCTTCAGAACAAGTGCACGACATCTTGAATCAAGCTGTATGGATGAAATATTTTGAACAGTTATAGGGTTTTGATAATGAGGTAGCATCACAATTCTCAAGGAATTTGGACATTGACACAACAATGGTGAGAAATATTAAAATACAATTAAGTGAAGGTGCAAAATTGGAAGTAACAGGTCTTCCGAAAGAAGGATAAAAGTGGTACGAAATACACACTTCTCTCCAGAATGTGGCCCTCTTGTTACTGAATACTGGTGAATAATTGATTAAAAAAGGAAATGGGTATAACCCCAATTCATTGCCTAAACCATGGAAATAAGTAGCATGGAGCGTCCAATGGTATATTGCTTGTGACGGAAGGTACGTGTTTGAAATAGGATGCAGAGTGTTGTCCTTGATGGCAACCCACTAAATGAAGATGAAGACATGCGACTGTTGACATGTGTTTTCCTTGATGGCAATCCACCTGATGAAGTTATTCTTGATTTAATGGGCTTGGTAAATGATGTAAATCTGATGTGATATGATGCTTGTTGATATTATGATGTTGAGTGTTGTCCCTGAAAGGCAACCCACTTGATAAAGATGATGGAAAATTACTGGATGAAGTTGTGCTTGATAGAATATGTCTTGTACAGAAGGCAATGAAAGGGTCGGCATATTATGAATCAATGATGAAAAGTATGTCTCATTGCATACGTGGATGTATCTGAGATCGCGTATGCACGGAAACAATTCCGATCGTATGGGAAAAAGCGCTCATAGTGTGGCCCGTGGTGGTAAGAGGCTCATGGTATTGTTTTGGCTCATGGTATTGAAAAAGGGGCCCGTGGTATTGAAGGCTCATGGTATTGATTTGGCTCATGGTATTGAAAAAGGGGCCCGTGGTATTGAAGAAGGATAAACCTATATAAAGAGAAGAAATTCATTATGCAAATCGTGGGTGTGGGAGCAAGATGTCTAAGCTTGAATGAATACTTCTCTGTGAAGTATATCTGTATGGAAAGGGTAAAGGTTTGATGATAGATCTGAATCTATGATGCACCTATGAAGAAATGATGAAGCGGGATTTCTAGATCTAAAATGTATCTGTATTTGCTAGATCTGTTTATGGAAGGCTTAGATCTGAAATGAGGCGAACATATGTCTGAAGTAAAAGGGTAAATCTGAATTGAATGTATGATCTGAAGAAGTATGCTGCTCTATGATGGTTGAAGATCTATACGCTACTTCGCCGAAGAGGAAGCGCGTATATACGCGGCTTCGCTGAAGAGAAATCGCGTATGCGCAATAAAATTAGCTTTGTAATTTGTACTGAAGTATACGCCGGTTTATATGGAAGGAAGCGCGTATATACGCGACATCAGAGAAAGGAAAGCGCGTATGCAAACTAGGGTTTGCTGAAGTAAAGGGTATGAAATATATGATCTGTTTTGCTGTGTTTCTACTATCTGATCTGTGTTGATAAGTATCTGTTGGTGATGTATGTTTGTGCTTAAAAGTATGGAAAGGATCCAGTCTGAAAATATGATGAAACGTGGCCTGCAAGTGTTTTTCTATTGAAGTTGTTGGATCCAGTGTGAAAATTGATGAAACGTGGTCCAAGGTGGTGCTGAGGGTTGTAGCCTTCAGTCAGGGGGTGGTAGCTCCCTTCCAGGTGAGGCTGGTAAACGAGATCAGGGGGTCGTAGCTCCCTTCCCGGTGAGGCTGGTAAACGAGATCGGGGGGTCGTAGCTCCCTTCCAGGAGAGGCTGGTAAACGAGTCAGGGGGTTGGAGCTCCCTTCCAGGAGAGGCTGGTAAACGAGCGCAGGTGGGTGCCTGCGTGCTGGTCAAGTCTGCGCCAGCACATATTTTGTAAGATGTTTTCTCTATAATAAAATATTGAAGGCTGAGCAACTGCAGCGGTGGTTTTCTCCCGATTTGGGTTTCCACCTAAAAATCCTGGTGTTCATGTGTGATGCTTTTTGTGATGGTTTATTCTGTTCTTACTGCACATGTTTACTGTTTATAGAACATCTAATAAATGAATGATGGAATGATATAAGTGAAGAACTAATGGTATAATTAGATCTCTGGGTATACGCGAGTTGCATGAAGGATTTCCGTGTATATACGCTAGTTGGCTTCATCAAAGTAGCGTATGGGTTTAGAGAGTGAAAAAGTAAAAAGTTTAAATATACTGTAAATACTGATTCACCCCCCCCTCTCAGTATTTTTCCCAACAATTGGTATCAGATCAGGTCCTTGTGGAGAAGCTTGATCGCTTAAAGGAGATCCGTCGCAATGGGAAGTCAAGAAGGAGTAATGTCTATAAAGCCACCTCTATTCAATGGAAGCAATCTGATATTCTGGAAGGTACGTACAAAAGCATATCTGTAAAGTCTTGGTGCAGATGTATGGGCAATCGTGGAAGAAGGTTATCAATACCCGGCAAGTATTCCTACTGATGCAGCAGAAAGGAAGAAGTATGAAACCAATGCCAAAGCAGTAAATGTCTTGCTAGGAAGCATGTCTGAATCAGAATTTGCTAAAGTGATGCGGCTACATTCAGCAAAAGAAATATGGGACAAAATCATTCTGAGCTATGAAGGAGACACAAAGGTAAAAAGTGCAAAACTCCAAACTCTTAGAATTGAATATGAAAATTTGAAGATGCATAGTGATGAGAGTGTTGCCGGTTTCTTTCTTCGTCTGGATGATATTGTAAATCGAATGAGAAATTTGGGTGAAACCATAACTGATACTACTCTGGTGGAAAAGGTCTTAAGATCCTTGACTTCTAAATTTGACTCAGAAGTTTCGGCTATTGAAGAAAGGCAAGATCTGCAAACTCTTTCTATTGTTCAATTGCATGGTATTCTGACTGCTTTTGAAATGAGACAAGGAGGTCCTTCCCAAATTAGAGAAGCTGCTTTTAAGGCATCTACAAAAGGAAAGGAAAAGAAAGTTGTCAAAGAATCCAGCTATATATCCGATGAAGAAGAAGCGAATTTCGTGAGAAAGCTCCAACTAGGTACTGGAAGATTCAAAGGTAAGCTTCCCTTCAAATGTTTTGAGTGTGGAAAAGTTGGTCATTATGCTGCTAAATGTCCTTATAGAGAAAAGCATGGTAAAGGGAAACAATTTGAAAAGAGAAAGAGTTATTATGCAAAAGAAGATGATGATGAAGTGTCCAGTGAAGATGAAGATGATTCTGACCATGATCTGAAAGTGCTCATGGAAAAGAAGCAAAAGAAGAAGGTTACTCAAGGAAAGGAGATACCTCAGAAATCATGTATAGCAAAAATTGAAGAAGATGAAACAGATTCTGATGAAGCTCTACAAGTGCTCATGGCAAAGAAGAAAAAGAAGAAGGCTACTCGAAGCAAGGAGATATCTCAGAAAATTGAAGAAGATGAATCAGATAGTGATTGGGGTCATCCTTTGCATGATCTTGGCGGTACAAACAATAATGAAGTTTGTGAAAGTAGTGTTTTGGAAATAGAGAAAGCTCTCAAGATCAAATATGAAGAACAACAAAGAGCAATTGATAAGAAAGATTCTATCTACAATGAGATGATCTCTCAAATGAAAGATCAAATAGAAATGTTGAATGGACAGGTGGACAAGTATCAAAGGTTTCATACTTATGCATCCAATCGAATTAAAGAACTAGAAGCAGATCTTGAAAAATCAAGCAAGAAGAATGAAGGACTTGAAGCTGCAATCATCTCTCTGTAGGCAGATCTAGAAGCATCAAGTAAGAAAAATGAGGAACCTCTACAATCATTTGAAAAGGAAGGCCTTGAAGAAGAAATCATATCTCTCAAAGAAGATCTGGAAAAATCAAATAAGAATAATGAAGAGCTAGAACAAACATGTGAAGAAAACGAAAATTGGTTGAAAGAAGAGATCCTAAATCTGAAGGATCAAGTAGAAGATGGAAGAAGGAAAGAAGAAACCATGACAAAGCAATGTCAAGCCTTGGAGGTTGAGGTAAACATTCTCAAAGGTAAATTAGAAGAAAAGGTTAAACTTTTGAGGTTTCAAGATAGTACTAATATTTTGGACAATATTCTGAGTAATGAAAGGTCTCCTGCTATCAAACTTGGTCTTGGTTTTCATGAAACTGTTAAAGGAGAATCTAGCTCACAAGGAAGTGCTAAAAATTCAGAGGATGTCAATGCAAAACCTGAAGTGTTGAAAGAAATAAAAGATCAACCAACAATCATGAATTCTCAAAAGAATTCATTCAAGAACGTTGAATGTTTTAAATGTCATAATTATGGGCATGTTGTAGCAAATTGCAGGAGCAGATCATTTCAGCCACAAACAAACAGGTTCTACTCAGAAAGGTACTCTAGTTTCTTTAGGGGATATTGTTTTTCATGTAACAAGTATGGACACAAAGCAGCTGATTGTAAAAGGAGGAAGAATAGAAATACTCATTATGATTCTTATGTTTATTTCTCTGACCACATGAGATGTTATGCTTGTAACAAGTATGGACATGTAGAAAAAGAATGCAGGATGAACAGATCTGGGAAAGTGGACAATTTTCAGCACACAGTTGGAAAGCTCAAGCAAATTTGGAAAACGAAGGAGGACCGATCAGAAACGTAGGGAATTCTGACCCTACTGCAGTCATTCGCTTCTGAAGCTGACTTTTCTTATTGACTGCAGGAATGATGTGAGATACATTATGAGATCTAGTAATGTATCATCACAAGGGGAGCAATGCATGATGACTCTCATGGTTGATTTGATTATACTGGTTATGTTTACTTCTAACAGCGCATCTGATGTGGAAAGGACAGGTACAGGAGGTACAAGCTCAGGAAGAAATGAAGGTGTGAAATTTTCTATATTTCACTTTCCATACGCGGGTTAGATGAAACAAAGTCACGTATACACGCGAGTTCCAGCAGACACAGCCGCGTATGCATTGATGATGAGAAAATTTATCTGATAGCTGAAGATCTGGAGCAGAGGTCCAGGGGGAGCATCAGTCTGACTGTTGATGATTGCACTGATAGCATTATTCTGGTTATACTCATGATAATGAAATGATACATGGGTTCTTGTGTTGCAGATTATGGATGAAGCTTGGTTGCTTTATGATGAAGAGCATTCATTGTTGAGATGAAAGTCTTATAATTCAGAGATGAGGACAGATCATGCAGAGATTGTTGCTGATGACTTGCTGTTGTAAGGTGCTTCAGATTGCACAAGCTAAGGAAGAGCCTTTGGTTTGGGGAGCGATGGTTGAATACTAATGATTGCATTGTTGGCAATATGATTGCTTATTCTTTGGTTTTTGTGATACTCATGCTCAAATGAAGATGACTTGGTACATGGTTTATTATGATGAGTTTTTGAACCCTGGTTGCTGATAAGTATCTTTTGTACTCTCACATGGATGAGTTGGATGTCATTTGATTCAGAAATAAATCATGCAAAGTTTGTTACTATGGTTGAGAGATCTTTTACCTACATATGTTACTTCATGTTAAATCTTGAAGATCATGATGATGTTGGACCACATGGATGATTGCTTGATACCTATGTGAAGATGTTGTTCTGATATGAGAATCTCTCCTGAAAATATTGTATTGATGTTGCAAAGAATCTGAAGGCTTGGTTACTATTGTGTTGATGCTGCTTGGTTGGATGACGCTTGGGGCACGCAACTACTGATTGTTCTATCTATACGTATTCCAGGGAAGCATAATATTCAAATATCTCGGAAAAGTGAACATTGTCTCTACCTCACAAAGGATCAGTTTTGGTTAAAATATAGAAGATGGTATTGTATACGCGGGTTTCCTGAAACACAGTCGCGTATATACGCGAGTTCCTACACAGAAAACTGCGTATGTCTGATTGCTGACAATTTTTGCTTGGAGTCAGCTCTCTTCAGCACAGCTGCAGTACTGTTTGGTATCTCTAATACTGTTTGGTATCTCTGGTGGTGTTCCAGTTCTCATAATTCTATTTCCCATATTTTGATAAAGATGCCTTGATGATTTGTTGGTGAAAGTGTTCAGGCTGCACAAACTAAGGGGGAGCCTTAGTCATATGAAAAGGATGCTTGGTTGCACATATTCAGGGGGATCAGTGACATTGCTGAGTACAATGCATTGTTGGCATTATGGTGGTTCTGAAATATGTTCTCTTTCTTGAGGATTTTCTAGGTGTTGGTCTTAAATGGTCACACTTGTATTTTGATGAAAAGGTCTTGTTGAGACCCATGATGTAAAATTGTAATTTTCAGTCATATAAGGACTTGTCAAATTTGTAAACCCACTTGGTTGGGTAGCTGAGTCAAATTTTGTAAACCCACTTGGATGGGTAGCTGAGTTGAAATGTGTAAACCCACTTGGTTGGGTACTTGAGTCTCTTATGTAAATCCACTTGGTTGGATGTTTGATGTAAGTATGAGTCATTGGTGATAGGAAAGTCATAGAGTCATGTACTCCATTGGAAAATATGTTTGATGATTCCGCATGAACTCAGGGGGAGCTTGGTCACTTCAGTATACATCAGATCTGCAGAACGCTTCTTCTACATGAGGAGAAAAGGGGGTGAGTGTGTTGGTTTTGATCCGCCCGTTGCCCTTGATGTCAAAGGGGGAGAATGTGTTGGTTTTGATCCGTGTTGGTTTTGATCCGTTGGCTTTGATCCGCCCTTTGACCTTGATGCCAAAGGGGGAGAATGACATGGTGTTTGAATAAAGAGGAAGAATGGTGTCAAAATTGGAGAGAGTGACATGGTATCATTGTATTCTTAATGTACCTATCTGTTGTGGTAACCAAACACCATCGTGGTTGCCATCAAGTCCAAAGGGGGAGATTGTTGGAAATATGATGCAGAGTGTTGTCCTTGATGGCAACCCACTAAATGAATATGAAGACGTGCGACTGTTGACATGTGTTGTCCTTGATGGCAATCCACCTGATGAAGTTATTCTTGATTTAATGGGCTTGGTAAATGATGTAAATCTGATGTGATATGATGCTTGTTGATATTATGATGTTGAGTGTTGTCCCTGAAAGGCAACCCACTTGATAAAGATGATGGCAACTTACTTGATGAAGTTGTGCTTGCTAGAATATGTTCTTGATGAAGAAAATATGATGTATCTACAGTGTGTATAGAAGGAAATGAAGAAAGGAATTCAGAATGTGCTCAAAGTATGATGAAAAGAGTATGTCTCTATGAATACGCGGATCTGTCTAAGCGAAGTCGCGTATGCACGCGGAAAAGAACGTTCCAAGTCGTGTATGGAAAAACACAGCTCATAAAAGTGGGGCCGTGGTATTGAAGGCTCATGGTATTGTTTTGGCTCATGGTATTGAAAAAAGGGCCCGTGGTATTGAAGGCTCATGGTATTGATTTAGCTCATGGTATTGAAAAAAGGGGCTCATGGTATTGAAAAAGGGTAAACCTATATAAAGAGAAGAAATTCATTGTGCAAATTATGAGTGTGGGTGCGAGATGTTTGGGCTTGAATGAATACTTCTCTGTGAAGTATATCTGAATGGAAAGGGTTTCAGTTGAATGATAGATCTGAATGTATGATGCACCCATGAAGAAATGATGAAGAAGGGAATCTAGATCTGGAATGTATTTGTATCTGCTAGATCTGTTTATGGAATGATTAGATCTGAGATGAGGCGAACATGTACGGAAATGAGGTAAATCTAGGTTGAATGTCGATGCGAAAAGTGTCTTTTGTGATGGTTGAAGATCTATATGCTACTTCGCCGAAGAGGAAGCGCGTATATACGCGGCTTCACTGAAGAGAAAGCGCGTATGCACAATAAAATTAGCTTTGTAATTTTTACTGAAGTATACGCCGATTTATATGGAAGGAAGCGCGTATATACGCGACATCAGAGAAATGAAAGCGCGTATGCAAACTAGGGTTTGCTGAAGCAAAGGGTATGAAATATCTGATTTGTTCTGCTGTGTTTCTGCTATCTGATCTGTGTTGATAAGTATCTGTTGGTGATGTATGTTTGTGCTTAAAAGAATGGAAAGGGTCCAGTGTGAAATATGATGAAACGTGGCCTGCAAGTTGTGTTCTATTGAAGTTGTTGGATCCAGTGTGAAAATTGATGAAACGTGGTCCAAGGTGGTGCTGAGGGTTCGCGCCCGGTCGGGGAGTGGTAGCTCACTTCGGTGAGGCGGCGCGGATCGGTCGTAGCTCCCGCTTCCGGTGAAATTTGGGTAAACGAGATCGGGGTCGTAGCTCCCTTCTAGGAGGCTGGTAAACGAGGCAGGGGGTTGGAGCTCCCTTCCAGGAGAGGCTGGTAAACGAGCGCAGGTGGGTGCCTGCGTGCTGGTCAAGTCTGCGCCAGCACATATGTTGTAATATGTTTTCTCTATAATAAAATATTGAAGGCTGAGCAACTGCAGCGGTGGTTTTCTCCCATCTTGGGTTTCCACCTAAAAATCCTGGTGTTCATGTGTGATGCTTTGTGTGATGGTTTATTCTGTTCTTACTGCACATGTTTACTGTTTATAGAACATCTAATAAATGAATGATGGAATGATATAAGTGAAGAACTAATGGTATAATTAGATCTCTGGGTATACACGAGTTGCATGAAGGATTTCCGCGTATATACGCTAGTTGGCTTCATAAAAGTAGCGTATGGGTTTTAGAGAGTGAAAAAGACAAAAGGTTGAATATACTGAAAATACTGATTCACCCCCCCCCCCCCCCCTCTCAGTATTTTTCCCAACAGTACGACGTAGTGAGGGGACACCATCTCAAACTAATGGCATCCATGAGGTGAAAGGTAACTCTAAGCCTTCCTCAATTCACTATAGCATGATACCACTACTAGGGAACGAAGGTCCAAGGACCAACTCTCGGTTGTCAGTCATCATGGAATTATTAAGTTATTAGTTATAAGAAGTCTCAATCAAATTCAGCAGACATTGAAAGTATTCCATGGAAACCTTGATGTTGGTCAAGACATTCCTTTGAGAAATGAAACAATCATTGGAACATTTAGGAACATTTTAGTTAGTGATATGAAACTAGAAAGAGGCAACTGGGAAAATTTAAATGAAACTCTAGCGACAAAATATATCTTACAAGGAAATGTACAAACTGTAAAATCTAAAAAACTCAACAGAGAAGATAAAATAATGGCATAGGTTCTAGTTTCGTTACCTAAGAAGAGAAGGAGGATAGCTAGACTTTTTAAGCAAGGTCAGAGTTATTTGAACCCTCCTGAGTAGTTACAAAAAGGAAACTTGACTCAAATTTTCTTCAATTTAGAAGAGATGCACCAAGAAACCTTTAGAGAAAAATTAGCACAAAAATTACCAACTTCAGAACATATAGAGCAGGAAACAGAAATAGTTGAATCATTAGAAGGGATAGAGGGTCTACTGGAAACTGTGAACTTCGGAGAAGCCACGACCACTTAAGTAGAAGAACTTGTAGCCCATTTTGAAAACCCTCTTGATCAGGGGGCTTCACCTAATTCACCAGTTTTAACCTCTCCTGTTAGTTCTTCAGCTACTGTTATTCTGGAGTTGGATGATGACCCTGAAGTTGTTTCATCCCAAGCGTGTTATACAGACTCTGTTGCTACTATACTAGAGCCTTCCTTTTGAGAGGGAACAAATCCATGATATTTTGAAGATTTTATGGATGAAGGACGAGATGATGACACTGGATTTTTAGCTAAACGTTAGACTAGTTTCCCTGGCGAGGAATTCTTGAAGATGACAAGGGAAGTTGAAAATTCATTGATAGTCGAACCCACTCAGGAAATCATTTTCGCGAAGCTCGAGAAATTAGTTTTTTTTTCTTCTCCAGTAGCCTTTGTTAGCAGTTTTGTTTAGATGACCATAAGTACCAAAGCTGGGAGAAATAAAGGAAAATGAAATTTTCATGAAATAATTGATAAATTGGAGAAAGAAAATAAGAAACTACGAATAAAGGTACAACAACTAAAAAATTGGTTGCATGGAAGTAAGAAGTTTCATAAAGGTCATATGAAGAGGCCTAGAAAAAAAGAAGGAAACTTGGGAAATAGAAGTCTAGATTGATTTCATATCTGGCTCGGATGACAAAAGTACCAAGACAGATTTTTTTCTTATTTCTACTGAAGTAGGAGCCTATACTGACTCTGAGCTATAGATGATTAATGCCCCTCCTAGCCTTGTTAAAATAGGAACTCAAACTGAGTCACCTTTTACCTTTAATGACAAAATATTAAAAGAAAATGATGTACCTACCTATACTCCCTTTATTGTAGCAAAATTTGTCAAAGTCTTGCACAAAACTATGAAGAAACAACAGGAGACCATAGCAAGGTATCAGGGAGAATTGGTGTCTTCGAGGAAACATCAAAAGTTGATCCAATGATTCAAAGCACTAACAACAAAAAAATATGAGACCTATATGCAACTAAGATAATTTGATAAGGAAGTGCATAATTTAAAGGAACACCTTGAGAAGGATGCAGAAAAAACGAAGGAAATTTGCTCCATTTATTCAGATACCTTGGAATGCAGGTCCCTAACTCATAATTATGCTTTAAATTTACTTGAGCTATATATGTTAATTAAAGTAAAAGCTACACAATTTGGACAGCCACATGAGTTTAGAAATTTATTGGGTTTCATTTCTACTTTTTGCAAATAGGATGAGTATACACAGTCTCTTCTCTATGAATTATGTATGCATAATTTCTTTTTGGAAGAGCATGTGGAATAAAATCTTGTCCCATTTATTGGGTATGTTCAATTTCAAGCCTTCAATTTATCATTTTCAAGGAACTAGGTGAAATTGGAAAAATATTATCCCACCTTATAGATGATAGAGCATAGTCTTTATCTTTAGGTTAGAGGGGAACCTAATAACCCCTTCCGCACACAAATTCGTCATGATATTTTCATAGAGAAACTTTGTGTTTCACTTGCACTTGCATAGATTCAATATGATGTATTTCATTCAGGGATGTAATATTTAGAAGACATTAGAGAGGAGGCTATTCGTGGCGCTAAGGTGAGATGGCAAGCATCATCTAATGAAATCAAGAATAGAGAGTCATTTGGTTATCACGATTTTAAGTATGCCATGACCAAAGTAGAAGACTATGTTCACTAGGTATTGGAAAGAGGTGTCAATTGGATAGGATGCAGGTATAGATGCCCCATGATCTGGTGCCCTCAGTATTTTTATAAATATGATTATGAATTATCAGAAGTAGGTAAGTATGTAGCTTTTGAAGAAATCCAAACTAGAAATGGATTCAAGTGTAGAGGAGAGAAAGCTTATGAAGCTTACTCCTTAACTTCCTTACATATAAATAATTTACTTGCATGAGGTCATGCCAATAGGTCAGCTGGAGGGTGATGTTGGGCTTCATAATTTTCATAATTTTCTTGCCTTACTTCTTAGTTTTCATACTATTTTCTAATATTTTCTTGTAATTTGGTTATGATAACTTGTGTAGTATGGATTCTAGTAGTGTTTGATATGCATTTATTATTTTATTATTTTTATGAATGGATTCGACCATTAAAGTGTCATTTACTTACGAGCATATCCTTATTTTGGACATGAGTTTATTGATGCAATGTAATTTGACGCTACTTCCTCGGATGATCATGGGAGATCGCATAGTCTCAGGTTGTTATAGTTTGTTTGGAGCAAATTAGTTAAAGACAAGAGCACGAACTTGTCTTCCCAATGCATTAATATATTTATAGCTTAAATGAGCATCCTGAGAATCCATGTAGATTCTCAGGATCACTCATTTATTAAAAATAGATTCTCTCTCCTTATCTCTTATTGACATAATATGAAAACTCGAATTAAGCCTCAAAAGGGGTTTTTTAGTTGTAATATTGTTTCGACATAAGTTCAGACCTGTGAATACATTTATTGTAATTGGTTTTCTGTAATCGAATGAAATCGTTTATTACAAAAAATTTAATTCGTTGTGTTGAAACCTTTCATAAGGCAGTTCGGTTCCAATGATTTGGGCCCAATCCTAGAAACAAAATTGTCTTCACTTGTATCATTAAATTGGTGTTTGATTCTCCTGTTTCAACTATTTACATTTGTGTAATTCTTCTTAATTTATCGTTGTTTTTTTGTTAAATCAAATGCTTTGTTTTGAATCCAATTTATCGAGATCGTTATAGAATAGATTTGTTGTAGTTAATTTCTTAAGAGTATTGTCATTTCTTTCTGTTTCCTATAGATTATCATAGATTGTTATCTTATTTAATTAATTTCTTTTGATGGTATGATCTTGTAGCATTGTATTTCTATTATGTAGTTGTTTTTCCCTAAGAAACAACTTGATATTCAGTAGGTTTTCTTTTACTGTTTCCTTTAGAAGCATTTAGAAGTTAATGTTTTGAATGGTTTTCTATAATTAGAAATTGTATTCCGAGTTGATTTATTTGATCTTGTAGATTTTATTTTCAATAGGATAGTAGTATCTAGCCATACCAACATTTCTCTTGCATAAACTATGTCGATAACCTTGAAATAGAAAAATAAAACCTTGGGTTGATAAATTAATGTGTAGCATTTAGTTGGTCCTTTAAGGAAAATATAATTGGCTCAAAAAACCCATGGTCAACCCTCGAAGCCATGGGGCTACCCCATACATTTTATATATATATATATATCATGTCAAGTCTCCAATGAAGGAGACACAACATTCAACCACAAGTTTTATAATTGAAGTCGAAGCCATAGATGGTATAATGGCATGGTATGCGACTAGTGATATGGTCGATATCATATCCGACTGGTGATATGCTTTATATCATGTAGAAATTATACAAACATATGTATATGAATAGATTAAATATGGTCAAGCAATGTACTAAAGCTAGATATTGAATCCTTCTACAAGTCAATTGCAGAAAATAAACACGATTGCCAATCACAACAAGTAAAGAAAGAAGAAAATCAAACCACCACATAGATATTTTCCCGGGGAAATATTGTTTCTCAAAACCCCTCTATATTTTATTGTATATTCACCATGGAATCATGAAACAATTAAAATTCACTCTTCTCACAAGAGTCTCTTGCACTCTCACAACTGTCTCACGCTGACCTGAACAAAATCGACCAACACTTAGCCAATTTCCTGCCTCTAACGAGCATGCCTTGCTTTCACAATTCCTGATGAATGAAATCCCTATTCTTTAGGAATTTTTGCCTTCCAAAATTGTGCAAGCACCATGGGAAATCCAATGGATGTCTAGTTGCATGCAGGAAACCTACTAATGATACAACTGATAGTTAACCTCCCTTTAACCTTTGTCTCAACTGGGTCTCCACTGGAACTGACATGCATGAAACTATTAATAGTAAATCATCAGTTACATGGCAGATCACTAATTGTGAAATAACTATGATTTAATTCACTTGATCTCCCACTAGTGCAAGAACTAGTTACAACTAGTTCAACTAACTTTAACTCACCTAATTGAGTTAACTAATTACTCATGCATTAAACCAATGCACTAACTACAACTTGAACTCCATAACTAATAGAATCACTCTACATGCCTCACCAACCACCCTCAACTTGAAATTCATGAGCTAACTGATTTTATCACACTCAGTTAACTATTACAAGTGATTATGAGATAAGAATACATTTTATTTTCCAATTTAATTAATGGACAATTAAATTAGACACTACACCAATTTATTAATTAAATTGGCTTTCACATTAATGTATCGCTAGGACCTTTGGTCCCACACTAGCGTGTGTGCTACAATTTATTGTTGAATTTCAACACTCCCTCTCAATAAGAAAGGGATTATCTACCACCCTGATCCTGCCTCTATGGTATTCGAATTTTCTCCTGGCGAGCTCCTTCATCAAAATATTTGTATCATGATCCTCTGTGGGAATGTACTGAAGTATCATAATGTGTCTTTGAACAAAATATTTGAGATGGTGGTACCAGATGTCTATGTGCTTGGACCTATCATGGAATACTGGATTAACCGAGAGTTTAATGCAACTCTGATTATCACAATGTATCACCGTCAGATCCATCTGAGAACCAAAAAAACCAACCAGAATCTTCCTCATCTAGATGACCTCACATGCAGCCTGACTTGCTGCCATGTACTATGCATCAGCTGAAATGAGTGCCAGAGATCATTGCTTCCTACTATACCAAGAAATTTTTTGTCGATCCTATGTTGAAGATCCCTCCATATGTGATCTTTATGTCTAATGGATTGCCTGCCCAATCTACATCTGTAAAGCCTTGAAGCTTCAATCCCTCTGTCTGTCTATACCATAATCCATACTTTTTCGTGCCCTTGAGATATCTCAAGACATGATTCCCCACCTTCCAAAAGAGCTTGGTTGACTTAACCATAGCTTGACCCACCTAGTTAACTGAGTAGAAAATGTCTGGTATGGTGTTCACCAAGTACATCAGTGAACCCACTAGCTTCATGTAAACAGTAGCGTCCACTACTTCTCCTGAAGTAGCATCCTCTTTCCTCCAATTTCTTGGAAGAGGAGTCTCCATGGGTTTACAGCTTTCCATGTGAAACTTACCCAAAATCACTTTGGCATAATTTCCTTGAGAAACAAATAGCTCACCATCCTGCTGCTAAATTTCCAAACTAAGGAAATAGTGAAGGAGTCCCATGTCCTTCATTTCTAACTCCTGTGCAAGATCCTCCTTGTAAGAATTTATCAGCTGCTCATCACCTGTCAAAATTAGATCATCAACATAAGGTACGATAATCAAGAGCTTACCATCAACCACAATCTGGTACAGGTTCGCATCTGCTTCAATTTTCGTGAAGCTCAACTCGGTGAAATAGATGTCAATTCGAGTGTACCAAGCACGAGGTGCTTGATTCAACCCATACAGTGATCTCTTGAGTCAACACACATGTGACTTACTTTCAAAGATCTCAGAACCTTCTAGCTTCTCTATGTACACTTCTCCCCCAATAACTCCATTGAGAAACACAGTTTTTACATCCATCTGATGTATCTTCCACCCCATCTACGCTGAGAGAGAAAGGATAGATCTAATCAATGAGTATCTTGCAACCAGTGAGAAATTCTCCTCATAGTCAATCCCTTCAAATTATGAGAATCCCTAGGCTACAAATCTATCCTTGTACTTCTCCACACTCCCATCAGCTTCTTGCTTCACCTTATAGATCCATCTAGATCCAACCACTGATTTTTCCGACTAGTCTTCGAACAACTTCCCATGCATTGTGCTTGATGATGGAGTCATACTCCTCAACCATATCGTCAACCCAAATTGGTTGTTGCACTGCTTCCTCAAAGGAGGATGGTTCTATCACAATACACTTGCTCATAAGAACTATGTATCTAGTAAACTTTTCTGGAGACTGTCTCTGTCTGCGTAGTGAAGTAGGTGCTCCTACATGCTTTGCCACATCAAGAATCAACCTATCAGCTTCCGCGGTGCGCCTTCTACCATTTCAGGTGGATGGATCTCTATGAATGTTTTCTGCCACTCCATGATCCTCTGCATGTGGCTGCTCCACATCTTGAGGTTCATCCTTTGGAACCAAGAGTTCCTCATCTCCATGCAAATCCATCTCCCTCTCAAGGGACAATTGCATGGCTTTCTCCTCATCAAATTTTATATCCTGTCTCACAACAGTCATCTTGTTGTTTGGAAAATACACCCGATAGTTTTGGGGAGTATCATTGTACCCCAAAAATATCCCAATCTCAGTGGTTGGTTCGAGCTTCTTCCTAGAATCTTTGGTCACATGCACATATATAGATGAGCCAAAAATTTAAAATATGAAACATCAAATTTCTTACCAGAAAAATTCTCCTCTGGTGTACTCCTGCCAAGTATCTGATGAGGACTATGGTTTTGCACAAATACTGTTGGGTTGCATGCCTCCACCCACAAATGCAACGGTAGGCCCTGATCATGCAACATCGCTCATGCTCCACCCAAAATTGTTCTGTTCTATCTTTCTTCCACCCCATTCTGTTATGGGTTATGAGGTGCAATCAACTCTCTCTGAATTACTTCTTTTCTACAGAAGTTCTTGAATTAATTGGAGATGTAATCACCACCATTGTCGCTCCTAAGAGCCTTCACATGCTTCCTCATATCTTTCTCCACCAGTGCTTTTAACTCAAGAAATTTTGAGAATGTATGATATTTCTTCTGCATGAAGTAGATCCAACACTTTCTAGAAAAATCATTAACAAAGATCACATAGTACCTGTGCTTTGTTGTCGAAGCAGTAGAGAATGGTCCACACACGTCTGAGTAAACTTTCTCAAGGATTTTCGAAACTCGGTTCTCCTTCTCGTGAAAAGTGGCCTTTGCATACTTCCCCATAGTACATCCCTTGCATGTGTCTAACTACGCAAGAGTACCCTTGGGAAGACCCTTAGAAATTTGCTGCATGACCTTCAAGGCTCCATGGTGTAGATGGGCCAATCTCATGTGCCATAAGTCACCCTCATCCTAGCTCACCACTTTGTCCGCCTTACCCATCAATCCTGCGCAGCTATCTGCATCAAGTTTGTAGAGGTTCTTCACACAAATCCCAATCTTCTTGGATTATCATGTGGCTTTGTGTCGAAGGAAAGCTTTTCCTTCACTGAAAATGACATCATAGACTCTATCCTCTAAAATTTCGACTGAAACTAAATTTTTCTTCAAGCCTGATACATGCATTACATATTTTAATAAGAAGGGTTTACCTGACTGTCTCTGGAAGGTAACTGTACCAATCCCGGTAGCACTATACCGCCTGTCATCACCCATTTATATATGCATCTGGAGGTCCTTCTCCTCCAACCTACTGAAAAGTTATTTGTCTCCCGTCATTAGGAAATATGCACCACTTTCCAAGTACCACACTAATCCCATTGCACTTGACACCATGCATGTAATGAGAGAGAATTCAAACTCAAATTGTGAGGCCAAAGCCTCACCAGCTGCAGATCCTGAAGCCTTCTTGTTCTTCTTGTTTTGTGGACAATTAGTGGCATAATGTCCATGCTCGTGACAGTGAAAACACTTCACTCTAGACATGTCGCGCTTCTTGCCATCTTTTCCGGAATCAGATTTGGAATAGGATTTCTTTCCTTTCCCCTTATTTTCCTTAACATCCAAAGCACAATTTTATTCATCATCATTCTTAGATGAAGATACATCTCTGGTATTCCGCCTAAATTAATCTTGCACCAAATCCAACGAAAGTCGTTCCCAATCTGGAAGCATCTCCCTCCCATTGACAGAGTCCTGATAACTATGCCAAATCTTACGAAGGCCTAGAAGAGTTAGGCTCACCCAATTCATCATCTGAAATAGTAATTCTGATGCTCCCAAACTCATCCTGACATTGGACAAACTTTGTTAAATATTTCGGAATAGTGTCGCCTTTCTCCATTTTTATTTTCCTGAGCTTTTCCTTCAGTGCCAATTTTCTATGATCACTGCTGCTCTAAAACATATATGTCAAAGCTTTCCACATTGCATATGGTGTCTCTTTTCCATGGAGACTTGAGA
Organism: Pinus albicaulis; assembly: GCA_034641835.2. Lineage (NCBI taxonomy): Eukaryota > Viridiplantae > Streptophyta > Pinopsida > Pinales > Pinaceae > Pinus > Pinus albicaulis. Next base: position 1,198,186,103 of record CM076579.1, on the reverse strand, counting down.
CAATGTGGTCTCATACTCCCTCCAGTAATATCCTCCTCACCTTTGCAACCTTCTTTTTCCAAGATTCAATATTTGTGGCATCTGCTGCAACGGGTTTGGGAATGTCATTATCAATAAATTCTTTAAACCCATTTTCCTTTAGTACTGCCTCCATATTGTCTTTCCATGCAATATAATTGGAAATTCCCTCTAGTGCATACTCCAATCTCAAGACATTGAAAGCCATCTCGATCCCAATCTGCCTGTCACACTAAGAATACTTTTGCAAATTCAAATTATATTCAGTCACAAACTCAATTTATTCTCTACTATAGTGATTTCCTATGCTCTGATACTATGTAGAAGTTATACAAACATATTTATATCAACAGATTCAATCTGATCAAGCAATGTACTAAATCTAGATATTGAATCCTTCTACAAATCAATTGCGAAAAATAAACACGATCGCCAATCACAACAAGTAGAGAAAGAAGCAAATAAAAACACAACACAGAAATTTTCCCGGGGAAATATTACTGCTCAAAATCCCTCTATCTTATATTGTATATTCACCATGAAATCATGAAACAATTACAATGCACTCTTCTCACAAGAGTCTCCTACACTCTCACAACTATCTCACACTAACCCGGACAAAATCGACCAAAACTTAGCCAATTTCATGCCTCTAATCAGCCTTCCTTTCTTGTGAAATTCCTGATGAATGTAATCCCTACTCTAGGAATTTTGGCCTTCCAAAACTACGCAAGAATTATGTGCAATCCAATGGATGTCTAGTTTCATGTGGGTTGTTGGTTTACTAAGGTGACTGTTATAGGCAACCTCTATGCTTCTCATTCAATTTTCAACCCAGGGTAAGTCTTCTTATTTCAAGAGTGCAAGCACAGTATATGCAAGTGATATCAAGAACAACTAATCTATATTATCATGAAGAATATTATCTAATTCTCGAAGTTCAATCAACTTAAAGAGAAATAGAATTATAAAATGGTGCTAACTATTTTGTCTAAATAAGCTCAGCGAGGGCAACCTATGATTGAACAGCACACTGATGAATTGAACAACAAATTCAATGAATTGAACATCAATTGCTTATCTAATTTTGCAATGGAATTCTCTTTGCAAACTAACTAGCTAACATTCCTCTGCATCAAGCAACAACATGAAGTCCTACAGTACTGATGGAAAGATCTAATTCTTAGCGATATATAGCATTGGAAAATAGTTGTTCTAAAGCTCATAAAACAGATATAAACGTGTTGAGAAAATTATGAAAGCATCTAACAGTTATGAAAACAATTATTGTAAGCCAGAAAGCATGAACGATAAACTATCTTAATGGAATACGAAACTGTAGCATCATAGGCTTATAATTTAACAAGTGGGAAGATATCTCACAAAATGTGTCAGATAACTAAACATAAATTCCATAATTAACGTACAGCACAGAGATTAGCATAGAAACTCCCGGGGCTGGGCCCAAACCACCAGAATTCTAATGCAACAGAAAACTCAGGAATTGACTATTCAAAACACCAAAATTCTTTATTAAATCAAAGGTTAAGACATGAATACAACTGGATAGTTCTGTCCTAGTACGTCTATTACAGAAGAAAATGCCTATTCAGCTCCCCCTTTCTCGTTCATCTTCCACCTTTTTAAAGGCAATTTCACTCAGTGGAATGGTTTTTTCCAAACGACAGCCCACTGCTCGTGGCTGTCGTTTGAGTTCTTCGGATGTGGATCTGTCTTTCTGCCTTCTGCCAGTCCCTGGGGGGTCATTGTGATTTCGTGCTCTCTGTCTGTCAGCTGTCTTTTGGTCATCATCGATTCAGCTACTTTCTTTTCGTGTGAATAAATATGAAATAAGTCAAATTCTTGTTGTTTAAACATCCTTTTTACCATTACTCCATTTGTCCTGATTTTACATTAATCCTCATTTCCTTTACTGTTAATATGAGGAAAAATTCCTAAAAGTGTATGATAATTCGAAGTAAAGGTAGGGTGAAAACGTACCTTATTTCTGGCCCAACATACTCCCCCTCTTTCCTATTTGCAGACCCTCGTGCAAACAAATTATTGAGGTGTAATTGGGTCAGAGAATAGGCCGGGTAGACTTCTTCCTTGTATGCTCTGAAACCATGTTTCTGTCTAATTCTTGAAAAGACAGTGTTTGTGTGCCCTTCTGGCAGTTCGTAGTCATGATCATAACCCTTAGGGGGGTACCAGATGAGAGGGAATCTATACCTACACCCTATCCATGCAGGGCCCATGTTGAAGACCAGATTTCTATATAAAAGGAATCTGGAGGCGGCCGCTTTGAAGTTTTTGTAGCCAAATGGCTCCCTGTTTTTCACATTGTTCATGGAGGACATCCACCTTTTTTGGGTTGTTGTCAAAGCTTCTTCCTGAATGTCTTCGAAATAGTCCCGCCCATGCTATATAATTTCTTTATGGATAGGTCCCAGCTTAGTCCTTACCCCCTTTCTTCGCATGAAATTCTTGTGTTGGATGAAAATTTGCAGGGGTTTAGTAGGCTCCCCTCTAACCCACAAGTCTAGACCATGTTCTCTCTTCTATAAAATTTTATAGTCTTTTGCCCACCTAATCTGGTTCTTAGAAAAAGAGAGGAACGCCTGGAACTGAATATCTCTTATAAAGGGACTAGGATTACTGTCCCTGTCCTCCTCTAGGAAGAAGTTGTGCATGTAGAGTTCACACAAAAGGCGTTGGACCTGTTCATCTTGATCATTGTAGCAATGGACAAATTCCTCTATGGTTTTGAAATTTGTGGGCTTCCCTGCCCTGACGACTTTGATCTTCAGCAGTAAATACCATTCAACTAGAAATAGGGCATATTTGGTGGTTCGTGCCCTGCATTTTAGCGCATCAGAGTACAGAGAGAAAATCATAGTGATTTGCTTCTTGGCTTGTTCTACCTGGTCATGTGCTCTTTTTACCTTTGCCTTCTCTTCTCTAAGTTGAGAAAATTTTTCATCCTCTGTTGCAGAAAGGTTTCTGAATTTCTTTAACAGTGCTTGATACTCTTGTGCGGGCACTACTTCCTTTTTTCATTGTGCTAACTCATGTTGTGTTCGAATTAATTCATTATGCCATTTTTTATTTACAGCTCTTTCAACCAAAGGAGAATATGCAGGGGCTTCTTTCATTTGGGTTTCCTTTTCTTCTGTGAATTCCTGCCTATTTTTTACCGAGGCTTCGATAGTGTCCACCAGGTCTGTCTGTACCTCAATCTTAGCGATGCTTGCCAATTCAGTCTGCATTTCGGCCTCAGCAGTGGTTGTTAAGTCAGTTTGCATCTCAACTTCAGCAGTATCTTCTAAGTCAGTCTGCATCTCAGCCTCAGCAATGTCTATCAAATTGGTGACCAAATCTGTTTGAGTTTCTATGGTGGTCAATTCTTTCTTAGGCTTCTGGGCCTTGCTTACCTCCTTCAACTACTTCCTCAAATGTTTTACCATTTTCCTTAACCTTTTGTAGGTCCTGCTTAGTTTCTTAAAATTATTTTCACCTAAATTTTCTTTTGTCCTAGCTTCAGTAGGGGATGGAGGAGCAAAAACCTCATTTTTAGGAATGGTGGTGTCAATTTTAGGATTGTCAGTGATGGTGTTTTCTACCTGTACTCCGGAGTTTACTTCTGCATGAGGGCCTCGGCTAGGTGAGACATTATTCCCTTCAGGCGTTAGAGGGACCGTTTCCATGCTTACAGTTTGTTCCAAGGGGATGGTGTCTCCTGACTGGTTTTCAGATTCGGCTACCCCTTCTTCTTGCTCTTCCTTATTCACTCCATCACTCTCGAGAGGAGACAAGGCCCTAAAAGCCTATGATTCCTCTTGGTGGGGTAATATCTTGGTGTGGCCAGAGCTGCTGGCAGTGGCAGATTGGTCTAACGGTTCTTCTTACTCTTAAACTTGCTTAGATAGGCTTCTAGTTTCATGGGATGCCCTCATTTGCTCCAGGACTCAAGCCATCTCTTCCTCATAATCTTGTAAGGGTATATTTTGAGGGCTTGAGGGTAGTGAGCGGGATGGCCCTGCCTCCTCTAGGAATTCTGAGGTTTCTTGTTGTAAATTCAATCTTTTGGACCGCCTTCACTTGCTTGGTTTTGAAGTCGAGGCATGGGTCCTTTTCCTTCTAGGTATGTTCATTCTAGGGAGATCAATTTCGGTCCAGACAGGGTTTTCCTCAGGTGCCTACGTGGCAGGGTTAACAAAATTGTCCCAGGATATCTGCTCCTTGCCTAACTCATGCATGGTGATTAATTTGATTAAACCATGGTGACTGACAATTGCTTGAGAGTTTTTAGCTTTTATCATTCGAACAATAGTGTCGTGTAATATAGAATTTAAGAAAGCAGGCAAATTAACTGAAATATTTTGTTTAAGCACATCTAATAATTTGAGTTGACGAGGTTTTACCATGTCTTGGCATCCATCACATGTGATGAATCTCTGGATGAATGCTGCCAATTCCTACCACAATTGATGTAGAGAGGTAGGCTTAATACCTTTCCCTTTTCACTCCAATGGTTCTTCTAGATCCTGGTATGTTGCGACTGCCTCTCGTAAGAGAAGGTACTTTTCGGTCCATCTCTCTCCCTCTGCCGATATTCCAGAAACTTCAGCACTAATATCTTATGTGAATGATATAATCCTTCCCCTGAGCTTGGTCTGTCCCTCCTATAGGTTCTGCAGGAATTCAATTGTTATCTCTGTATCAAATCCTTGCAATTTGTGTAAGTATGGCAGCCAACCAGCTTGCTGGAGGATAGTGCGAGCTACGTCTGATATTGGGAAGGTCGTAGGTTCATTCTGGAGAGATTTTCCTCCCATGGCTAATGTGTTTTCTTGAGCTAATTTCTCCTTCTGTCTGTGTCATCTTTTGGCCCTGTTGGTTAAAAGGAACACTGTAAAAAAAAGGAATTGCAGCCTTCTGTTGTAAGTGTACGTAACTTCATATCTTAATTGCAATGATCCTTTGGTGTTATCAGCGTATCCAATGGAATTTGTGCAGGAAATTCACATGCTTGATATTTATGGATAATAACACCTCCTCTCTCAAAGTAAGGGCGTCCACGTCCTCAAGTACAAGAGAGATTTGATCAATCATGAATGCATATGGGGGAAATGTCAAGGTTCAGTAATCATATTCTGTATGCAAGAACAATTTCTATGGCCTTGGAGCTCAAGGGAAGAGGAGTGATTGAGTAATTATGAGTGCATGCAGTGTAAAAGGTCTGAATTGGAATTTATCATAAGTGTATCTCATGCGGAAGTGACCGAAGAGGGGAAGAAAGCAGTATGGCAATTATTATGATAGGATTTCCTTTAATGGTAAGGTGTGACGAAAGCATGACTGTGATAAATAATGATTGGTGTCGTCATCCCAAAGTTCAAACATGCAAGCATAGCTCGTTTATAGTTACTTATGCGATAAAATAGTATTATCACTAACTCAAGTAGTAGGTTTATGCTAAGAATGGAAGAAAATAGGAGATAAGGTATATGTAAGAGTGATTGGCTATCGTTGAAACATTCTCTCATACCATAAGCAGAGCCACTGCTACCAGCAGGTGTTCATAGCCTCGACAGGGTTGCTATTTTAACACGAAAAATGAGCCAAAATCCTTTATGTAAAAGTAATTATTTTGCCAATTTTGTGGAGATATCACCGTGCTGGTGTGGTGGCCAGATAGTCACAGTGCCACTCACTAGAGTTGTAGCAGAGTGATCAGGTTGGCTCATGATGATACCTCCTTTCCTTCAAGCAATTAAGAAGGTCATTACCCTAGTGTGATGGCCATTGTGGGCATGTCACCTGCTAAACTCTTATGAACATGGTAGGTTGGCTCGTGATGAGACCCCCTATCCTCTCTTAAAAATTTGCATATAAACATAGTACTTCTTTTTGAAAAGTAGGCATTTTTCTTTATGAAGAGACCACTATGTTGGTGTGATGGCTAGATAGTCACAGTGCCATTCACTGGGATTGTAACAGAGTGATCAGGATGGCTCGTGATGAGACCTCCTATCCTTCAAGTAGCTGAGAAGGTCATTACCCTGGTGTGATGGCCATTGTGGGCATGTCACCTGCTAAACCCTTATGATCATGGTAGGCTGGCTCGTGATGAGACCCCCTATCCTCCATTTAAAAAAAATGTGCATGCAGACATAATAGTTAATATTTATACATGCAGGGAGGCTCATTAACTCCTTAAGATTTAGGGATGGTGTGAGAAGTAAAAATAATTCCAATACAATTAATACCCCTAATTCCTATTTCTTTATGTCAAAGGGAAATACTACTCAAGGGTGTAGAAATATATAGGGCTATGTATTGTGTGATAACATATTTGAGTAGGGAATGACTTAGCCATTCATTGCATGGATATGCCATGTCATCTTTCGGGTTAGAGATTTCCATTATGGTGTTAAAGGATCATCATATTAGTGATTTTACTACTTTCTTCTTCTTCAGGTGCTAATTCCTACTCAGAGATGTCTTTTATGAAATGAGGAGAGATTATCGACAAAAGAAAGAAGGATTGTGTTTCTTTAAAGAGAGGAAAAAAAAATCGGCTGTTCAATCCATTTGAACTGCAGTTGTTCAATTAGGTAGTCGTTCAAAGATTTGAACAGTAAAAGAAAAGAAAAATGCAAAAATATGGTTGTTCAATCCAATTTGAACAACAACTTTTCAATTGGATTGAACAACAGTCGTTCAAAGATTTTGAACAGCGAGGAAATAAAGACGCAAAAACATGGCTATTTAGTCTGGTTGAACAACATTTGTTTAATTGGATTGAACAGCAGTCATTCAAAGAATTTGAACAGCAAAGAAATAAAAAAACAAAAACACAGTTGTTCAGTCTTATTGAACATCAGTTGTTCAATTGGATTGAACAACGGTCGTTCAAAGAATTTGAACAACAAAGAAATAAAGATGCAAAAACATCGATGTTCAGTCTGATTGAACAACAGTTGTTCAATTGGATTGAACAGCAAATAAATAAAGACGCAAAAACACGTTTGTTCAGTCCAATTGAACAACATCTGTTCAATTGGATTGAACAAGAGTCGTTCAAAGAATTTGAACAGCAAAAAAACGTCGGATGATGAAAAAACGGTACAATGAAGTAAGAAACTAGGAATTGCAAAGAGATTATATACAGTATCTACAAATGAAGGTAGCAAATTCTTATGTACTTGAGGTTGTGCTGCTATCGCCCCCTTCTACCACAACTTGGACAGTAGGATCATTTCGTATCTGCTAGCAGAAAGACTCCTTTGTGAGAGGTTTGTGATAGAAGCGCACTCTATGTCCATTGACTCGAAATTTAGAAGTGGACCCGTTTATGATGGTCAAGGTGAGGGTACCATTGTTGTGTACTTCTTGAATCTCATATGGACCGAGCCACCTTGATTGCAATTTTCCCAGAAAATCTTGGAATTTGGAGTCATAGAGAAGCGCCCAATCTCCTTTTTGGAATGTCTTCTTTTTTATGAGGTTGTCATGCCACTTAGGTCATTTTTGTTGTATGACTAATGTGTGCTGCAGAGCTAGTAGCCACATTTCATCTAGTTCATTTATTTGCTCGATTCTTTTAATCTATACCTCCGTCAAGTCCATCCCTACTTCCTGGTCTATCCTTAGACTCTTGACTTCGAAATCAATAGGAAAAATAGGCTCTCTTCCAAATACTAGATGATACGGAGGAAATAGGCTCTTGATAAGGCCACTGTTTCTACCCACTTTGTTACGTAATCCGTGGCAACCAGTATGTATATTTTCTGGTTTGATGGCGGGTTTAATGGCCCAACGAAGTCTAGTGCCCATCATTCGAACAGTTCTACTACCAATTTTGGTTGTAGTGGCATTTCGTCAGCTTGGCCTGGACAACCCATTCTTTGGAAACTATCGCAAGCTTAGACATATTTCTTTGCATTCTTGAAAATCGTAGGCCAATAATAACCCAATTGTAATACTTTGTACGTCGTTCTGCGATCTGCGAAATGGCCACCACAAGGTTCATCATGACAGGCCCGTAGGATATCATAAATCTCATCTTCCCAGATGCATCTGCGTATATGCATGTCGGCCCCTATGTGGAATAGGTATCCACCGATCTAGGAGAACCTAGCACTACATTGTACAATCAGTTTATGTTCCCTTCGTGTTAAATTCTCAGAAAACTTTCCTACTTCCAAGTAGTTTTCTACGTCTGCGTACCATGGCGTTTTCACTTACATCAAACAGATGTTCGTCAGGAAACTGATCTTTGACTGTTAGTGTGTCATCTATCTTTGGAACCCTGGATAGGAAGTCTGCGACCACGTTCTCTTTTCCTGGGCGGTCCTTGATGGTTATGTCGAATTCCTGCAAAAGAAGCAACCAAAGAGTTATTCTTCCATTTTAACTATCTACCATGGACAAAGAGCTTGAATCCTATATGACCCTATCTTGGAGACTTCACCTCTTATCCCTTGAGCTCATCTTCCCATCTTATGTGGATCTCACAACTAAGATGGTGAATCATAAACTACCACACTTCTCCTATATATTTATTTCCATCCATAACATCAAGGTTGGATTTTTGAGATTGATAGTTCCCTTATTCTGTTGCCTTGAGCCTAAAGGAGTCATCATATTCATGCATTAGGGTTGATATTGAGGTGTTCTTTGTGATAAGGAAGGAAAAGTCAACTTGGGGAGTCATCTACAAAATAAGCCGTTATTTATGGTTGTAAACTCTCTCTTAATTCTATTAATACAAAGAGTATCTTATTTTCTTATATGTGTTGTGTTATGTTCACACTCATGTATTTCAATGCCTTGATGATTTATTGAATAAATATGTTAGATTATGCCAACTGGCTATTGTGGATCCTTTTCTTGCTTTAGTCATTTGTGTAGGTTATAATTATAGCACTTGGAGCTACTATTGGAGCTTACAAGCAGGAGAAAAGAAAGATTGCTACTAATTCAAGGTAGGCCTATTTCCCATTCTCTAACTTCTCTACGTAAAAATCTATGTTTTTTGTCTTCTAATGTTCTAGTCCAGTCCACTAGGTCTAGGGAATTAACCTTTTTCCACAATCAGAAATTCTGCATAAAACCCAAACTCGGGTTATTTATACTAAGGTCTACATAGGTCAATTGACTCATGTTGGTAATGGATTAGGTATGATCCCCAGGAGATAATTAAAATAAATATCTAGGTAGGATGAATTATAAAGCTCTTGAATGAACTTAGTTATGGTTGGATTTAGTTGAAATTATTTTTCATGGTAAATATGCTAATTAAATATATATACATACATATGCATACATGTAATAGAAAGGGAATTCCATGCTTTTAGGAGGTCCTACTATGGAATACTAAAACCCAAATTTTACTAGTCACAAGTTATATCTATTTAGGTGTTAGATCATGCCTTGAATTTGTCTATTAGATTATGAGTCCCTAGACAATCAAAAAGTTTGAGAGCATGAGTTGTAAACCTTATCTTGATGAGGTGTCATCATGATCCACTGATGAATATTTAGTGAGATCTAGAATATCGAGAAAGTCAATTGATATATTATAAATTGATATCTTAGGATGAATACAAAAAAACACAAGAGTTTGAATCCTTTTCTACCACTTTCTTATCTTGTCTCGTTATTGCCAATTCTTAACACAGTGTCAAAATAAAACCCAAACATTGTAAGTTTCAACAATTTCCAATATAGTTCCATCTCCCTTGAAATTTGATAGCCATTTTTTCTTGCACACTTTTCAATATTTGTATTTTTGTTTCTATGTCGAGGAGAATTAATTTTAATAGAAGTGAGAACAATTGACACAATTGCTTCTTCAAACTAGATCACTCATTCTGCCAAGATTTGAACCCTTGTTGTGTTTCCTTAATATCTTAGTGACATCGACGGATGATGGTAGGTCATTGTCATGGTTTATATGGTTGGATGCTCTCAAAAGAGAGTACAATAGATTCATGATAACTAATTTTCATAGGAAGAATCACATTGAGTGATTATGGTGCGGGCATATCTAAAACCCTCAATCATTTTGGCAGTCAATGTTTTGGTGGCTCCTTAAACATGTTTTCCCTTTCTTTGAGCCATTCATGAGATGGGTATAAGACTATCACTTGCAATAGGTGAAAAAGAAGTCAGTGAATTGGAGATTGAAGAGCATTAATGATGAAAATTTGAGGGCCTCCATTGATAAGTAATGACTTCTCAAACTTAGACTCATTTTGTTATTATCAATTTTGTTGTGAATTTTTTCATATCACAGTGCATAAGAGACACTTTATGTCAAATATCAAATCAAGTGCTTAGGAAAAGGGTAAATGTTAAATTTTTATGGGAATTTATGTTCTATATGTCTTATTTCATTAAAGAGGAAGTGAGAGATACAAGGGTGAAGTTATTAAGTTAATGTGTTGAAATTTTAAATTATATGTCATATAGATTAGGGATAAGGATAAATGTTAGAGATGACATTTATCCTTGGTGAAATTTTTAAATGAATTACAATGATATAGTTATTTATACTAGGTTAAAGTTATAAAGGTTGATGTAAAAATTGAAGTTTTGTTTTGGGAACATATTTATTCAATATTGTAATTATTTTGTTTACTTCTAAGAGGGGTATAGGTGCTTGTCACAAACATTTTACAATGGTCCATTATGTGAAGATGATTATAAAATGAGAATCCATTTAGTTTGAGTCATTGATTTTTCCAAATAAAGCAACTACAAGAAGAGTTGTTGTAAATTAACCTTCCCAAAATTGAATAAGGATGTCAAGAGAGTTGTCAAATTAAATCATTGTAAAAATCACACTTGGGGTGCAGGATCAGTAATACTCAACATCCTAAAGTGACATAAAAATTAAGCGAGTGTGATCAAGGGAACAAGTGCAAGTGAGAGTGTAAAGTAAAAATGGGTAAACGAGGAAAGCAACTACAATTTACATCTCAGAAAATTAAATATTTGCAAGAGTGCAACCATGAATTTCACAATAAAATTAAAGTACCTAAGTGGAAATTATAGCTAAACCAAACCATATTTGATCAAATGGATGACATACTAGCATTTGCAAAAAGATCTTCAAAGAGAAATAGATATGAAGGACCAATTACTTGATGTGCTTTAGACTAAATTAAGATAAAAACAAGATTAGATTGATTATATAATTAATTCAACGTATACGATGAAGGTCAATGTGATTTGTGATACGAAAAGTCTAATTTAAAAGGGTAATTCATATTGTGATACAAATGAATTTATCCAGGCCACTGATGCAAGATGTGGTACAAAGGAGCTAATAAAGCAAAGTGATGCAAGATGTGATACTAAAGACCATATTCAAACGTTTGATGTAGCACGTGATACAGATGAAACAATAACAAAATTTGATGCAACTTGTGATTCAATACAGGTGATTGGTGCTCAGTGTAATACATACGACTTGATGGAATTAACGAATGAAGCACATACTAACAAGAACAACATTAGAAAAAGAAATTGTGAAGAAGAGAAAGAACAAGAAAATGGGATGGTTTTCATACCTTGAGAAGAAATATCCTTAAAAAAAAATCAACATGAATGGGGATACACCAAATATGACAACTTTTATATTCTAGATTACTCCAAAACAATTCAATTGGTGAGTGTAGGATTTCTTGATGACATTAAAAGTATTGATAAAACATGCCAACATTGTTAGAGAAATGGTTAGATGGAGAGACAATGTTTTGATCTCCATCCTTGTATTTTTTGTGGGAAGACAAATCACTTATCAGAAAAATGTTGAAAGCAAAATAAGGCTAAAAAAACAACTAATTATGGATGGATAAATTCTCAAAGATGGAATTATGAAGTGAAAAAACTACATTATTCTTACCATCTAGTCAAAACAGAGGTAAAGATGCAAGAGTAAAAAATGGTATTCTTTAAACCTAAAGTTGGGGAGTACAAAGCCTTCTACACCTTTGAGGGCGTTAGTAAATTGATGAAGTGAAGTTGGTTAGTGGTTATCTAAAAACCACCACATTATTAGAAGTTGATTGGATATTGGTCATCTAGGTCCACTTTATTATTCAAATAAATCTAGTTATTTCTTAACCATAAACCACCAGTTTCCATCAAAGATGATAAGTGGTCAACCAGAAAAATCACCACCTAAAGAATCTAATGCCCCAGCTTGGATACTTCCAGGATGTAACTATTGCAAAACTTCTAACTTTTCTCCTGACAAGGTGGAATATTAGATACCAGGCTTCAAGTTTCTAAGCCATATTTCAATGTGCATGCAATCAACAATTGGGAATTCCAGCATAGCAAATATTCCACTCAACACCAAATCTACAATCATTTAATGGAATTGTTTAGACGTAACAACTGTTCACTTCTAGATTTTCAGATATTGGTGGTTTTTCAGGGAAATATTTATCGAAGCTTATTTCAACAATTTAAAATTGAATATGACAAAATTTATCAGTACAAGTATTGTACAATTATTCATACTTGTAATTGAGGAGGGGAATGTTAGGTTGTGAGTTCCTACACAATAACAAAGTCCAAGAGCATTAATTGTAATCCTTATCTTGATGAGGTATTATCATGATCCATTGATTATTTGTCAGTAATATCTAGAAGACATAAAGGGTCAATTGATGTATTATAAATTCTATCACAAGATAAATACAAAACAACAAAATGGCTTTAAGCCTTTTCTGACACTTGCTTGTCTTGTCTCACTCTTGCCAAATCTTAACATGGATAAATTTTGTATTGAAGATTATGATGGCATCATAATTGACCAATATTTAATACTAAGAATTTTATAATTGCTATGTACGCGTGATGTATATTATGTTTATTAAGAGTCATGTGATGTAGATGAAGAGTCATGTCCTCTACTAGTGGTTGAAGAATCTTATCCTCTATTGTTGGTTGAGGTCAACCCCTATAATTATTATTTTTGGTATATCAAAGAATTTTGAGAGCCAAAGTTAAAGCAATACAAGGATACAACATTGTGTTATGCTATATTGAAATAACTATTAACCAACAACGGGATGGCGAGGCAGTGAGTAATGGTAGGCAAAAAAAATGACGAAGTGGTGGGGAGGCAAGTTGTTTAAAGGATGAATGAAATATATACTATGTTTAAAAATTTTAAGCTATAAACATTGAAATATAATATATTTTTAAACGTTTGGTTTATTTCATACATGGAAATGTCTCAATGCCATCATATCTTTTTTCTTGAAAATTACATTTATCCTAAGTTTATAATGGAAAAAAATATATTCGGAGGTGTGTAGCCACCAATAAGACACCAATCTTATCAAGCCAATAGGAAACAACTTGGTAAAGTGTGAAAAAATTAAAATAATTTTAAATATGAATTTTTAAGAAAACATTAACTAAATTAACAAATATGAAAATAATTCAAAGAGATTAATAATTCGTCATTGCGATATCAATCATTATATACCTATGTACTTGACATGTATAATAAAAGCATGAAGATTTGTTCCCGTCGATGGCATGGCAGGAAGTTTTGAATCGACATCGCGGTAAAACATATTGCTCCCTTCCAAATTTATTATATTATGTTATTAACTAATTATAATTACCCATCTCATTTTTAATTATTTTTTTTGTTTCTCAATTTACATAAAACATTTTATAACTATTAAATTAAGGTTTAAAAAATATTAATATAATTTTATTTTAATTCTATACTTAATAATAATAAAAAAATTGGCAATTTAACCTCTCTCTTTTTTTTTTCTTTTTTATAAATTTTACTCTAAATGCATTAAAAAAATAATAATTGAAGAAAAATAAAATATAAATACAATAATCTTTAAAAAAATTATGAGTTAATATGACTTATAATGATAACTTTTGTCTAATTAATTTTTTGAAATTGATCCGAACTTAGACAGAAACGCAACCGAATACAAATATAACCATAATACAGAGATGTAGCAGAAATAATACTTCATTTCATTAATTTCAAAGAACTGAAATATGCTTACAGACTGAATGGAAATAAACTAGCTCGCGTGATGGTAGCTTATCTTTGAGAAGAGATGTGGCGGCTACATGCCTCTGAAATGTGTTACAATAAAGCTCAAAAGCCTCTTTATTATTGAGGAATAATGGAAAACCCTAAACATCCAAAAACATAACCCTAGGAAGTGAATCACCAAAATTGTGGGCCATGCTGAGGTAAATTGGTACGTCAACTTCCCGGGGTCATAATTTTGGCATACTATCTTGGTTTGAAGTGCACGATACCTCGTTAGAAATATATATATGAGGATAAACTTTAATTAAAGAGTCATGTTTGTCCATTTTCCAAAAAAAACATCTTTTAGGGCCTCAAAACGGCTCCAGAAGTTCAGGACCCGAAAAATGTGTGACAATTAAGGAAAGTGAAAAACTGAAAGAAACAATGGTGTGGGTCCAAGTGGAATAGGCATGTGGCCACCAATATCCATCTGGATCAGTCCTCCCCTCTTAGGAAGGAATGGTCCCCATTACGTTGAGTGCCTCCATGAGATGGGGAAACTTCTACTAAACTTGGTCCCTAGTGAGCCACTTGCCTTGGTGCAGGAGTTGGCGAGCTTTGGAAACCTGATACAGTTGAATATTCTATTGGTGAGTCTTCTTGATCTGCATGTCCATTATCTGATCATTTTTGCGTGTTCCATGTAGTCTGGGTTTATTTCTATTTGTGTGAGTTGTTCTGCAATGTCTGATTTGTCCATTAATGGTGGGAAGTATGGTCGAAGGAAATACACATTGAACACTGGGTGCAGGCCAAGGAATAGTGGAATGTTGAGCTCGAAATCATTTTTCCCTACAACCTTGCTGATGATGTATGGCCCATATCGGAGCAGACGAAGCTTACGGTGGGGCCTAATGAGGCGCTCTTTCTACAAATGTAGCAAAACTTTGTCACCCACCTGGAACTTGTGTGGCACTCGATGTTGATCATGATGCTACTTGTACTTAGCATTAGTTTTGTCCAATATGACATGGACATGCTGGTGGATGTGTTGGATTCACTCAATGAAGATATTATCCCTGTCGGTTTTAGACTAGACATATTTGAAGCTGCCTGAGTAGCTGCAAAATGTATGGCCACATCAACGGGACATAGTGGCTAGAATCCCAACCCCACCTGAAAGGGGTTATGTACAGTTGAGCTATGGAGAGCATTGTTGCAGTTATGTTGGAAATCGGGGACGCATTGGTCCCATGTGTGAGGATGCTTTGAGTTGTACATGCGTATAATGTGTACGATCATCTTGTTAATGACCTCTATTTGGCCATCAGTTTGGGGGTGGAAATTTGTGGACTTAGTGATCCTGGTATCCAACATCGACCAGATACTTGACCAAAATGTACTTAGGAACCTATTATCTTGATCTGAGATAATGAACTGTTGGATCCTAAAGTGTACCCATACTCATTCAAAGAAGAGCTGAGCAGTGGCTTCTGCTTTGATACTCTTCTTGCAGGCCGCAAGAAGCTCCATCTTAGAGAACTTGTCGACGACCACGAAAACAAAATCATTTCCATGCTTAGTCGAAGGGATTCCTGACATGTAATCAATGGAGAAGGATTCTAAAGGTCGAATAGGAGTCAATAGAGGAGTATATAGGCCTTGCTTCTTGATGGTAGGTTTGACAATGGCGCAAGAAGTGAAATATATTATGTACTTCCCAACATCATGTCGAAGGTTTGGCCAATCAAAATATTTTTGTAGCACCGCCACTATTTTCTCTACTCCGAATTTTCCAACGACCCGAATGTAGTGTGCCTCCCAAATCATCTTGGCATTCTCACTTGAAGGAACACAAAGGTGTCCTAGGTGAAATAAAATTGTATTTTGGAGGTGAAATTTTTATGCAGCTAACTCACAAAATAGAATAAAAGATAGATCACGACTTATAAATTAGCCTCTTCGAGGGGGAAACCTCCTTTACATTACATAAGTAAAAAATTCTTGGATGAAAAAAATGAAAAAACCTACCTTTTATATATAGGATTCTAAGGGGTCACAATATAACAATATGGGGACCACATGGGCACAACAATAACAATATAAAATTCTGTATAAAATTATCATTCTCCCATGTCGAATCTTCAGCGGGTAAGTTCTTCCACTTGATGAAATATTCTGAAATTGAAAGATTGCATAGCTGTTGAGTTCTTGTTTCCATGACTGCTTCAAGTTCCAATATGATTTTTCCTTCCTCATCAAGTCCTGGCAATATTGTTTGAACTGGGAGCTTATCAACTATAACCTTCTTTAAGCATGAAACATGGAAAATTGGGTGCACTCGGGAAGATGCAGAAAGATAAAATTTGTATGCCATAGTACCAATCGTTTGCAACACCTTGTAAGGACCATAATACTTTGGTGATAATTTATTATCCTTCTTATCTTGCTCAAGGTACATTTGTTTTTATTTTTGTAGCCATAAAAATACTTAGTTTTTTACATCAAAACTTCTTTCAATGTGATGTTGATTTGCCTATTGTTTCATTTGATTATGTGCCAAAGTGAGGTTATCCTTTAAGAGTTGGAGAACTTGTTGTTGATGCTCGATGTGATCTTCCACTGCTTTAACTTTAGAATTTTCTCTTAGAGATGATGTGATAGATGGTGGATGATATCCATAAAATGCCATAAATGGGGTCATTTTTTTTGTAGTATGGAAGGAATTATTATACCACCATTCAACCAAAGGTAACCACTTGACCCATTATGTTTGTTTATCTGATACAAATAAATAAATATATCCTTCCAAACATTTGTTCAATATCTCGGTTTTCCCATCAGATTGAGGATGATATGATGATCTATGAGCTAATTGAATACCCAAACAAGAAAATAATTATGTCCAAAAGTTTCCTATAAAAATGGGATCTCTATCGCAATAATCTTTGGGTTTCCATGTAGCTTTTGAATTGTTTCCATAAATGTAGTAGCAACTTTACTCGCTTTAAATGGATGAGATAATGCACAAAAGTGTGCATACTTGGTAAGTCTATCAACTACCACCATGATGACAATCTTCCCTTCGAACTTAGGTAAACCTATGATAAAATCCATTGAAACTTCCTCCCAACGTTGACTTGGAATGGATAAGGTTTTAACAAACCCGAGGTCTTAATTGTCTCAACTTTATTTTGTTGGCAAACCAAACATTCCACCACAAACTTTTGAATGCTAGATTTAAGGCCATCCCAAAAAAATTCCTTCTTGACCCTGTGGTAAGTTTTTAAAATCCTAAGTGCCCTCCTAAGGGAGAGGTGTGCAATTCCAAAAGAATCTTTTGTTTGAGTTGGGAATTCTTACAAATATATAAGCGATCTTTGTACCATAATGAATCATTTTTCCAGTTAAATGTTTCAGATGTACTAGGATCTTGTTGCAAATTTTAAATGAGTTTCAACACCTCTTCGTCATTCTTCCATTCATCCCTTGCTTCGGTTACCCACTCAGGTTGGATAATAGAAATGGAACAAAGAAATGCTTCCACATCCACATCCTTTCTTGAGAGTGCATCTGCAACAACATTTTTCTTCCTTTCTTGTATATGATTTCAAAGTCATTACCCAACATCTTTGTGATCCATTTTTGTTTCTCTTCTAAAGATAATATTTGTTCCAAAAAGTATTTAAGACTATCATGAGTTGTTTTTACCTTGAAGTTTCTTCCCATTAGGTAAGGTCGCCATTTCTTTAGTGCATGTAGTATGGCCAACATTTCCTTCTCATAAATAGGCTTCTGTAAATACTTTCCTTTGATTGGATGGCTTTAAAAAGAAACGAATCTTCCTTCTTGCATTAACACTACATAAATTCAATTTCCTGAGGCATCACATTCCATAATAAAAGTTTTTGTGAACTCTAGTGTCGCTAAGACCGATGCTTGGCACATTGCGTCTTTAAGATGTTCAAAGGCCTTAGTTGCTTCTAGAGTCCAATAAAATTCATCTTTCTTCAGTAATGATGTTAGAGGTGCCAATATTCTCTCGTAATTCTTAACAAACTTTCGATAATACCCTATTAAACCCATAAATCCTTGAATATTCTTTATGGTTGTGGGGATTTTCCATTCCTTAATGGATTTAATTTTGTTAGGGTCTACCTTAACACCCTCATGACATAAAATATGACTCAAATATTCCACCTCCTGTACTCCAAAGAAACATTTTGAGGTTTTCGCATATAATTATTTCTCCTCCAATAGTTTGAGCATCTTATCAACATTTTGAACATGATCCTTCCAAGACTTGTTGTATATTAGTATATCATCAAAAATACTAACAAAATGTTTTTAATGAAGGTTTTGAAAATAGAATTCATCAAACCTTGAAATGTGGAAGGTGCATTAGTAAGGCCAAAAGGCATGACCAAAAATTCATAATGACCCTCATGAGTTCTGAATGTTGTTTTCGAAATGTCTTCACTCTTCATTCTAATTTGATGATATCCAGAATGAAGATCCAGCTTGGTGAAGTAAATTTCTCCATGTAATTCATCCAATAATTCGTCAATGATGGGGATGGGAAATTTATCTTTAATAGTGAGCTTTTTTACCTCCTTATAATCCGAACACATACACCATGATCCATCGTTCTTGTGCACCAATACTACTGGAGCATAGAAATAAATTTTACTAGGTTGAATTATACCAGCCTCTAGCATTTCTACAACCATACGTTCAATCTCACTCTTTTGAGCATAAGGATATATGTAAGGCCTGATGTTTGGAGGAACACTTCCCAGAATAAAATGAACAGCATGATCATGATCACGAATAGGTGGGAGTCCTTTGGGAATCTCAAACACCTTGTAATGATTGTTTAAGACTTTTTGGAGATCTGGAGAAATATATGATTTTGATGTTTGAACCTCTCATGAGCATAATTGTGCAATTATGCTTTTTTGTTCTTTCTTCAGAATATTTTTCATGACATTAGAGTTGATTATCTTTCTTGGCTTCTCTGCGATACCCCGCAATTCAACTTCCTTTCCTTCCAAAAAAAATTCAAAAAAAGTTCTTGAAAATTAAAAGCTAACATCCCCAAAGATTGTAACCATTGTACTCATGGTACAACATCAAAGCCAACCATTGGAATGGAGAGAATTAGACTATTCAATACATATTCCCCCATGCTTAGCTTGATATTATGGCACTTTCTAGAGAAATTTATAGTTCCTCCATTTGCAGCCGTCACTTGACACTATGGTGTCGGGTATAGGAAGCAATTCAATTTCTTGGCTGCCTTACAATGAATAAAATTATGGGTACTACATGAATCAATAAACACTATTACGTTCTTCTTCTTGATATGTCCTTCTATCTTGAGAGTTTGAGGAGTGGTAGTTCCAGCCAATGCATTACAGGATATGGTAGGATTCATTTATTCTTTCTCTAGGGTTGTTTCCTGGTGTATATCCTCTTAGTTTGAAATTTCTTGTTCCTTTTCATCCTCCTCTTCACAATCTATGTAAAATAATTTCTTCTCAGCACACTTATGACCTTTAGTGTATTTTCTATCACAACTATAACAAAGCCCTTTTTCTCCTTTTTCTTCCAATTTTTATGGTGTCAACCTTGTAGGTCGTGGAAGTATAGGAGTAGCAACACTTCCATCTTTATAGTTTTACGTGGTAGCCTTTCTTGTCACCATAATTTTGCTTTTAATTTTTCTTGCTAACCTGAATGTCTTCTCAAATGAATCAAGTTCCCAAAGGAAAACCTCATGTTGGATGTTATCCTTCAAAGTATCTATGAATACATCAATCTTTTGCTCCTTTGGAATATCATTTACCCTTATATTCAATTTTTGGAAGTCCTCAATGTGCTCCCCCATTGAATTTTTTTTTTTGAGATTTATCAATTGGCTAAAAAAGGTGTTTCTCTTTGTATCCTCACAATTTGTTGTCATTTCCTTCGTAAAAATTTACCAAACGAAAATTTTTTTATGAGAGAAAAGGCATCGATACCATACAAATGTATTGGGTTATAAATATAAAGTTTCAATGTGTACCTTTTGTGTGTTTTTCACATTACGGAGATCAAAGTATTGCTCCATCTGTAGTATCCATGTTACGGGATCCTTGCCATCAACATTAATCATATCTATCTTTGGAATATGGTGGGTCCTCAATCCAACTTTAGAGTATATTAAATCATGATTAACATTTATTTTTTGCTCATCATGAGTTTCTTCTACTACCTTTTCACTATTAGGAAGCTTTTCTTATAGCAACTTTTCCAAGTATTCCTTCAAACCTTCCATGTATTTCTTCAAATCTTTCATGTTGCCTACTATACCATCGATCTTAGCTTCCATTCCATTCATGCCATCCTTCAAACCATACATCTTAGCTTCTATTTCATTTTTGGTTGTTTTATGTGAGAGAAAACTTTGCTGCACTTGGTCCTGTAATTTTGATATATCATGTTGCAATTCTTCCTCTAAATGTGACATAGTAGAGATTTTTGAGGGCTTAATGGGTGTGGAATTATTTTTTTGAGGAATTTTAGAACTCAACACTAATAGCTATGCTTCAATATGCCCTTGGAATCACTTCAAACTGATTGTTCAAACAAAAGTTATGAAATTTTGTTTTTTAAATACACACATTTTTCTTTCTTTTAGGAGCCCAATCTTGAAACGGTTGTAAGTATGTAATTTCAGATCTCCAAGATCTGAACTTCAGTCCTATGGTATCCCTATGAGTCTTCTTTCCAATTCCATAGGTCATACTTAATTTGTATTCTTCAAGGTAAATTTATGCTCAAGCTCCCACAATGATCTAAGTATGAACTGGTTCAGAAGAGCAAACTTATACGGCATGACACGTGTCACATTTTTGACCTTCGGCTCTAAAATTGATACACATGAAACTACAATACATGCAATTTCAGCCAGTTTTAACAGAATTCCAATCCGATGTCTAAAACAAAAGTTATGACGATTTTCCCTCGACCACTTGTTTGAGATGAAATTTTGGATCCTGCAAAAACCCTAACTTCCTCAAATCATATCTCCGAAATATAGTGAACCAAGATCTAAAATTTTTACAGGAAGTTCCTCAAGATTTTTTCTTCTCGTGGTAAACATTTAAGCTTATGAACCTTTGTAGAAAAAATTTTATAGCGAAAATTCCAAAATGGCATGTTTGTAGCAGTGAAGCCCTAGAATCCAAAGCTCTGATACCAAATGTTATGCAACCAGCTCACAAAATAGAAGAAAATATAGATCACGACTTAGGAATCAACCTCTTCAAGGGGGAAACCTCATATAAATTACATAAATTAATAATTATTGGATGATAGAAATGACAAAACCTACCTTCTATATATAGGTGTCTAAGGGGTCACAATATAACAATATGGGGACCACAAGGGCACAACAATAACAATAATGGGGATACACTATTGGGGCACAATAATAACAATCTGGGGACTACATGGGCACAAAAATAACAATAATGGGGCTACACTAGTATTATGGGGACCTAATAGAAAATTTGGATCTTTCTTGCCTTCCAGGAATGTCTGGTATATGTTGTTGAATTCTAGATCGCTCTTATACATATGCAGCCACTCTGAAATCTTGTGCCCATAAGAGTTGATCACAATGTTCAGTGCCATGACCGAAGATTAGCTAAGGTGGTCTCTAACATTATTGGTGCTACCCTTATTATACTTAATGTTCAAGTGGAACTGTTGCAGGTATGTGGACCATTTATGATGGTGATCGTTATGTAACTTCCCTTATGTTTGTATGAACTGTAGGGGTCAGTGTTCTATGTGGATGACTATTTCCTTCCCCATAATGTAACACTTCCATTGTCGACAGGTCTACATAATGGAATACATTTTTTTTTCATAGGTGGGATACTTTTAGACTGTGTCTGAAAGTGTCTCATTGTGATATGCCACTGGATGCCCCTGCTGAGTAAGAACTGCACCAATAGAATAGTTGGAAGCATCTATCTTGATCTCAAATGGTTGTTACAGGTATGGAAATGTGAGGGCTGGTGCAGAGAATAAGTGATGCTTCAACTCAAAAAACACATTCTGTTATGATTCAAACCAAAATAATTTTTCGTTTTCTCTGTCTTTGGTGACTTGACTGAAAGACCAAGTGATATGGGAGAACCCAAACATGAACCTACGAAAAAAATTGGAAAGACCTAGAAAGTCGCAGAGCTCTGTTAGAGTGGTTTGGGCTAGCCAATCCTTAATTAATTGTATCTTGGTTGGGTCCACATGAACACCCTGCTCAATTCAATGATGTACCCTAGATATTGAACCTGGGTCATACCAAAAGTTTAATTCTTCGAATTAGCACACAACTTGTGTTTTCCTAGAGTCTGGAGGACTTGTTGAATATGGCGGAGGTGCTCTTCCCAAATCTGGCTGAAGATTA
Source organism: Pinus albicaulis (assembly GCA_034641835.2). Lineage (NCBI taxonomy): Eukaryota > Viridiplantae > Streptophyta > Pinopsida > Pinales > Pinaceae > Pinus > Pinus albicaulis. The sequence goes on along the minus strand of CM076579.1, from coordinate 1,198,163,580 downwards.
GGATGTCATCCAAATACACCACTACGAATGAGTTGGTGAAGTGTTGCAAGATTTTTCCAATCAGTGTCATGAAGGTTGTAGATCAATTCGTCAACTCGAAAGGCATGACTAGCCATTGGAAAAGGCCCTCCTTGGATTTGAAGATAGTCTTCCACATATCAAAGGGTTCGATTGGTACCTGATGATATTTGGACTTCAAGTCGATCTTGCTAAAATATTTCCCCCCTTTGAGCTAGTCCAAAAGGTCATCAATCCATGGGATTGGATACTTATTTCAGACAATGTTCTTATTTAGTGCCTAATAGTCAATAGTGAGTCTCTAGGTCTTGTCCTTCTTCTGTACTGACACAATCGGGCTCCCATAGGGTGATGAACTTGGCCTGATATGGCCATTATATAGTAGCTCCTAAATCTTCCTCTTGATTTCATCGTTCTCCAGAACATAGCGTCGATAGATCATTCCATTGGGAAGTGATGCACTTGGGGTCAAATCAATGGAGTGTTTGACCTAACAATGTAGAGCTACCCTTGTGGGGGAAGTGAATATGTCTCTGTACTCCTCCACGACCTTGTCCATATACTGCTGCTATACATCGAATCCCTGTCTAGAGGTCGCGGCCACAATATTCTTCTTTCCCTGAGGGCGAATCATAAGGAAAACAAATTTACTGTTTTGGGAAATGAGATTACCCCATTGTTTCAAAGTGTTCAAAGAGATAGAGGTAGGAGGTGCTACCTTTAGTATCCTGTATAAATTATTTCCCAAAGTAATAATAATAGTTTGAGGCCTAGACTCATACACAACACGTTTCTTCCACAAGTATGGTTTACCTAATAATACATCATAAAATTCAAGGGAGAGATCACACAATACCTCATTTGTCAAGGGCTTGATGTTGTAGGGAAGGTGGCTCTGCTCACTAACATGGAGATCTCATCCTTGGTGAAGCCACCCGATGGTGTATGACTGTGGGTGTATTGTGGTCGGTAGGCCCAACCACTTCATGGCCTCTACTGAAATGAGGTTCTTTTGACTTGTGTTGTCGACAATGAACTGCAACGGAGAACCCTTCACCCACATCTAGGAGTGGAAGAGGTACTCACCCTCCTCCGGATCTTCAGGCTCATCCTTCTAGATCTTATTGGTGGCAACAGTGGCACTGGGCTCCATGTCAATAATATGCTTCCCTTTGTCATTCCCCTTGTCGAGTTTTGACTCAAAGTCAGAGCATGAATCTGATTCAAAAGCCTCCAGGCCGGACACCAGTGACTGGTTGGCCTGACACTCACTTGTGTTGTGAGTGGGGTTCTTATGGAACTCACACCACTTTCTCGTGTCCTTCTTTCGCTTCGTCATATTTTTCTTTGCTTATGGCCTTGGTGGTTTGTTTTGGGTCTCCACATTGGCTTTGTACTTTGTTATGTGGTTTGGGGGTACCTTTCCCCTACTTCATATTCATAGATCCCAAGTCTCTCTTCTTCTGTTTAAATTTATGCTCGATCTTGGCAACATATTGGTATGTTGCACCAAGCGAGGAGATGTCGAGGAACTCCATTTCCTCCTGAATGTATCTATGCAAATAACTGTGGTACTTAAGCACCATATGTTTCTCCAAATATTTGGTACCCAACTTTGTGCGTAGGGTATGGAATGGATTCTTCATCTTATGCACATCTTGATCCCTTTGCTGCTGCAGCATAGTCCATTGTATGTACTTGTCCTCGTAGCTCCCCGCGGGGTAATATTGTTCCTTGACGGAATCTCGAAAATAATTTCATGTGGGTTTTGTTAAAAAAAAATGAGGGATCTCTCTCGTCCCTCTGTTCGCGGTAGGTTTCCAACTAGTGCTTGACATGTAGGGTGGACTTGGGGAGCGCAAAATTAATATTTTCCATATTGGAAAAATCATGAACTGAAAATAAATCTTCCAATAGATTTAACAATTTATCTACGATACTTGCATCTATCTGACCTTCAAATATGGGAATATCAAAGTTTACTTGTACCTTGAAGGGAGTGGTGCCTCCAACATGACTGACGGATGAAAATGTATCCCTTCTAGGCATCCGCCGAAGGATCTGGGTAAAGTTGTCCATCATCGTGTTCCTCTATTGCTCGAGGGATTCTTCGAGCAATCTTTTCAAAGTATCTCCTACTCCCTCATCTTTCTTTTCTTCTATCATGGGAGTTCGTCGGGTTTTGCAAGGCTAGTATTGCAAAGGTTCAACCAGTTCGACCCCTAACTCCTTATACTCTGACCTCGTTGGGGACATGTAAAGAAAATTAGAGAAATAGAAGACCCTCTGATACCACTGATATAAACTTATATAGGTACACAATGGAATACAAATATTACCATAAATACATATATGTAGTAGAAATAACACTTCATTCCATTAATATCGAAGAATTGAAATATGCTTACAGACAAAAAGGAAATAAACTAGCTCAAGCGATGGTAGCTTATCTCTTAGAAGAGATGCAGCGGCTACATGCCTCTAAACTATGTTACAATGAGGTTTAAAAGCCTATTTATTATTTAGGAACAATAGAAAACCCTAAACATCCAAAAACCTAACCCTAGGAGATGAATCAACAAAATTGCGGGCCTCGTTGGGGTAAATTGGTACATCAACTTCCCGAGGTTGTAAATTTTGCATACGATCTTTGTTTCACTTGCATGATACCTTGTTAGAAACATCTATTCGAGGACTGCAACTTTCTACTGCAAACATTAGGTAAAATCTTATATTTACCTATTTTCCAAAAAAACATCGTTTAAGGCCTCAAAAACGGCTCCAGAAGTTCAGGACCTGGAAAATGACCAAAAATAGTAAATTTTGCAACAATTAAGGAAACTAAAACACTAAAAGAAACAATGGTGGGGGCCCAATTGGAATAGGAGGGTGGCCACCAATATCCACTTAGATCATAAATGTATTAAAAAATAATATTTGAAAAAAAATAAAAATATGTTTATGTTTAATAAAATTGAGTTAATATGACCTATGATGATGTTTATTAACATCCACCAAGCATTCGAAAATCACAATAGTTTTGTTGAATTAAAAGATAAAAAAGGTTAATGGTGTCACAAATATTTTGAGATTTAGATTTAATGTGAGTATAAGTCTGACAATTTAAGAGAAAAAGTTTTCCATCTTCAACCTCCTTAGTGTCATAAAGGTGATAAAATCTTACTATTTCAACCTAGGGTGTATTGCGAATCAACCAACACCCATTTTCACTATGGAGCTCATGATAATTTATTCTTATTTTAGCAATTTTTATTTTCTTCTTTACGCTAACAAAGACAAAGAGATATTTTAATTTTAAAGATTAGGGTTGATCACCTCCTTATAATATCTTAGCTTCCTTTTTCCTTCTAACTCCTTGTCACCCCAAAATTTCTCCTTAAATCTTCATGTAATAACACCTTTAATAGTATTCTTACTCTACATAATGATCTCCTCCTTTATCCTCAAATGGTCTGGCTAAGACTCGACATCCTTATGCCATCCCAACGTGAACTAAAGTTGGTGGTTTTGGCTGGAATTAAAAGTAATTTTAGGAAACCTCTTGTCTTTCATGTTTTTTAACTTCTTCTTATACATAATATATCTAGACATAGCCATGCATTCAATGGGGGAAAGACTTAGCTAGAAGAGGAGGATAGGATATGTGTATTTCCTTCAATCTTGGGATTGCAGGTTATAAATGGTTTTTGGATCTATTTTGTCCACAACTATCTAGAGATACCAATACAACAAACTTCACATCCATATAACATAACTGGACTGACAAGAGTCTCAAATAAGAGTTTCATTTTATCCTATATCTAAATATTTGTTGACCTACAATTATTTCAAGTCCATAATGAACTTTTAATCCCTAATTTTGTCATCATCTCAATGTTATAATTCGAGTTAAGATTGTGAAGGATATCAATTCCCAGATATATGAAGGAACCTCCTCCAAGTTCTAGTAGTCATATATGAAGGTGTCACATGTAATCGTTATAGATTTGATTATCATGATTTTTTTTTTATCAATATTAATAATCATACCCATATTGGCACAAAAATATTGGAAGATTCTTATCTACTTGTCAATATCATAAGGTTTTTTTTTTCCAAGGAAACAATATCATTAGCATAAAGTAGAATAATTATGACTATACCAATGAACATGGGGCGAACACAATCTACATCTTCCAAACACTTTTAAATTATCAATATATGTGAAAAGAAAATAAAAGAAAAAACAACATCTCTATTTAAAAAAATTCTAATAATTAAATATAATTTCATTTTTATAATATAAATTTTAAAAATAATTATTACTTATTTCATATTAAATATACCATATTTTAAAATTTACATAACATATTATATTAAGTAAATGTTAATCCTAGTGCCAATAAAACAAAAAATATAGTTTCACTGAGAGGTGGTGTGCACCAATATAGGGGTAGATGTCACATAAAGGCATAAACATTTAACATGTAATGTTTAACATTTAACCTTTTTAATCTAAGGTCTGTCCTATTTAAAAATCAATCTAATTATTATTTTGTATAAACACAATATAAATTTAAAATATAAAGAGGTTTATGAACACTCAAAAAATAGGTATGTAAATAAATAAAAATATAAATAAACAGGAGGTATGGTAAATAAGTAAAGCCTCTTTTTATATTTACTCCATAAGCCTCTTTATATTTACGAAAACTCAAAAAGAGATTTTATTTAGGTGAAACCTATGGGCCAAATACCATTTTAATACCATGGGATAAATACGATGGGTCAAATACTATATTTATAAAAGAGGTATGGTAAATAAATAAATATAAAAGAGGTATAAAGATGTATGGTAAATAAATACAAATATATCAAATGGGATTAGAAATCAACATCTAATTATATATGAATCCTATGGGCTAAATACCACTAGCCAAATTGTTATTAATATCATGCAAAAAAAACATTATTTGGGCTCATGGCAAGCAGACGTTTGTTAAGGTGCTTGTGCTATTGTGCAGGTCACGAGTTTGAGTCTTGGATAGCCCGAGGGCCGTTATGGCGGGTGTGGCGGTTCCTCCTAGGTTTCTAGGGGTATCGAGCGGGATTCGACCCCGTGTCACGCGAGTACGATACTACTGCAGTTGTCGATTCTCCTAGCACAATAATAATAATATTAAAAGATTAATATTATTATTATTATTATTAAATCTCATATTCATATTAATATATTATAATATTAATAGTATTAAATTTAATAATTTAGGATTAATACAATCTTAAATTTTTTATATTATAATATATATTACTATATCATGATATATATTAACTCTATATATATATGGGAGGGAAGAACAAAGACATAGAGTGATAGAGGTGGAGAGATAGGGGAGTGACGAGGGAGAGATGGAGGTAAAATGAAGGAGAGGGGAAAGGAGGAATGAAGAGAGAGAGTGGGAGAGGAGTAAGAGAGGTAGAGAAGGGTAAAAGAGGAAGAGGAAGACATAAAGATGGAGGGGGGTGAGAGAGAAGGAGAGAGGGAGGGATATAGTGAGAGGATTGGAGAGCAGAAAGAGAGAAAAGGATGTAGAAGAGAAATGGAGAGAGAGGAAGGACGAGAGAGAGGACTTGAAAGATAGGAGGAGAGAGGGAGGGATAAAGAGATGGAGTTGGAGGGGGGGAGAGGGAGGGAAGAAGAAAGACATAGAGAGTGAGAAGTGGAGAGAGAGAGGGAGTGGCAAGGAAGAGATGGAGAGAGAGTGTGTATGTTTAGGGGTGAGATAAAGAGTCAAAGAAGGAGAGATGAAGAGAAGGGGAGGAGAAGGAGAGAGGGAGGGATATAGTAACATAGTTGGAGAGAGAAAGAGAGTAATGGGGGAAGAGAGAGGGAAGTAGGAAATAAATGGAGAGAGAGAGAAGAACGATGAGAGAGAGGAGGAGAGTGATAGGGGAAGAGAGAGAGAGAGAAAGAGTGATGGGGGAAGAGAGAGAGAGAGAAAGAGTGATGGGGGAAGAGAGAGGGAGGTAGGTCCATCTTAACTTCAGATCTATCAAGCACCAAGAGGGATCAAATCTCTCAAGATACAAACCTTTCCTCAATTTTTGCACTAAAAAAAGAGGTTTTCACCTCGAGAGATTTGATCTCTCTTGGCGCTTGATAAGTCCAGAGTTAAAATGAATCTATACTGGTATATTTGATCTTAAATTATACATATATCTCATATTTCTTGTTGAAGGATAATGGAGAATACTTAATTAGTGTGAGTTGGTTCATGATACCTTAGGATAGGAATTAGTTTCTATTTCTTAGGGTATGGTTCTAACTTCCCTATATCCATGTATGCTATATATTGGCTAATTTGTATTGAGAATGTAGAGCGTTCTACAGAGCTAGACTCTCCCGGTTCAGACTCTCTTTCGTAGAGCTGACCAGTGGGTTTTTGATTCATCAATTCAAACATCACATTTTTACATGGTATCAGAGCATCAGGTTGAAGCTCGATGAGTTACCACCGTCGAGAGACAGAGAGGCGTGAGCGTGTGCTGTGTGTAAGGATATTAGTGATGTAAGGTAATTAATCTGAGTGCGTTGCGTCTTATGCGTGGCAGATAGTTCGGTTGAGGGTGGATAGCCCTTGTCAATGTGTGCATGGTTAATATTGTGTTGAACCAGGCACAAAGATTCGCTGCCATATCAGATATCGGCTGAGATCTGCAGCGTGGGAGAGGATGTCGTATTTTTTTTTTTTCTGCCGAGAAGTAGTGAGCATTTGGAGAGACAACGCTTTGTGAGCTTATAAGTCTATGGCGTGCGTAGAGCCTTGACATTTCTACAAAAGAAATAGTTGCCAGAAACCGAGTAGATTGTATAGGAGGATATGATTGAGCGGCTCTCCAATAGGAAGATTTATGAATGGAATAACCTTTTCCTCATGGATCTTCGTGGTCCGAGAAATATCTCATGGTCTCTGCACATACGGGTGCAAGAATCACTTGGATGCACTCAAAAATTTTAAGGGTCGAACGGAATAAATTATCTCAAGGAATCGAGTCTGCAACGGGACTGACTGTCGAAGTCCTTATCAAAGTCAATTCCATTTACTGCAGAGGCAGATAATTGGCTGCGTGGATCGCAGTGGAGGGTTGTTGTTGGTAAATTGATATGTTTTTATGTGGTTGCCTTCCCCTATTGTTTCGTTATCTGGAGAGCGCAGAGGCGAGTTTGTGTGTTGCTACCTGCGTGATAGAGCATATATTTCCTGCAAATTTGTTTGATAAATACAAAAGTTGCAAGTTGTTGCAGGTTGTGGAGATCCCATACACCACAATGAAAACGCGCAAGTTCCTACCGATTTGAACCCATCTTCACAAAATATGTGTCATATCAGAAATTGCTAATTACATGCATCAGAATTGGATATCGATAGCATTTCCAACTTGTTGAGAGGTTTTTTTGTTGCTCGTCGCAAGAGCCGAGGGCACTGAGACTTGCGTGGCATCGAAGCCATAGTCTACAAGGTTCTACAGTTGAAGATCTGCCAAAGGGAGAAGTTTCCCGCTTGCGTGGTAACGGGGTTATTGGAGCTCGTTAGAGGACCGAGTGGAGTTGAAGAAATATCGAAACGAGATACAATGAGAGAAGTTGGTCTTTCCCAACATGTCTATATTTTTAGATACTCTTTATTCTGAGGATGATCTCTTTTTCATGTGGCCATTTGGAGGTATTAACATGGGTAGTATGTTCGAGTCAGAAGAAATTTTAGAAAAACAATGTGGTTCTTTTGATGACCATGAGAATCAAAAGGCACAATCTGTTGTGCAAGATCCTGAGATTGAAGACCCACGAGTTGATCTTCAGGAAGGATGTAAATAGGAACAAACTGTTGAAGATCAATTGGATGAGCCACATGAAGCTGATTGCAAAGACGTGGCAGAAGAAGACAAAGATGGAAATGTAGATCACTAAAGATCCATAACAGGTTATGCATTCAGCATTGGATCTGGGGTAATTACATGGATTAGTAAGAAACAAAACAAAATTTCCTTGTCTTCAGTGGAAGCAGAGTATCAAGCTATGTGCGCAGCAACATGTGAGGCAGTTTGGTTGCGAAGACTTCTCTAGGATGTTGGGGAAAAACAAAAAGATGCAACATCTATCAGATGCGACAACCAAAACTCAATCAAACTTGCTAATAATCTGGTGTTTCACAAGAACACTAAACACATTGATACACAATTCCACTTTGTTAGGGAGAAAGTTCAATCTAAAGAAATCCATCTTGTATATTGTAAAACATGTGATAATGCTACTGACATTTTCACTAAGCCTCTTGGCAAAATTAAGTTTGAAATATTTGGGGAGATGTTAGGCATATTTGTGAACCCCTTCTCCATTAAAGAGGAGTGTTGAAAGATAATGGAGAATAGTTAATTAGTGTGAGTTGGTTCATGATACTTTAGGATAGGAATTAGTTTCTATTTCTTAGGGTATGGTTCTAACTTCCCTATATCCATGTATGCTATATATTGGTTGAGTTGTTTTGAGAATATAGAGCGTTTTGCAGAGCCAGACTCTTCTAGTTCAGAGTCTCTTTCGTAGAGCTGACCAATAAGTTTTTTATTTATCAATTCAAACATCACATTTTTCCATTTCTCTTGACAAAAATACTTTTATTTCAAAAATAAAATATTATTTTATTACATTTATTATTATAATCTATTTAATCACAAAATGTAACGCATTTCTGTGTTTGCAAATTCCTTATTTTAAAATAAAAAAGGAATACCGATACCTTCATTGACATCATTTATAATGGTTTGAATGCAATAAATCAACTTTTTGGAAAAGGTAAAATAGTTTTATGATATTACATAAATCTATTCAATGGATATATTTTTTTAAGATGTCCGACATATATGATAAATTTCTGTTTTAAAAGTTTAAATTTTGGAAGGAAGGAAGAAATTATGGTTTTCGTATTCTATCCCGTAAGAGTATGAGAGCCTAAAGGGATAGAGATAAGGGTAAATTATATATATATTTAAGTTTGGTGAAAATATATTTTTATTATATTTAATATATTATTTTTATTGGAAAAAAAAATTGAATTAGTGATTTCACATTACGAAATGTTAAGCTATTATTATTTATTCAATTTATCCAAAACTTCATAAACTAAATTATAATTATTATATTTTAAAAAAATATTAAAAATTAAAAACAATTATATATTTTTAATTATATATAATTCAACACCCTAAAAACTCCTAAACTCCCAAAACACCCCATTGTGAAATTTTACCTAAAAAGAATCCCTGAAAGTATAAACAAATTCTACTTAATGCCAGAAAAAAAAAACACTCGATATGGTGTGGCTATTTCAGTCCACAATTTCCCATAAGAATTAAGAAATAGAATTAGTAATGATGCGATGCTATTTAACTGCTGTAGAACCTCATTGTTATGTATGGTTTTTCTGAGTCTAGATATAATTTGACAGTACTTCAGATTCGATGAGATATATTTCAGTGTATAGCATTAATTGCTTTGACGCTGAATATTTATTGATCACGCTAATAGTTCCTCTGAAAAACATTAAAGTTTCTTCCGTAAATATGACAAGTCTGTCTACTGCTTGATATATCAATGGTCCATAAATTGTTATTGAAATGATTGTTTTCTTATGGAAAAGCTTGAAATAATAAATTCTGTGCCTAAACTTTTGTAAAACATTAAAGTTTCAGTTGATCTCTGACATGTTTATCCCGTGTAGGTTGATATTAATAATTGTTCTGTTGTAATAAGTTTCCTGTCTGCAATGTTGCAAAACGTTAATGTTTCATCTGTATTCATGACAAATTTATCTGTCCCCTGAAGTTCTTCGGTACATCTCAAATCAAGATACATAGATTGATGTCAGTGCTTACTCTGCTTTCTGTGAAGAGTTAACTATGGCAGTGATAGTATAAATGTAAATGTATATCAGGTACTTCAAGTTCAAAGGTACAATCAAGTTAGATAGATTGATATCAGTAATTGCTCTGTTTTGTATGAAGAGTTAGCCATGGCAGTGATAGTATAAATGTATGATGTGATTGTTCACGTGTTCCAAACTTGTGTTATAACTGCTCAAAGACATCCCGAGAGTGTAAAATAGTGAAAGCGACCACAGATTTCTGCTTCTGAAATATGGACAACATTCGTACAATTTGTCAAGGGCAAGTATGTTTATAGAATTTAGTTTTGGGGTAGTTTAATTGGCAACCGCCATGATAATGAATGAATGGTATGTATTATGCGATTGGAGGTTCAAAACCTTTCTATTTATCTAGAGGTTACAATGGTAGTGGTCGGAATTGACCTCATATTATGTGAGTACGAAAGTGGCACCTGGCACCTAGAGATTACAATGTTAGTGGTTGGAATCAATCCGCTTATGTGAGTATGAAAGTGGCCTAGTTGCCAATTCAAATAGTCAAAGGAAAAGAAATAAAATTATAGAACTTAGTACAGCTACATATTTACTGAAAAAAATAAAAAAAATGGAACATTGAATTTATGTAATTTAAATTTTTTATAAGACACCATATGAAGAAAAACATTGATTGCTAGGGTTTATCTCTCATAGCCTAGGGTTTTTTGTTGTTGCGTCATCCATGGCATGTTCTAGTGGCAAACATTATGCACCATGCAGTAAGCTGATGATTGGTTCACTTTCTTTACATGTTGTCCATTGGATGAAATAAAGTGATATTCAATGGATATGATGGAAAGACAATAAGCCAATGATTGACTCACTGCATGGTACTTAATATTTGTCGGGGTTCAACTCCCTCTTACAATAATGTTTTCTCGAGGGATAGCCACATTGTTGGGTTCACTCGTAATTCATTCCAAACATCTCATTACTTGCACCCACATATGAACTCAATTAAAGATGGTAAAGAAAACTCTTATTCTGAGAACTCATTATTGGGTGCAAACTAGCAAAATCGCAATCAATGATGCCACCTACCAAAAGTAGTGCAATACCATAAATATGAAGTAAGATAAAAAAAAATAAAAAAATAGGAGAATACATTCAATGCATGCAAGACCATGCTTTGGTCTAAAAGTTAATAGGAGTGTGGCCTTCAAAAAAGGACCTAATTTGGTGGATCCAAAACAAGTGGAAACCTAACGGGAAAACAAACTTGGAGTTAGATGCCAAGGGTTTTTTTATAGTAATTTTTGCAAATATGGAAGACATGATGAGGATTTTTTAGGGTGGTCTTTTTTTTTTCCACAATGTAGGGTTTTTCATGCAATTTTCAAGAAAGCAATACAACACTAAGAAGGAAGATTTCTTAGTTTCCCCAATATGGCTTCGCCTTTTCTCTCTCCCAAGAGAGTTTTGTGAGGAAGAAACCCTTGAGGGCATTGGCAATGCCATAGAAACTTTTTCAAGGTTTTTGAAGTTAAAAAAAAGGGAAGATACACTTCTTATGTCAGGGTTTGTGCCTATATGAATATTTATTAGCATTTACTTGCTTTAATAGACATCTTTTATTGAGACATTGTTTAGAAGCGGTGGATAGACTATGAACATGTCACTTTTCAGTGTCATCATTTCCATGAGTATGACCACCTCTTCTGATATTACCCTCTTGTTCCAAAGGAACTGCCTGCATATCAGTAGGATGGCTTTGAGAAAGTCCCTTCAAGGAGAAGGAATCTATGATCCCAAGCAGAAGCAAACTCGAGAGAAAACCCTAGATCTAGAAACAAGCTCGAGGCTTTAGCCTCTTAAGAGAACACCTCAGTGGAAGATGAAGTTAAGGAGATACCATAGATGGAGGAATGAAGCAATCCCAATAGATGGAGGAATGAAGTAAATAGCACCAATAGAGAAAGTGTGAAAGAATCAAGAAAAAAATCAGCATAGTCCTTTTCCAAAAGAGATGATCATGAAAAAAATCGAGAAATATGATACACAATATGACACGGACGCTATGGATATTGATGAACAAAATCCATCAGTCTTGGTAATAGCATGGAAAAGTAAGAACTGACAAACTATCCTAGATCAGTAAGTCCATATGCTTCACAAAGAAATGTCAAGGTAAGGAACCAAAAAGGTAATTTAGATCCAGTCTCCAACTCTTCTAACCCTTACCTAGGTATTCATATTCATACTTTCAAATTTCCCCCCAAGTTGACCAAGGTGGAAAAAAGAAGAGGTCATAAGAGAAATAAGGACCTAATCAAAGAAGTTGGAGAGATGTTGGTCAATTCAAAGAAAATTACATTTATGACGAAGGCATTTCTCTCCAACCACCCCAAAAAATCATGAAGGTAATATCCTAGATTATCAAAAGCATCAATTATAAAAGAAAATTGTGGCTTCTTAGAGAATGGATCCACAGAGAAATCCTACTATGATATTGTTGTAAGAAACTAAATGGTGTAGTGGGAAAGTAAGTGAAATTTCTTCCTGGTGTTGGAAAGGTTGTCAATCATCAACCCTGGATGCTTCTAGTCATGCAAGAGGGGTGGATTTTATTTTGAATCCAACCAATGTGAATATAATGGATCTATTGGTAGCTCCATGAATTCTCTTATCCCGTGTTCAATTAATTGGTTTAGTAGAAATTTGGTTGCATAACCAATGTCTATGGACTTCATTTGGTAGGAGACAAAATCGATTTTCTTTAGAATCTAAGTAATTAGGGATCCATCCTAGCAGGGGAACTATGGATAATGGGATGATATTTAAACCTTATAAATCCATTGGAAGAGATAGGATGAGGGACAAGGTGTATGGAAGCGAAGGCATAGAATTTCAAAGACATGATGAATAACTTGCGAGTCACTGATTTGGACACAATCAATACCTTTATTTAGAATAACAGAAGAAGGGAAATTCATCAAATATACTCACGATTTTACTTCTTCCTCATTTCTGAATCTTTGCTGGAAAATGATGCCTTTCTAAGGGCTTCTATCCTTCCTTGTGAGGGATCAAACCATTGGCATATGTGTTTGTAAATTGATATTAGACCCAACCCCAATAATCATCCATTCCATTTTGAAAGCTTCGAGTGCTCCAACCCATCCTTCATTGACAAAAAAAGAATCTAGTGGATCGAAGTAAATTTTATAGAAGGAAAAATGATGTATAGGTTTCAATAAAAGTTACAATATCTCAAAGCCAAAAAAAAAACGATAAAGAGGATTTTGGAAATACAGTTCTAGTCTAGCATGTCGTAGAAGACATAACACAATAAATCCAACAAAGAATAATTTTGGAAGGAAGGATGAAGGAGTTGATGTCAATGGACGCAGAGGTCCCCACTCAATTAAAATAGTGACAATGTAAGAAGAGATTTTATGGCAACAAAATTCTTGGGTCAATTGTCTATAGGAAGGAGTGAAAAACACTATTTTTTTTTCATAAATTAATGATAAAGAATCATCATCATAACTGAATATCCTCTTTCCTAGATAGTACAATAGAAGGAGAATCATGGAGCACCAGGATATGGAGGGATAATTTTCCTCTTATTACAAAACTTTGATGTTAGAGTCCTATCCCAATTGTTGGAAGCAATAAAGAAGATAACTCGACACATCCCTCCATTGGTCAAAGATGAATAGAATGAGGCACAAGTGGGAGAAACCTCCCTTGTCAAGGTAGAATAAGTTGTGATGACCATGCCCAAAATTAAAGTATAGGACTAAATGGTTTTACAATGAACTTTCTCCAAGATTACTGGTCATTGTTAGGGTAAGGGATTTTGGAAGTGGTTGAGGATTCCAAGAGATCAACATAAATTATTTTTTTCTCTTAATGCCACTTTTCTAACACTAGTTCCCAAATCAAAAAGAGAAAATGAATCCAATATATTTCACCCCTTTTCATTGTGCAATGTCATTTATAAGATCATCACTAGTTTCCTCAAGCCCTTTCTTCCCTTTCTCATCTCATTTGAGTATACAAGCTATGTGCAAGGGTACCAAATTTTGGGCGGGATAGTTGTAGCCCAATAAGTCATTCATTCATTGAAGAAATTGTGAAAGGTATGTATGATCATCAAACTGGATCTCTCCAAATCTTTTTAAAAATTAAGTTGATCTTATCTTTATCATGTTTTGAGGGCATTTGGCTTCTTGGAAACTTGGTCTATTTGCATGGGTTATATTTTATCTTCATCCTTATTTTCCATTATTTTCAATAGATTTCCTTCCTTCCCCTTCAATCCCTTGACTGGTATTAGGCAAGGAGATCCCCTCTCCCCTTTTCTTTCCATTCTTGCTACTCAAGGGCTTGGTAGATGCATAAAATCTATTTTCTCTGAGGGGAAAATTAAAGGGCTTCACCTCTTTATAGATGACCTTCCTACGTTGCACCAACAATTTTTTGATGACATTATGCTTATGGGTGTCCCCATGATTTGAGAAGCCTTGGCATTCAATCAAGTGTTGGATGACTTATGGAACCTTCAAAAACCTCTATCCACTTGGTTAAATCCCAAATATTCTTTTTCAATACGCATTCAATAGTCCAAGGACATCGTAGAATGAATATTTTCATAATTCAAATTTATGTTGGGGACAAAATTTCTAGAGACATATCTCACGATTATTGGGCTACAAAAAAATCTCCTTTCCTACTAAATAGCTTGATGCCCCCTTGGTTGAAAAATCACTAAAATCTAAATAATGGAAATATATTCTTCAAAAAATGATCGGAAAGTTAGACTATTGGACCTTCTTCTCTCTCAAAATTGCTGGAAGGTTGGTCCTTTAAAAATAATTTCTACAATATCTTCCTATTTACCTCTTTTCTACCTTAGCAACTCTCAAATGGATTCTCAATTCCATCAATGAATTGCAGTGTTTCTTTTTGTGGTGGGGTTGAGGGGGAGGGGGGGTGCCATTTTGGAAATAAAATGGTCTTTAGTAGCTTGGGATAAGCTTTGTCTCCCCAAATTTAAAGGTGGATTGGATCTAAGGGACCCATAAATTCTTAGGAAAACTCTTGTGGCTATGACTTGGTGGTAATGGATTTAGGGAGGAAGTGAACTCTAATGTCAAATCTAGAATTGCAAGTACAATGATAACTATATGATCCTTAAGAAAAGGATTTTAGTTCCATATACCAAGGGATGAGGCGCAGGCATGTAGCAGTTCTAGGTTTCTAATTTGGATAAGATTCCTCAACCAAAGCTTCTAGAACTTACCTTTTTTTTTTTTTACATGCATGAACAAATCTGCACACTTTTTAGTGGAAGAAATTATGTAGACCTGCGCAGTTTTTTTCCAGAAAAAATATGCATGCGCGGGTTTTGTTTAGGAAAACTGCGCAGGTGCTCAAAAATGGTTTTTAAGCAGTGAAACCCAAAACTCCTTTTGTCCCTGGTATTATTTTACTTCAAGCTTCATAGGGTATTCAATTGAAACACACCATCAGATGGCGAGATATCTAAATTGACAGTCATGGTGAAAAATTTTAGTGTAATAACAAGTTCCTAAACAACACAATAAAGGAAAGGAGAGAAACATTGTTTATCATTAGGTATAGATGTCAAAGTAAAGTGGGGAATAAAAGTATCTGCAATCAAATCAATCTCTAAGAAGGTGCCAATACACTTTTTGATGGTGTCATCCAGCGAGTATGCAGGCCTGAGGACCTGGTTCATATAAACAAGCAACCTAGCACTATTGTGACAAAGACTAGGTGGAAAATGAATAAACTGCATACAGAAGTGTACTTCCACCACAACCAAGCTACAAGGATGTTTGATATTGAGAAAAATGCAGTTTGAAATTACAAGTGTCATCAAACTGTAATATGTAAGAGAAACAAGATGTATATATACATATTCACATGTGATGAAAAAAAATATAAAAAGCATGAGAGTTGAGTATTTAATCAGAATGAACAATTATCACTATCACGTGATACATGTACTAGAAATTTTTATATCTGGTAAGAGCTCAATGTTTATAATAAGTGTGAACATGCATTTCTTAAGAGTATGAATGATCATTTTGTATACAGAGAAAGGCATCATAATGTAAACAAAAAGATTAATGCATCATAATGTAAACAAAAGGATTAATACCAGTACAACATACAATTATAACGAATTGCAGGTCTGTGATGACCTATGTTACCAATCGAATGTGTGATGAGAGACACAATCCAACCGGTCCATACAGAATGTGTCATCATGTTAAGTATATAACCAATATCCTTTAATTAAAAATACCCAAGAAAAGGCTAATGAATATCATTATCAACTTGGTTCTCCTTTATGGTTAAACGGAAATAACAAAGAACTCAAAAGGAGATCTGCATTCTCCTCTCCTAGACATGACACTCCTCTTGTGACCACTGAATCAATTTCCAACTCTAACCAACAAATAGAGAACATCGGGTATAGAGTAAAATACCATAATTTTCTAAAAGATATAAAAAAACTTCAAAATTTAATCACATCCCACTTTTTGAGAAAGGAAAGTACACAGGTATGTGAATTGTCCTCTTGATAGAATTATCATTACTAAATATGATCCCTAGAGGCATGACCTGATATCTAAAATGGCTGATATTGTTGTGTTCCACTTACAATTATCTGTATAGGTATTCTGCTATAGTGGACCTGGTTTGAGTTGGTGAGCTCAGTTTAAAGGCTATTAAAAGCCTGACCAATAGTCTAGTTGTGAAAACTATCCTTTATAAAGTAGTGCACTAAAGGGGGGAAAACAAAAAATTCACTCTAGCAACAAATTTTATATTGAATTAAAATACCCATCTAATAGAAAGAGATGTATTAATTGTTACTATCAATCACTTGTCAAATGATAATTTTCCTTATACTTTTTCTATTTTTTTATCCATTTGTTATGTTGCTTCTAGTATAAGAGCTACTGATTGATTTGGGAGTGTAATCTGGATCAAATATTGCTTTCTAGCTTGTGCAACATTTTATCATTAGTATAAATTTTATCCGAAAATGTCATTTCATTTCAATTTTTTTCTTCATCAGACCCAATCACAGACTATCTTTCAATTGTATAATATTTTATCCACAACTTACAAAACCTTTAGTTAAGGCTTTTAAGTTTTTAGCAAAAAGGAGATCATGGCTTATTTCAAGATTTGGAAGTTACATAGAGCAGATCTCTGAAACAATATTATGTTATCTCTAAAAGAATATTATGTGATAAGTTCAACTTACAATAAACAATCACTAATTCATAGTGTGATGGTTGAATAGCTATCTTGGATAGAGATGAATTCATACATTTAACATTGGCGTGATAAAAAATGGACAACAGTTTCAACTCCCGATTTTCATTAATTAAATAGCAATGTACAACAAGATATGAAAAAAATGAAGTTGGTCTCAACATCCAACTTGTTTACAATCATAGGGTGAAGTATATATAATATAACTTGCATAATTGTACAAACTTTGGGAAGAAGAAGAGACAAACAAAATAAGTTGATCTATAATGATTGTTAGAAAGTGTTTATGCAACAAAATGCAGGCCACACGAGCTCTCACCCACTCCGGTGAGCCTACAGCGATTTGGAATGATGGATGTAGCAAAGTTAATACATCGGTGTATTAACATATTTGAACTTTGAGACATGCAATCATATTGTAATTCCACAACCACTTGACTAAAAATATTACTATGTTTGTGTCACAATTCTAGTTTTCCAATTTGATCCACAACAAAGTTTCCCATTGCAACTCACATTTGGTGTTGATGATTCTTTTTTATTTTTCACCTTTGATATAATTATTGAATTTTAATTCCCATACTTTATCAATTTTGTGTTGAAATTGTCTTACAAGCTTGGTTGATTTACGATTCATTCTAGGATCAAATGACCTCACTTAAGAGTTTTTGATCTCAACCATTCTCCTGCAAATTGGGGAGTGTTAGAAATTACAATAAAAAAATTGTGTGGAATTGTTGAGCTTGTGAGGATTGATGAAATTGTTGGGGTGGAGTTTTTGTTGTATTACACATGCAGTGTAGGTACACAATTGAGGGGGAATTTCCACGTTATCATCTTGGAAGTTTGGAAAACGTTGTTTCCTTGGAATTATTTTTTGGAGATGTTATGACTTGTAGTCACAAGGATATTGGTCAAGTTAAAGATGATAACCTGAGTCTCTAGGTGCTAGCAACATTATCCTTGATAGTGTAATCTTTGTAATTAATTAACCATTGAGAAAATTTGTGTTTGACATAGTGAAACTTGATCATTGTACTTCTTATATATACACATATATGTGAGAAAGTAAGGAAGTGTAAGAAAAGGTGTAAGTGTGAGAAACAAAAAAGTGAGAAAGAAGTGAGCCAAGTGCTAATATGTCTGTAGTTATTATAAGACAAACTTGTTCTGTACCTGAAAAGAATCACAAGTACATTTTTACTTTATTGATAGGTTGCATGACCTTAAAATACATTGGTATAAATGCTAATAAAAATAATTAAGGTTGCGTGTCTTTATTGTAATGCACAACACAGTGGAATAGTTTCAATGAACATATATGTTTTACCTCCTCTTGAAGATGGTGTCAAAGCCTAGTTTATTATGATCTGGGATATTTGTAGGTTTGTATTAGAGTGTATGTACTTCGATTATATAAGAGATTGAGGGTTTCCTTTTGTTGTTGAGATTGTTAAGCAAGGGGGGGTGGGGGGGGGAGATGAAATTGACTTCAAGCATTCCCTTTCTGAACATCAAGTTGGTGTTAATTTTTTGGGTTACTACATAAGTGGTTTTACTCTTTTTACGAGAGCACTATATCTACTAGCTCATTGATGATGCTTCATTGGCACATGGTTGGCTCAATTAGGGTGGATTATTGACATTATAGTGTTGTCTTGGTGTTCTTACCTATGGGTTTCATGTTCCTTTGTGATGTGAGGGTTCTCTTGTGAAGAGGTACCTACCTAGGGGGAGCATTGGGCACTTAGCCCTTGGATCTTGTGACATAAATTCACTTCTAAAAAACAACAAAAATTGACCATAATTCTCTTCTCAACAACCCCAATATGCTAGGTAATCCAAGAGAAAATATACCAAGCATATGCCAACAAGTTTCATACCTTCATACACACTTTTCTAAGAATAAACTAGATTTGAAATTATTTTACCAAGAATAGTGTAGAAACTATGTTGACAAAAATTTTTCATGGAAACTGCATTCATGTTTCCTACCATCAATATTTAAAATATCAAACTCATCCTTCTAAGGTTATGAATGTGGTTATGAATGTGGTTAGGAAAGTCAAATACTTGGGAAGCTGGAAAAAGTTACCAATGTTATTTCTTCTTCAAGTTCCTTTTTCTTGATGGAAAACAATGGAAATATCATATGGCTTGTATTAGAGGACAAAAAATCTTCAGCAACATGTAAATTTTGAGGTAAAAGGGAGCCCGAGAGTATCTTGGATGACTCATCTATAGAAGAATCTATAGGGGCATTGGCTTCTAGAGGCTAAATTTACTTTCCATCAAAGGTCGTGTTGTCCTAGATATTCATAGCTTTGATGTTGGCATAGTGGGTCGAAACTCTCATCATTTGGAGGAGCATGAATTCACTATGAATTGTGGGCCGAGTTTCCTTTTATTTATTGTTGAACATAATATCTATGACTGAAGGTGGTTTATTTCCTAAATTTGGTTGGGTTCTGTGCTAAGAGGCAACATATTTTGTGGGAGAGAGTGAGTCCCTGAAGTGCATGGATATGGGACAATATTTATTAATTCAAGGTAGCGTTCAATGAGTTGTAGCACACTTGGAAAAAGGGTTGAGTTTCATACAAATTGAGGGTTGTATATTCCCTTTAAGTGGAGAGATTTTATTTACTGTGTTTCTTGCTATTTGATGGTTGAACCCTTACCTTGTGGCTGAACTAATCATTATTTTCACCACTCTTCTCTCGACGAGTTCTTTGTTGTGGGTTACACGACTGTGTACACATTTGTGGTTGAATAAGTATTATAGTATGAGCTATGTATTGAAATACTTATTGTAGAGTCTTTTCTACCACGAAAGGTTGATCCCATTGTAAAGAAATATATATTAGGCTCCCCTAACTACTTATTATTGTAATCCTTATTTCCACTATACATTTTATGGATATGTATTTTAGGGAAGAATGAAATTTAAATGATTTTCAGTAATGTTGTTTACTGGGTTTATGCTTACTTAGTCCATTGTGAATGTTATGGGATTGCTCTGAAGTATTATATGAGCCTACTCTTTGGAATTATATGTGTGTAAAAAAAAAAAAAACAAGAACCATACACCTACAACACTTGCATACAAACTATTTGTAAAAATTCCATAGTAAGCCAACATATATAAACTCAAAAATTTTGTGGAATTTCCATTACCTTCTGAGAAGGGAACATTACAACTTTGGTCCAATATTTCTAGAGAATGATCTAGAAAAACAACAAGGTATGCTTGTGGGAGAATGTTGGGGAGACATAATGGAATGAAAGCAGTGGGGTGTTGATCTTCCTCATGTTGTTGGTATTTCTAGGCAATTTAACTATAGTGCTCAGTCTGTAGAATTGTCTGGTGGCTATGAGTATGATGAGGACCATGGTGAATGGTTTGTTTATAATGGAAGGTGTGTAGCTTTTTATTTTTCTTAAAAATACACATATAGGAATGTAGAAAGAGCTTCAACATTTTGGGAATAATGTCTTGGATGATTTGGTAGTTCAAATTTTGGTGGAGATAAGCTAGTGTTCAACTTATTGAAAGTTATAAGTGGCTTAATTCTTTCAGAATACTAGGGATATGTTTCTTTGCAAAATTGCTAGGTGACATTTTCACCTTGTCATGGAATTTTGTGACAAAGTTGTTTTCTTGAGGTCTCCCCTTTTTAGTTTTATGGCTATAGATATCTAGATTCAGTTCACCAACTGACTTTGGTGTTGGAATTTGCATTCATATGTATAGGAAGACAACCAATCAGATATTTGGTTTCCTTTTAATTAAAATTTTCTTGTAATTACAATGAGAGATGAATATATTGTACATGAATTTCCTACAAATGAACTTACCAGAATTGTAATCTTTCCTTAACAAGCCAGTTCAATTTTGTGTGGTAAACCAACTCATGTTGTAGAGGGTTATAATCATGAAACCCCATCTGCATAAAACATCCCAAACCAAGTTCATTATTGATCTCTGTTCAAGGTCCTTATAAGTTCACAAATAATGCAAAGATGTGGAATTATAAAGGAAAGACCTTTTCCAAGCTTGAGTTGATGGAGGTTATCAATTCCTCTAATGCAGAAGTATCCATTGCTTCAAATGCATCTGGCATAGGAAAAAACTCTTCGACAACATCAATTTTATTCAATATGAATTTGTCAAACTTACTAGATTAAAAAATACAACAAAGGACTATCAAAAAATTAATAGTCGGACCTATCTAGACTCCAGAGGTGAAATTTAAGTATCATTCACAAATACATATCCGCCAAAAATCAAGAGGAAGTGCAAGAAATTACTCAGATTAGCATCAATCCATTATCATATGGTTGAAGTAGATAAAAGCATGGAAGTGTCACTTCACACATACATTCAAGACTAGGGTACAAACATCAGTTTATGCCTTTAGTTTTAACTTAAATCTGGACATTCCAATTTGCGATCTTCACCTCATACAAACCTATGAGAGTAACGTAGTATAATTTTTCACATGTATTGATTGTTCATTCCACCTCCATATTCATATAAAATGGAGGGGAAGATGACAAATAACATGTATTTATTGATTCATTCAAATTTTCAATATAAAACAATACTCTTCAAAGTTCAAATGAATCATAAATATACATGTGAAGAGAATCGTTTGACTAATCGATTGGAAATATGGAATCCAATATAATCTGAACAAAAATATTGATGTGATGCATTTCTATAAGCAACATTTGGATTGATTTTATGGAATTCAACCTAATATATATAGACCAAATTTATCGATTTTAATTCCCAATCCAACCTATTTCATTGGCTATGCATATACCCAGAATATCCATCTTTTTTCCTCTCACTAAGAGTTGTAAAATTTCTAAAACCCTTCTCAATTTTATCAACCATGCTTCCCAAATGTTATCATGCAAAATAGGAGCACTAAATGCATATAAAGCAACTTCATCTTCCTATCATTCTATCTTTTGCACATAAACCCAAATTTCCAATAACACGTCCACATGTTATGTATCTCATTAAAATGAATGCTATAAAGAGTGAATGTTGCTCACCAACATGAATTTTGTAGTAAATGTTAGGCAGTTGCATAAAATTCTTGATAGGAAAATGGTTACAGTAGAAATTAGAGTAACTACTTATTTCTTTGCTTGATATGATTAGTCAAAATGTTAGCAATCCATCCCCAATGTTTATACATGATAATGGGAATGGAACAATTTTATGTCACTGCTATATTTCCCTTTCCCTTCATGACAAAATATGAATGTGATGTTTTATGAATATAGTTATAAATAATATATAATATATTTGTTGAGACTATATAAGAAATCCAGACATTGACAAGCTTTGATTTTTCCAAACACATCAGCATTGGCTTCCCCTTATGATGCCGGGTTACCTGCTTACCCACACTTTCAACGCTCATGGATATAAAAATGCATCTCCCATTTTTACTCAACACATTTTTCAAACCTGGGCAATTTCAATAATTTAATTTTTGAAATGGAAATTTAAATTGATGCGAAAGCTTCTATATCTAAAATCTCTGATTTGAGATATAGAAATAAAATTCTCTTATGGTTATAAAACCAACTCTCAATCCAGCTCATATTTCTCTTCTTTCATGCGGAAGCTATTGCAAACTTAAACTTCAATTGAAGATTCCTTACTTTTTACATCAAGGTTTTTAAAACCCAAATATTTAACTTCATGAAGTTACCTCCATATATTAAGCCAACACAAAACCCATATGTGGAAGTTTATTTCTGTTGTTGTCCTTATGGTCAAAACCATATATCAAGACCCAAATCATATCAATATTCCATATTGCAATCGAAAGTTCACTTACCCAATTCAATTATATATATATATATATATATATATATATATATATATATATATATATATATATATATATATATATATATATATATATATATATATATATATAGGATCTTTATTTAAATGTTCACGGAAAATTGCATCTCGCATTAACAGTCGACTTTGATTTATAACCAAAACCATTCAGATGAACACTCAAAGTTTGTTAGTTTATGACTCTAACATATATATATAAAAATTTTTAGATCTGAGAAACTTTAACACACGACCTTAATCTCATTACCAGATTCAAAAAGCCAAAGCCATTCAACATTAAACTCAACTATCAATATGATATTTGTTCGGCCACAGCATTTCATTCCATATAAACTCACGAACCCGCATACGGAGGACTGTTGGTCCCACCGCTTATTCATGATTCACCTTGGCATTAATTCTTACGCAACTCCACAACGCGATTGCCATTGGATCCCTTGCCCTTCAGATCGAACGAAAATCACGTTATTTTACCACAGAACTTTAACGCTAAAAAAAACGCGAAATAAACGGTTTTCAAATACCGCCTTATGCCACGTGTAGGCCGAAGAGCACTATCGCGTTTTTTTCAGCGAAACAACTTACCGTATTTTTGCAACACGAAGACCACTTGTGGGTTCAGAAAACCGCTCTTTCTGTTTGTCACTCATGGTTACAATTTCCCTTCATGATTGTGCCTTCCCTCAATTTAGAATATGTTCTTCATTTCGTTGTTGTGTTAATTACTGTTCCGATTCAGACAGTCTTCCACCTCTTCGTTCAGTTTACGTTCCCCACATCTTACTTCACTGACTCGGAATTTTGATATGGTCAAGCTCCAATTGAAATAACTTCACACCTACCATGAAATACCTTCTCGTCTTATTTGAAAATGCAAACCTTTCCAGGTTTCATTGGGGCAAACCTTCACCAACCCGTGGTTCTATTCCACACGACCATTTTGCTTCCAAGCTAGTACTTAGTTTAAAAAAAATAGTTCATTGAAATGTAAAAAATCACCATTTCTTCACAGCTATAACAATTGTGATTAAACTCAGGTTCTGACTCTCCTTTTGTGAAATCGATCCTTCCATGATCGGTACAGTCAATGTATCTATTTTCACATATTGGTTTGTAATTTTTTCTTGTCCTAATCTCGAAATTGATATAAATTTTATAACATAACATCAATTCCCCCAATCATATACAGGATTACAATTTAACCTTTTACACAAAGATTCGTACTACCCATTGCCCATACAATTTCTTCTTAAAATTCAAAGGTGCTTACACAAAATTTAAATCGAATAGTACTCATGAAATGATGAACAATTCTTTCATAATATATCTATGAATTTACTTACAAAACTTCTAGTCATTTGGCCTGATCTTCAAATCCAGTGGCCCTTCTAAAACTGCCCGTAGGCTTACAGGAAATAACCTTGTTTTCCCAAATCTGAATCTCTCACACACTCTGCAGCTCTCTAGATCTCTTCTTAATGCCATTGAGGCTTACATTTATACAAATTGATAATCAATCGATTCAACTCCTTCAATGACTCAACAAAACTCTTGGAATTCTCAAAGTCCTAAATCTAGCCTAAATCCTCGGGTTTAATGAAACTGATTATCTCTTCACATTCCCAGCTAATTAAATTCTCTCATGTTCTCCAATGATTTGAGAACATTTACAATTCCTCCCTATATTTATTCAAAATACTAATAATTACATGAGAAATTAGAAACATCAGACCCCCCTATGTCTACTTACATACAAAGTATTTTATTGTGCCTAATGCCCCTGCATCAGACTCCCAAGGTTAAAATTAATCATGATCTCTTGATCATGTGCTTTCAATCCTTGTCTTCCTGGATCCCACACTTTGTTCTACAATTGATCACTTGTTGCAATATTCTTCTTTTGCACTCCTCCAGGCTTCCATATCTTATTTTGTCTTGTTCCACTAGTTGCACTTTTACACTCTCTTTCTATCTTTCTTCTGCTACTGCTTCTGCTTCTTTGTTTTCTTGCTGCTGTTTTTTTCTGAGACACCTTCACCATCAGTTTTCTTATCAATTCAATTTCCTGATCTAATTTATCTAATATGTCTTCTGACTGTTGGATACTGCTTCCTCTTGATTGATGAACTTCTACTTCTGCTTCTACTTGCTGAGTTCTTATTTGCTGAACTCTTACTGCCGCTTTTTCTTGCTGAGCTCCTACGCTAGCTCTAGCTCTAGCTCCAGCTTTAACTTGCTGAGCTCTCACGCTTACTGCCACCCAATCATCCATGCCCTCTTGTTCTCTGCAACAGTAAAACTCTTCTTGATTGTCATCCATGACAATTTATTCATTCTCTGACTTCAGAAATTCTCTGGACTGGTATTTAAATTTCCAGTCACTATCATCATCTCTTTTCTTCTCCTAGACTAAACATCCCTTAGTCCTTCCATCAGTACCTGCAATCATAAAACAAACACCAAAATTACAAAATCCTTGTGTCTCTTCCTCCTCTGGCAACACTTCAAATTATTGCTCTAACATTTCCTCTGGCAACACTTCAATATGCTACTCTTCCATTTCATTCTCTTCTCTAAATGTTTTCAGCAAACAATTCAGCCATCCATTTTCAAACATTTCATCAATATGCTGCAGACTTGGTTTAGCATATTCTTCCTCTTCTCCCTTGAAAATCTTCAGTAATTTTCTTCCATCTTCTTGATTGATTCTGGCAACCAATTCAGGTTCTTCAAGTACTGTGTCTTCATCTTCTATCAAAGTAAAATTCTGATTCTCCACCACTGTAGCAGTTCCAAAAATCTGCCCTCCAGTCTTCTCTTTGTCCATCATACAAATCAGTTCCTTCTTGCCATCAACATTAATAACAAGTTCCTTTACATGAGACATGACAGCCTCACCTTCCTTCTTCTCCAACAGTTCATATTCATCCAAGACAACTCCATGTGATGGATTGTCTTCTGCAATGCCTGTCAACACAGCCAACTTGTCAATTTTAAAATCACAAGACCCAATGGTCTCAATTGATGATCCAATCACCAATTCTTCTTTCTGCAGTTCTAAGTCTTTTCCAAGACTCAGAAAATCTTCCCTGTCATCATTCTCTTGCATCTTCACATTCTGCAATCCCCAATTTTGAAATTGAGGTTCTCCTTCCTGCATTGAATCTTGGTTGTTCAGCATAATCTTCATCAATCTGATTTCTTCATTCCATGGATTAAAGTCTTCCACAGAAATTTCCTCCTCCTTTCTTTGACTGTCCAGTGGTGTCAAATTTTCTCCATCATCAACAAAATCTGCATTCAAAAAATAGTTGTTAAAACAAAAATCATAAGGCCTCAGTGCCTTTCTTTCCTCTGCCAGCAATTCAGTATGCTATCCTAAAATTCCTTCCTTCTCTATCAGCACATCAATATGATGATTCACCTTTCCCAAAGAATTCTCTGAATAATTCTCAAGACTGTCAACAAGTCTTTCTCCTACATCATCTGCTCTCATGATGTTTTCCTGTTCTTGTCTACTGCAGTGAACTCTGCCTTCTGCAATCTCCCTTTCATACTCTAAATTCTCCAACAAATATTCCAGCAATGCAATTTCTTTGTGGCATTGCTGAAGTATTTCATCATCACTTACTATCCCTGCATTCATACAAAAAATTTCAGTTTGTAAACCACAAACTTCAACAGCCTCAACTGGTGTTTCACATATCAGTTCTTCAAACTGATCCTCTCCTTCTTCATTCACAATAATTTCTCCTTGTGCTGCAACAGTTTCCATCATAAATGTATCACTGCTTCCTTCAGTCAAGAGACATTCTCCAACATTGCATTCTTCTTTAGAGTATTCATCTCCTGAGAGATACTTCTTCATACTTGTGACAACTTCACAATATTTCTCTTCCTCCTCTGCAAAAACTGGAATCACCTCACAATTGTTAGTCACAAAAATACAAGGTTCTACATCATCCAGCTGATCTGGACTTGTCCAATAACTCAGGAAATAATCAATAAGTTCCTCTTTAGCAAGACAAACTTCTTGATGTCTTAAACCTCCACCATGGTTCATAAGATCTTTTGCAGATCTCCATTCTTCATCTGTACTCTGTTCTTCTTCACAAACAGAAACCTCTCTTCTCAACTCAGCTGCTCTGAGTTCTGCACATTCCAACTGTACATCCATTATTTGTTTAAGCTTTCTCAGCTTTTCTGCAAACATACAAAAATCATTAGATGTAAAGTCATTTGACCTCTTGGTCTCACTTGAAGTTTCAGTCTTCAAGTCCTCCAAATACTCAATCATCCTGAGTAGTCTATCTCTCTGTTGAGCATGTATCATCTGCTCTTTCTTCATCTCTAGCCCATGCCACTTTAATTGCTTCTTCATGAGCCAACCAACTCTTTGGATTTCCTCTATTATCTTTTCCAGTTTATTAAACTGTTTTCTGATCTCAGCTACCTCTTTCCAATACTCTGCATCAGTCAATTTCTTCCTCATGCCATTTGTCCTAACATCTTCTTCCTCTTTTCTGTTGTGGCCTCTCTCAGAACCTCTACAATCTCTTCTATGACTTTTGGAAGTCATCTTCTCCTCCATGAGTTCCTCAATCATAAGCTGCACCAAGCCTCTGCAACAACAAGCTCTCTTGCTACCACTTACCTCACCAATCCTTTCCTCCGGACCTGGGATTTTGGCAAGTACTGGTCCCCTATCTGCTGGAACCTTCTGAGCACTCTCTTCTGCTCTCTCTAGGCTTCACTCCGCAACTTTTCAAGAACACATCTGTTCTTCTTTCATCCAACCTCTGTTGGGAATTTTCCAGTTTCTTCCACACTTTCTTCTTCACTTTAGAATCCTCTGTTGGACTCTTTCATCACTGCTCTCAAAGCTGTGATCTGCTTTTGCTGAGATTTCTTCAATTGCCTGCAATCCGAATTATGCAAACAATTCTTCAAACCATAGTTAAACACTACTCATTAAATCACCTTCAAGATTCTATATAATCTTGCTTCTTCTTTCACCTACACTGCATCTCTGTATGCTGCAATCTTTATCAGTTTTCAAAAATCTGATTTCTTTTCATACATGAAATTAATTCAAAAAACTTGAACTTTCAAACAGAGCTATTCTAGCTCTGATACCACATGATGCCGGGGTACCTGCTTACCCACACTTTCAACGCTCATGCATATAAAAATGCATCTCCCATTTTTACTCAACACAGTTTTCAAACCTGGGAAATTTCAATAATTTAATTTCTGAACTGGCAATTTAAATTGATGTGGAAGATTCTATATCTCAAATCTCTGATTTCAGATATAGAAATAAAATTCTCTTATGGTTATAAAACCAACTCTCAATCCAACTCAGATTTCTCTTCTTTCATGCGGAAGCTATTGCAAACTTAAACTTCAATTGAAGATTCCTTACTTTTTACATCAAGGTTTTTAAAACCCAAATATTTAACTTCATGAAGTTACCTCCATATATTAAGCCAACACAAAACCCATATGTGGAAGTTTATTTCTATTGTTGCCCTTATGGTCAAAACCATATATCAAGACCCAATTCATATCAATATTCCATATTGCAATCAAAAGTCCGCTTACCCAATTCAATTATATATATACAGGATCTTTATTTAAATGTTCACGGAACATTGCATCTCGCATTAACTCGTCGACTTTGATTTATAACCAAAACCTGATGAACACTCAAGTTTGTTCGAGCCCCATAGCTCTAACATATATATATATTCCAGACCCACAAGGCTTTAACTTACCCAGCCTTAATCTCCACGCAATTCAAAGACCGACCATTCAACATTAAACTCAACTATCAATATGATATTTGTTCGGCCACAGCATTTCATTCCATATAAACTCACGAACCCGCATACGGAGGACTGTTGGTCCCACCGCTCGTTCACGATTCACCTTGGCGTTAATTCTTATGCAACTCCACGATGTGATTGCTGTTGGATTCCTTTCCCTTTAGATCAAACACAAATCACGTTATTTTACCACAAAACTTTAACACTAAAAAAAACGTGAAATAAACGGTTTTCAAATACCGCCTTATGCCACGTGTAGGCCGAAGAGCACTATCGTGTTTTTTTCAGCGAAACAACTTACCATCTTTTTGTAACGCGAAGACCACTTGTGGGTTCAGAAAACCGCTCTTGCTGTTTGTCGCTCATGGTTCCCGACTTCCCTTCATGATTCCGCCTTCCCTCAATTCAGAATATATTCACCATTTCGTTGCTATGTTAATTACTGTTCTGAATTGGACAGTCTTCCACCTCTTCGTTCATATTTACATTCCCCGCATCTTACTTCACTGACTCGGAATTTTGATATGGTCAAGTTCCAATTGAAAGAACTTCACGCCTACCATGAAATACCTTCTCGTCTTATTTGACAAAGCAAACCTTTCCAGGTTTCATTGGGGCGAACCTTCACCAACCCGTGGTTCTATTCCACACGACCATTTCGCTTCCAAGCTAGTACTTAGTTTAAAAACAATAGTTCATTGAAATGTAAACAATCACCATTTCTTCATTTTTATATCAATTGTGATTAAACTCAGGTTCCGACTCTCCTTTTGTGAAATCTATCCTTTCGTGATCAGTACAGTCAATGTATCTATTTTCACATATTGGTGTGGAATTTCTTCTCGTCCTAATCTCGAAATTGATATAAATTTTATAACATAACATCAATTCCCCCAATCATATACAGGATTACAATTTAACCTTTTACACAGAGATTCATACTACGCATTGCCCATAAAATTGCTTCTTAAAATTCGAAGGCGCTTACACAAAATTTAAATCGAATAGTACTCATGAAATGCTGAACAATTCTTTCATAATATATCTATGAATTTACTAACAAAACTTCTATTCATTTGGCCTGATCTTCAAATCCAATGGCCCTTCTACAATTGCCCATAGGCTTACAAGAAATAACCTTGTTTTCCCATATCTGAATCTCTCACACACTCTGTAGCTCTCTAGATCTCTTATGAATTCCATTGAGTATTACATTTATACAAATTGATAATCAATTGATTCAGCTCCTTCAATGACTCAACAAAACTCTTGGAATTCTCAAAGTCCTAAATCTAGCCTAAATCCTCAGGTTTACTGAAACTGATTATCTCTTCACATTCCCAGCTAATTAAATTCTCTCATGTTCTCCAATGATTTGAGAACATTTACAATTCCTCCCTATATTTATTCAAAATACTAATAATTACATGATAAATTAGAAACATCAGACCCCCCTATGTCTACTTACATACAAAGTATTTTATTGTGCCTAATGCCCCTGCATCACCTTATATTATCTTACTAGGGTTCAAAATTATGGGATCTAAAATATTCCCCATTGTTTAGGACCTTACGTGGATCTTGGCAACAGTAAAATATTTGAAATTTATTTAAATTCAGTGAGAAAAGTAAATGTACTCTGTGCACTCACTAGGTTATGACTATTATACGTTTGATATGCACAATTAGTTGCCACTGCAGGATTTAAAAGCAAGCCAATTTTCAAAACTAATAATTGATGCAATGGGCCAATGACTCAGTTTTGATTTCTCTTGATTCTGTGAAATTTGGGCTTGAGATTGAGCTAGGAAGTTGAGATTGCAAAAAAGGAACCAGAGGCTTCTTGGTAGGAGTAAAAATATTTCAAGTTTGGAATGCAGAAAGAGCTTCATCATTTTTGGAATAATGTTTTGGTTGATTTGTTGGTTCAAAATTGGGTTGAGATAAGCTAGTGTTAAACTTATTGAAAGTTCTAGGTGGCTCCATTCTTTCAAGAATACTAGGAATCTACTTCTTTGCAAATTGGCTAGGTGACATTTTCATACTGTCATGGACTTCTGTGACAACGTGATCTTCTTGAGGTGTCCCACATTCATATTTATGGCTATAGATATCTGAATTCAGTTCAAAAATTGACTTTGGTGTTGGTATTGGCATGGATCTGCATAGGAAGACAGCCAATCAGATTTTTTTTTTCCTTTTAATTTACATTTTCTTGTAAGTACAATGAGAGATGAATATATTGTACATGAAGTTCTTGCAAATGAACTTACCCGAACTGTAACTTTCCTTAACAAGCCAGTTCAATTTTGTGTGGTAACCTCGCTCATGTTGTAGAGGATTATAATCATGAAACCCCATCTGCATAAAACATCCCAAATCAATTTCATTAATGATATCTATTGAAGGTCCTTATAAGTTCACAAATAATGAAAAAATGCAGCATTATAAAGGAAATACCTTTTCCAAGCTTAAGTTGATGGAGGTTATCAATTCCTATGATACAAAAGTATCCATTGCTTCAAATGCATCCGGAAAAGGAATAAACTCTTTAGCAACAACAATTTTCTTCAATGTGAATATATAAAACTTACCAAAGTTAAAAAAATACGACAAAGGACTACCAAAACAATAATAGTTGAATATATCTAGACTCCATAGGTGCAAATTAAGTAGCATTCACAAATACACATCCACCAAAAATCAAGAGGAAGTGAAAGAAATTACTCAGAGTAGCATCAGTCCATTATCCGATGGTTGAAGTAGATAAAATCATGGAAGTGTCACTCCACACATAAATTCAATATCACAGGTTGAAGTACAAATCAAACCGTAGTTAACCAAGTTAAGAAATTGAAAAAGGCCAGAAAAATAAATAAATAAATTCAAAGGATAAAATGTTAATGTTAGACACATTCTCAAATTCTCCCTATGAACCATTGATATAATAGTTTCTTACCTGATTATTTTCCTCTATCTGATCTCCATCTTCAGTTGTAACATCCATCTCATGGTTCAAAGAAGCAAGTACTACATATAATGACCCAAAGAACAAGCCTTGAAGAGACAACAACATATAAGTACAAAATTGAAACAGTTAGAACATACTTAAAATTTTAAGGGGTAAAAGGTATTTTGTCAGAGTAAAAACCTTCACTTAAAGAAGGAAATATTATGCACTCAACAATGTTGAATATTATTGTAGTAAATATAGTTTCAAGTTTCAGAATCCTCTTAAATGATGGTAGAATCAGAATTTTTTCCAATAAAATCTTCGAACAATTTTGATTCAAGTTAAAAGTATCAAGGTCTTGGCATGTAAATGGACATACAAATTTTCTCTCTCTTTGCTCCACAGCCTTTGTTGTGTCTATAGCTTCTCCATGGAATCTACATGTCTAAATACAAGAGTATATACCCATTACCACTTTATCTCCAGTTGAAGGTAATAATTAAAATGAATCTATAATGAAAGAAATGATGAAATATAACATTTCATGTTCCCACTCACATATAACCCAAACTAAAACAAGGAAACATAAAAACATCAGGCGTTGACTAAATTCCAAAATTTTGACAACCAACCTTGTATTCAACAAAGACATGATATCTCTTAAGATTTAAGCAGCACACTTGATAATATGATTTTTCTCTAAATTTAGGCTAAAAAAAACCTACTTCTAAATCTGGATTTCGAATTCCAAAATAAGAAAACATATATTCTAAAATTGGAATGCTCACGTGGAATTTGGAACTACTAGAATCAAATTCCCCTAAATCTGGGTTTGATCCTTAGATGTCCAACCTCCTCAAAACCTTGAACTACCATGTATTTGTCCCCTAAAAATTTGTCAACTACCCTTTAAACAAGGCAAGCATTGGAACCTATTCTAGCCATCTATTATACAACATATTTTGTAAATTTTGCTCAGAAAGGACTTTTAGTGCATATTTTATTAATGCTTGGTCATTATCTTTTGCTAATTTCATTTGTTCACCTTGAAAAAAATGATTTGAATGTTTTATACTGAGAGTAAATTGAAAGGTACATCTTCCTCTACCACAATATTTTCTTGCTTTAGTTGTCTCAAAAATGTTATGTTTTTTCCTTTTGAGTATTAGACTTTTCTTCAAAATGTGTCCAAGATGTTTGTGTATGGAATAGGTCATCCTTTGCAACCATACACTGATCATTATTTGTCGAATTTCCAATCAAACATGAACCTTTCGCATCTTTTTCAACACTCTAATTCTAGCCTTTTTTTTTCTGCAGCTATGAAATATCGGAAATACCCCCGACCACTTTAGCAATACGATTCTTTTCTACTATCTCAAGACTAGGGTAAAAACATCAGTATTTTCCTTTAGTTTTAACTTAAATCTGAACATTCCAATTTGCGATCTTCACCTCATAAAAACCTATGAGAGTAAAATAGTATAATTTTTCACATGTCTTAAATGTTCATTCCACCTCCAGATTCAGATAAAATGGAGGGGAGGATGAAAAACAACATGTATTTATTGAGTCATTGACATTGTCAATATAAAACAATACTCTTCAAAGTTCAAATGGTTCATACATATACATGTGAAGAGAATAGTTTGACTACTCGCTTGGAAATATGGAATCCAATATAATCTGAACAAAAATATTGATATGATGCATTTCTGTAAGAAAGCCTTGGATTGATTATATGGAATTCAATATATCAATTTTAATTCCTAATCAAACATGTTTCATTGGTTATGCATACAACCATAATATCCATCTTTTAGAATCTCACCTAAGAGTTGTAAAATTTCTACAACCCTTCTCATTATCAACACTGCTTCCCAAATGTTATCATGAAAAATAGGAGCAATGAATGCATCTAAAGCAACTTCATCTTCCTTCCATTCTATGTTTTGCACATAAACCTAAATGTCCAATAACACATCCACATACTATGGATCTCATTAAAATGAATGCTATAAAGAGTGGATGCTGCTCATCAACATGAATTTTACAATAAATGTTAGGAAGTTGCAAAACATTCTTGATAGGAAAATGTTTACAATATAAATTAGAGTAACTACTTATTTATTCAGTTGATAATATTGGTTAAAATGTTGGCAATCCATCCCCAATGTTTAGACAGGCTAATGGGAATGGAACAATTCTATGTCACTTCTATATTTCCTTTTCCCTTCGTGACAAAACATGAATGTGATGTATTATGAATATAGTTCTAAATAATATATAATATATTTGTTGAGACTATATAAGGAATCCAGAAAGTGACAAGGTTATATTTTTTCAAACACATCAACATTGGCATCCCCTTCTATTATCTAACTATGGTTCAATACAATGGGATCTAAAATATTCCCCATTTTTTAGGACCTTAGGTGGAGCCTGGTAACAGTAAAATATTTTAATGTTATTTAAATTCAGTGAGAAAAGTAAATTCCCTTTGTGCACACACTAGGTTCTTACTATTATACATTTTATATGCACAATTAGTTGCTGCTGCAGGACTTAAAACCAAACCAATTTTTGGAACTAATTATTGATGCAATGGGTCAATGAATTAGTTTTTAGTTCTCTTGATTCTGCGAAAGTTTGGTTGAGTCTTGGACTTGAGCTTGAGCTAGGATGTTGAGATGGAGGAAAAGGAACCAAAGGCTTATTTGTAGCATTCAAACTCTTTGAGGTTTGGAATGCACAAAGAGCTTCAACATTTTGGGAATAATGTTTTGGCTGATTTCCTGGTTCAAAATTTGGTGGAGATAAGCTAGTGTTCAACTTATTGAAAGTTATATGTGGATCCATTCTTTCAATAATACTAGGATTATGCTTCTTTGCAAATTGTCTAATTGACATTTTCATCCTGTCATGGACTTCTATGACAAAGTTATCTTCTTGAGGTCTCACCTTTTCACCTTTATGTCTATAGATCTCTGAATTTATTTCACCAACTAACTTTGGTGTTGGCATTGGCATGGATCTGCATAGGATTACAACCAATCAGATATCAACAAGGTCGGTAGCATAGATATCAGCAAAATTTTCTATACAAAATCCCCCTCTACGCAGTGCACAAGCGAACGCAATTATTCCTTTTTGTGGTTGAGATGCATGTTTCTCACCCCCTTTTCATCTCCACAAAGACAAAGGTTAAAGATTTATTTTCATGAGTAATTCAACTTTTTTAGCATGAATATTATCCATTAAATGGCTATGTTTATCTACATAAAAAACAAATTATACTATTTATACAGTCAAATTTGTACTGGAACCAACCCTTCCCATGACCAGATATATGTAATTTGAAAGAAAATATACAACCAACTTTTGTATCTCCCTTGGAAAAGTAGCATTGAAGAGCATGGTTTGCCTTATGCATGGTGGAGGGATATATGTTTCCTTGACAATTTTGGGAATTTTGGGTTCAAAGCCCATTTTAAGCATGTGACCAACCTCATCGAAGGCCAAACATTCTATCATGGATAATAACAACTTTCTCCTTTCAAGGAGGTCCCCAAAGCATCCATGAGTTGCAACAAGAATATCAACACCCATTTCCAACTTTAAATTTGATTCACCACAACCTTTGTCAATCTGTGGTTTATTATAAAAATGAGATCTCTATTTCTTTATTAAAATCCTATATTAACTATATAACCCTGCATCAATTATTTGGGCTCTTGTAAAATGAAGGATCCATAGAGAACAAAGTGACATAGCGTGCGACAGTGCTCCACATGGCACAATTTTATAGGTTGACTGGTCCACCATGGATGCTGACGAAATTGGGCTCGTGTTG
Organism: Pinus albicaulis; assembly: GCA_034641835.2. Classification (NCBI taxonomy): domain Eukaryota; kingdom Viridiplantae; phylum Streptophyta; class Pinopsida; order Pinales; family Pinaceae; genus Pinus; species Pinus albicaulis. The sequence goes on along the minus strand of CM076579.1, from coordinate 1,198,127,795 downwards.
ATGTTGTAAACTAGGAGGTTAGATGATGGGTTGAAGTTGGAGGTGAACCTTTAACAAGTTTTTTTAACTCATAGATTGAACCTGAAAAGGTTAGATGATGGGTTGAAGTTGGAGGTGATTTTTATCATCTCCCTGTTATTCCTTAAATCGAGAAGGAAATATAGAAAGCTTCCTAGTCCATCGAACTCAATTCAATATGGATATAGGATGAGGATTTTCTATCTCAAATTATAGGAACAATATCAGTGCTCAAATTATATATATATAATTTGAGCACTGATACTGTTTCACATTATAGTTGGAATGATGTTTCACACTAGGTAACAGCATATAAGGGCTGTGAGTTTTTGTTTTGAAGTCCAGTGATATTTTGTTAGAATTTTTTTTCAATGTACTATTATTAGCATTATGGTCAAATGACCCTATTAAAAAAATTTGCAATAATTAGTAAAAGAAGTCCTAGATAAGAATTAAATAACATTTTGGTCATTATAGTGTTTTTCTGAATGCTAGAGATAACATATGTAGAATATTCACTTTTTATGTCTAATAAGCACATATTTTATTTTTAGGGGAAAAGAAAACATTGAGGCCTTGTACAAATTCCTACAAGGTGATTGAACATTGTGACAAAAATAGCATGTTTGACTTTTATCCATTAAGGTTTGAATTTGGAATGCAAAATTAGTGGGAAAAGAAGTGGATGCTCATCAAATAACTCATACATTGTTGGCCACTATTCATGACCACTTTGGTTCTGTCAATTGTGTCAAGTGAGCTAAACATAGTCGCTACTTTGAAGATATAGTCCTACAAGGTGATTGAATATTTGGGCTTAACTTATCTAAAAATAATAATAATTATATCGATGATTTAAACTCCTACATTGTTTTTGGCTGGAGAAGGTGGACGAGAGAGAAATGCAATGGTTCTATATTGGTGACATAGGGAGCTTTCATCTTGATGACTTCCTTGAGATTATTGATTGTAAAATGGACATACTTAAGCAACAAGCTTCAACATGGGGAATATCTCTCTTTGGGCAAGGTATTAATGATTGTTACCAAAATATTTCAACTTTGTAAGTCGGCCAATATTTTTTCGACTTCCCCTTGGATGCGGGTGACAGACTAAACACAAGTGACAATCACATCTCACCTCACCCAGATAACGAAGATCTCCAATGCAGAGCTTCACTGTTTGCGAATCCAATTACCGTTAGCCCCTCACATGATCCTCGCAGAACCAGAAATGATGACGAGAGGACATGTACTACGTCACCTGGCCCTGAACATTACCTCACTTCTATCACCATTAATGCCCAACATGATTAACCAACATCGCAGCCATACCTCCTCCCCCACACCTGCTTAGGTGCTCAAGCATAACACAAAGATCCATGCTAACACCACTCATAGCCATCCCAAGAGATCTCATCCCAGCCCCTTTATAACACCAAGTTATCTTCCCCTTTCCTCACCCATTCTATTCACTCAGTCTATTACTTACGCCTTTCGCTCCCCTCAATTTTCTCTAGCTTCTCACCAAAATAAATCAGCTACAAAGCCTCTGTCCTAGTGTAGAGCTACGCATCTTCCTTCAAATTTCCGTTCTCCATCCTGCAAACCTGTCCCTTAGACATTTCTGCCCCTTCAGCTCCAGTGTGATTCATGTCTCGCTTCTTTGGCCCTGTGTGCTTCTGTTTCTCCTGACCTGCTCACCACATCCCAGGTGTGCAATAGCTCCCAGACTTCACCAACGTACCATCCGAGGAGGTCAGAGAGGGGCTCTCCCGGGTCAATATCATCGCGGAGAAGATAATCGCCTTGAGTCGATTGATGGCTCCTCTTCCAGCACTTTTGCGAGCCAAAATCCTGACCCCAAGAAGCGCACATAATCCTCCAGGAAAGCTGCGAAGAGAGGTGGTCGAGGCTCGAGGAGGTCCACCTCCTCTCCTATAACGCACTCTCTACATCGCTCTCCTACCCCTCTAATGCCTCCGGAGAAATATGATGAGGACACAGACATCTGGGTCATGGACTCTGATGGCATTTGGACATGGATTCTAGATGGCGTAGACCCAGACTCCCCCATCCTCTGCACTCCTGCGAGCATTCCCAAACGCACTATAGCCGATGTGGATGCAGCTGCTGCATAGGCTCCTGCCTATCCTATTGAAGAGGAGAACCCCAACAGTAATGATGAAGATGATGAATAACGTTTGTGCAGTTGTTCAGTTTTCCTCTGTTTTTTGTCATGTTCGCCCTCAGGGCTTTTCTGTTATCATTTACTTCATGTTTTTAAGATGTGTCAGTGCTACTAAGCATAATGTATTTCTCGGTTCTAAGTTTTTTCTAGGATGGTTTCCTCCCCCGAGGCAACCCAAAAATAGTGTAACAAAGGCTGGGATTGGTTAAGCGCAACTTACCAACCAAGCTTGTAGCATATGTAACTTTATGTTTTCAAAATTAATAGAATAGCTCAACTTAGAATAGCTCAACTTAGAATAGCTCAACTTTATTTATTTATTTATTTTATTTATTTATTTTATTTTATTTTATTTTTTATTTTATTTTTTATTTTTTTTCTGCTTCCACATCCCAAGATGTTTCCTTTGTGCAGGTTGAAGTAACTCTAACAATGTGCCATTATTTGGAAAATATGATTTTACATTCAAATCTATTTCATAATTATTGTGTGGCTCTTGTTGTTCCATCCCATCAAGCCCTTGAAAGTTGGGTTCAAAAAGAAGGAATTATCTACAAGGATTTTTTACTAACCTGTTCTGTAAGGTTTACTTCCTATGGAACTGAAGGATCATGGCATATTGGGGCATGTTACCCACCCACATGTATGGGTAACGATAGGAGAAATTTTGTCTTCTATGATGCAAATTTCCAGCCATCTGTCTTACATTATTGATTTGTTTTTTTGTTTCCATTCTTTTTTCACGAGTTATCTACAGTGTGAAATTTTTAGCATGCAACTTAGTTGGCATGATTGTGCCTAAGATTTCCCTGAAGGTTGAATACCAAGTTCTTAAGGTGTTATTTACTATGGTGACGTTTTATTTGATTTTTTTATACCATATGGTGCCTAAGAATACACTATATACAAAATTTGAACGCAAGTAATATATGGAATTTTCTTTTGCAAATATGGTATTTTTTCCACCCAAGGTATCATAGCAAGAAAAATATTGATATTGTAAGAATTGTTTAAGGGCCTCATTAATGTCGATTTTTATGGTGTCCTACTTGATTGATACCTTGTCGTGAAAGTAAGGCTTTAAATATGAATTAATATGTTCCTGAAAAAACAGATTCAAAGTTTATAGATATAAAAGATAAGAAAAAAGTCAATGCCTTCATTTGATTGTTACTTGACTCTATGTGGGTAGGTTACAAGAAATGAGATTGGAAAAAGGATGGGGATACAATGCAGAGCATGTATTGGATATGATTCATTTGTTATTGAAGATCCTTTAGGCACTTGAGCCATCAAGTTTGGAATTTTTTTTGGTAGGGATTTCTATGCTTTTTAATGTTTTGATTCTTTCACCTCATGGTTATTTTGGGAAAGAAAATTTTCTAGGAATGCTAGACAAGACATGAGTGGACAAGTAAATAGATTTTTTATAATTTCAATGTACATTCCATGATATTATATATTTATTGTTTGATTGTATTTTGAATGTTTCCTTTAATTTTGTTTTGTCCTTTAACTATGAAATTGAAAATACTTGGTATCATTTCCATTTAAACAAATTCCAAATCTTGAAGATGAGATTAGTATTACATGATATTAATTGAAATCCTTTTAGTTGTTTTGTATTTAAAAAAAATCATTACTATTACAAAATTTTATTTTCATGTTGTTATTTGAGCATAGGTTGTCTATATACTTGACCAAGTTCATGCATTAGAGAATGAAATGTTGTTGCAAATAAAACAACAAGGATTATACATCACACCTCACATTATTTGTTTTCACAAGTTATCTATAGCTTGAGTTTTTCTGCATGTAACTTAGTTGACATGATTGAGCCTAAGCTTTCTTTGAAGGTTGAATACTAAGTTACTAAGGTGTTCTTTTCTATGGTGACATTTTATTTGCTTTGTTTATCCAGGTCATCTGGCCACATAGTGGCCACTAACATCCAACTGAAGAAAACATGTTCAAGTTTCTTACTTTTATGGCGATAAATGACAATGACATTGTTGATGTTGAGGTATATTGCATATAAATATTTTATAATCTACTTTAATTTATATTCCATTATTCATCGTATTTCATGTCTTATGCTCTACATTGTATCTTCTTTCGTTTTCAGGAGAGAAACTCAGTATTGATGGTAAGAAGCAAGAATTGAAGAAAGAGGAGAACAATAACACTAGAGCAAAAAATGAAAGAGAGAGAGAGAAGAAAACCATGCTAATGATACCCTTAGATCCAATATCCCATATAAGACACAGACATAGAGACTGATGATCAAGTCTGCAAAGTTGGTGAATTCACTTGCAATGCCTTGGCAACACAGTGATAATGTTTTAAAGTGATGAAACAATATTTCATGTGTAAATTGTGGTCCAACCAATATTAAGTTGGAAACTAATTGTAATACTTGACATTTTATATAATATAATTTATGTGGTTGAAATTATTTATAGTTTCACTTGATATTATTTAGTATTGTAATTAACATATGTAACTTTGTGTTTTCATATTATATGAATATGCACATTGTACGATTTTTTTTTTTAATTTAGTCACAAAATCATAATAATTAATTTATGTTGATTAATAATGAACGCATAAAATCAATCTAAAACAACTAAATTAGTATTTTATTTTGATTAATAATGAACACAAATAAAATTAATATATGCCCTAAGTTGGTTGTTTATAATTATTATTAATGAAAGTAAATGAAATGAATATAAATTACTAAATTAGACATTTATATAATGAATATGAAACTACTAAAAAAAGATAAATGACAACTACAAATTATAAATTGTGATTACAAATGACGATTAAATTTTGCATATATACAACTATTAGTAGCTAATTTAAAACTTGTAACACGACCGAAATTTAGTCATATTTATTTGGTCATTAATTGGTTTCAAACAATGACTAAAATTTGCATATATATGACTATTAGTAGTTAATTTATAGTATCTTATAATACGACCAAAATTTTGGTCATATTTCCTTGGTCATTAATTGGTTTTCTCGGGTGATCATATAGTAACATATTTTGTTGTATATTTGGTCAGTAATTGTGGCAATTAATTACTAAATCAATGACTAAATTTATGACCAAATTTATGTTTGAATATACTACTAGACAATAAAATTGAGACAACTAATTAATGAGTAAGCTAAAAACGATCAAACTTTGGTCGTGTTATAAGATATTGTAAATTAGCTACTATTGGTCACCGACTAAAAAATGGTCGGTTATATGCAAATTTTAGTCGATCTTTTAGTAACTAATTAGCCATTTTGTATTAATGTTAGTTTCAATTAGTCTTAAAGTATGGTGGTAAATATGAGAAACAAGTAGGTCCAAGTAGAATCATTTTCCAACAAGTGAAGCAACGATGGAGTTTATATAATCAGTCTCCAAGTGGGAGATTGTTGGGTGTTGAGCCTCATTATCTTCTTGATTCACGGATATTGTTTCAACCACGTTTGGATCCCAGCCCCTGATAAGGGGGGTATGTGGAAGGTTCCCCCCCCCCCAAACTATTTTCGCCACCCTCGGCATAGGTTCGAGGGCAGTGCCCCTGAAGAAAAAATTAGAGAAAAAAAATCCTGGTAAAATATTGTAATTTGTAGCGAATTTGGGTCATTCATTAGGCAGAATATCTAACGGTAGAATCTATTTTAATTTATGATTTTTTCACTAGAAGGAAACCCTTGATTTATATGAGGGAATTGTATTCTAGGTTTGTATTATTTTGTGCGAGAAGAAAAGAGGGGAAATTGTGTGGGAGTGCAAAGGAACTTACAACAAATTTGTTGCAGGTTGTATCTCTTCATTTTGCTAGATAATATAAAAGGAAGGATTGGTTTTTTCTCTGTAAACATAGCCCAAATTGGGTGAACCACCTATATTTGTGTCTCTCTTGTTCTATGATTTTTTGTGTTTTTTTTCCGTAATATTTTATGTGTTTCATTACTCCATTAATTAATTTCTAACAAAAAAAAATCATCAATTTCCATTGTTTCTGTTATCACTCCAATAATTCTCAAAAGTTGTGAGATTTTAATTTTAGTTTTAAAGAATGTCAGAGGTCACCACAAACCTACTTTTAATCCTTAGGATATATCGTTCCTAATTATCATAGAGTGCTCTCTCTATATGATTTAACTTTGTTGATTTGTATTTGATTTTAGGCTAGGTATATAGGGCAAATTGGTTTTAGGGTTTTGATTTGATTTGGTGGTGAAATAACTTACTTAGATGGATAGCTATAGATATGTATCCCATTGGGAAAATGGATACAATGTGTCAAGCAGTCATATCATGATCAAGGTCTAAAGGTAAATTTTTACAAGGCAAGATAGCTGAGTTACTTCAGATCTTCAAGGCTGATGGTGGAAATGGTTTTGATTGGGATAAAAGAGAAATTAAGGGATCTTAAATCCAAATTCTGAGTGAAAAGGCAGAGGTCAATCGAAATCAGGGAGAAATTAAGGGTTCCCTAATCTGGATATTAGTTGAAAACATATAAATGATAATCAGTCAAGACAGAGTGCTTTTAACAAATTCTGAAATAACAATTCGTAATTTATCATTTAGATTAAGAACACATTCAAGAATAGATGGAAAACATAAGAAAATTGACAAGATAACAAGTGAAATAATTCATTGTAGTGGCCCAACATATGAATCATGTAATATAATGCTTTATTTCCTGTGATCCAATCTTCTGACTTGAAATTGATACAAAAAACCCTTAGGTTTAGAATAGTATAGCTACAGAAATGTTCAGCAATTCATCCACACTCAATAATTCTAAATGAGAAGTATTTATACAAAAACTGGAAAAGAAATATCTTCATGCAAGAAGATAGTGACAGCTTCCTAACTAATGCTAGTTGTCCCATTTTTATTGAAATAAAATGGCTTCCTGTCTTGAATTTATCACTGTTTTCTCTCTTAGTTTGTTCAATGAGTACTGCAGTTAGACAATGAGGTGTCCTTCACACTGGTAGATTCATATTTGCACTGATTTTGTCTTTAACCTTTCATCTGATACACTTTCATCCTGATACTCTTCACTAATACTCTTTTACTGCAGAAAATTGTCAATGCTAGTGTAAAAACAACAAACTCTATTTTTTAATTTTACTCTTTTGTGCTCACTATAATATGATCTTAAAGTAAATAAGTCAACTTCTCCCATAACTCAACTTCTGGCAATTTTATCTTCATAAGCCTTCTGGAGTTTTCATCAGCTTCAGTATATTTTGAAAATGTTGGTTTGTTCACAAATAAGTGTTTTATTTCATGCTATAAGTAAAACAAATTTTCAAAAATCTTATATAATACTTTCCCTATTGGGATTCCTTGTAAAAATGATTTATTTACCTTCTCTTTGGCAAACTCTCTTATCTTTTTGTCATAATCCTCCTGCTTCATTAATCTGTCATTAATCACCAGAGGATTGGGAAGGCCTTTTTTCCTTAGAACATCAAATTTGATCATAAACATTGTAATTGCAATTTCCATGTTCTGACACTTTTCCTCTAATTGTGTCATCAAATTCTTCTTGGATATTACATTCCTAACTTCTAGGATAGTCTTTGTTCTATCAGTAATTCCAATTTTATCCAGTTCTTGTTTATTTTTGGAATTGAGAAATTTGATAATTTCTAGAGCTTCTTCAAGTTTTTTACCTAGCTCTTCTTTTGTCTTTTGTATTGCTTCTCTTATTGATTTCAATAAATATTTTTGCTCATAGATTACCTATATGGATGGTCAAGTATCATTCACTGCTTCACTGATATTGGACCATAATTGTTGCTTAACATGTTCCATAGGTTCCTTTAAAGTTAATTCTTTCTCCAACTTCTTCAGTTGTTCATTCAACCTGTTAGATTTTTTTTATTCATTTTTGGAATTTATTTGCACAAGTTTCTTAGCATATTCAAGATTTTTGATCGATTCTTTTAACCTGTTTATCTCATTTGTCTAGATAGACATATCTTGCATTGCTAGTACTAATTTTCTTGCTTCATCTGATTGTTGTGTTATTGCTATTGAAGATTCAGTGGCAGAAGTTTTTGATCAAGTAACTGGAACTGCTATGGCCATTGGAACATTAGGATCTAGTGTTTCTGCCAAAGTAGATGGTACAATTGTTGTAACTATAGGAATCACAGTGGCGGGAAATTCCTATGCTTTGTTGGCTTCTTTCTCTTGGACCAATTTTTCCATTTAAATTTCCATTTCTTTAATCTAGGTTGTTAGCTGTAAAATGAGACTCATCATCTCGTATTTCTGATTAGAATCTTGTAAAATCTCCTTCGCCTAAGGATGTTGTGTAGGGGGCAGTTTCAATTGTTTCTTAAGTACAGCAATATCAGCATTCTTCCTTTTAATCAATTCCTCTGCAGCTTTTATATTTTGAGGATCATATATTACTTCAATCACTAGTTCCTCCAAGGATTTGATTCTGGTATCCTTTGCATACGAAGATGCCTTTTCCAGTTTGAGCTGATCTCTTACATTTATCAAAGTATTTTGAATCTTTTTTTGACTCATGGCCTTAGTAGTCATTGTGGAATAAATCATCTCTCCTGCATGCTTATGAAATTCAATTTGATCCAGAGGATGAATATCGTGGACTTGAACTTCAAAATCAATCTTTTTATAATCAAAGGATGATTTAGGAGTTGGCATTGTGGGCTGAAGAATTGTCATCAACATCTTTTTGTTCTTGTATTCAAAGGTTGAAAGCAACTTATTCTGAATGCTAGGAGTCTGCTTTAAATATTACAAATATATTTCATTTTTTATTTCTTCACTTTTAGCCTTAATTTCCTTGTATCTTTCCTTGATGTCCATGTCCTTTTCTTATGCTTTCTTGGATGAATACACTTCTATACTGTGTTGTTTTTGAATTAACTGTGTATTAGAAGTGGTTGGTTTTTGTTCCTCTTCAATGATTGTAGGAGGTACAGTGTCCTTTTCTGGAATTTCTGTGTCAATGACCTCTACTGTCTCCTTTTCTTTATTGGCAAGATTAATCTTTGGTTTTTTGTTGAATCTTAGTTTGAATTTTGTCTCTGTAGTAGTCTCAGTTGTATAAGACCCTTCCTCCTTGTTTCTTTTTACACTTATGTCTTCTCGGGTTGGAGTTTGCAAAGTTTGACTAGTATCACTTTGCTTCTCTGCCTCTAACAATGTATTCTCTAACCATTCAGATTGGTTTGAGAATTTCTCTATATCAGGCTTCTTTTCATGTATGTATGGAGTTAATTTTAATTTAAGTCTCATTTTGATGATATACCAAGGGGATCATAATACCAAAGAAAACTAGGAATCAACTTGAACTCTTGCAACTACTTTTCTGCCTTTGGACCTGCTTTTCTATTATTACAGATGAATGGGCCAACCTGGTTCTTCAACTTTAATTGTGTTTTCTTCTTTGCAATTAAGAAATTTACAACATCTGAATTTAAAATCCGCCTTATATACTCTAGAGAAAATAACCTCATAGGGAGGTATTTTGGAAATTTATAAGAAATAAGGCTTGACCCATAGACTCTGATTTCAGTGTGATTTTGGTACAAGTACCAATCACATGTCCTGTATTTAGGTATTCTGAAGCTTGTTGTGGAATAGGAATGAAGAATACCTAAATACAGCTTCAGAAGGAAATTTGACTAGTTGCTCATGGATGTTGTCAGCAGTATATTGGGCAAAGTTAAAGATAATTGTAGAGGCTGGCCAGGTGTAAAGGTGGAAAAAAAACCAAGTACTCCAACATTAGCATTTTCATCTGTGAAATATCCAAAGATAAAAGATAACATGGAAATAATATGTCTAGTTCTTTCTAGGAATTTTGCATAGGAGTATGAAGGATTGAGTTTGGTAATTTCCATATAGGATGGCATGAAGGTTTGAAAATTTTGGAATTTCTTGCAAAAATCCAACTCTAAGTAGAACTTTGTGAGTGCTTCAATAGATAAAGTAAATTCGTTTGGCCCATGCTATAACTGAAGTATCTGGTTGATAAACTCAGTTGTAATGGTAAACAAAACTTCCTTCTCAAGGTTCAAAATGGCTCTTTGATCAGGAGAATAGCATGATTGGCAGAGTTTGATTGCTTCTGGGCATTGGTAAGTATGAGGGACAACATATTTAGGCAAATTTTATTCCCACATGAACACTTCATCAGCCTAATCTAGGCATTTTTCTTGGCTCCAGTAGTGGAGCTCAAGAAGGTCGAACTATGTAATAGTATCAGTAATTTTGAAGTCTACATCTTCCAGGGGAATATGCTCTACATATACAACATGGGTTTGTAGAGGGTTGATCAAAAGAGTGCTTTTGGATGCCATATATTTGTTTGATTTATCAATTTTCAGTACTTTTGACCTTTAAAACAGTGATTTAAGCCTGTAAAACACTTTTGTAAGTTTAAATAGTTTGCAGAAGGATTTTAGATATGACAGGGGTTCTATCTTTGTCTACAAAGGGGGAATTATGATCAAAGGCTTTAGAATCTATGAGTAATGCTCAGGGTTTATAGAATCAATGAATTTATGAGGCAATAAGGGTTTCTTTTAGGTATACAAGCTCCCAAATGATTCAATTAACTGTAAAACTCTTTTAGATTGATGAATGAGTCTTTTTCCTTTGAAGAATACCTGGGAAATTTGGAATTTCACAGTATAGAAGGGTTTCTGGGGTTGGAAAGATTTAAGAAGCTTTTGCCAGTCTTTATAGGTACTCTGATGACTTCTGCAGTGATTGTAGGAGTCGAATTTGGTGAATTTTGTTTGCTTTTTAGCTAAAACAGAGTTGGCAACGGTCTAACTCGGTCTGGAATTCTCTTTTGCGTGAGAAATGGTAACGGAAAGGTATGAATGAATTCAGGCGGTTTTATAAACAATTTCAATGAACGGTGAACGCATTAAAGGTAGGGTCAATTCAAATAAGGGGGTGTTTTAGGCGCGGGGGAGGAAAAACCATCAGGCAGTTTTCACACGATTAAAAGGTGGTAAGCGGGATCGGAACGATCAATGTGATCCAATGGAATTAAGATGCGTGGAGGTGAGAGAAACCCCGAAAACTGTGTTTATCACAAGCTTTGGGTTTGTTTATCGATTGCACTAAGAATTTGCGATGAGGGTTTGTCACCGTCAGATCTCGTAGATGGGGAGAAAACAGTTGAGATGATGCAGTAAAGCTGATGGGGGAAATGGTGTGGGACCTGTCTTTTTAATACAGCGGGAGATGAAATATGTATTTAAACATAAAGTTTAATACATAGTTTGGATAGTCGGATATTAATGTTTCAATCCAATGAAATATATATAAGTGTAATATTAACATTGGCGAAGTTATTATATGGTGGGAATAGTTTTAACCTATGGGATGAGCGGGAATAATATATCACGTGGGAAAATAAAACATAGGTTTAAAATTAAAATATGGGTGGGATATAATAATTTAAAGGAATTAATCTAATATGGGATAAAAGGTGAATATAGGAGTTAATATATAAATTAATTTGTTAGTAATGAAATTAGATGAGGGAGATGAAATACATTAAACCTAGTGTAAAACATGATATATAGATGAATTCCATTGTTGTGGGTCCTGACATAATGTTTTTACACTTAGGATAAAGTATTTTTTGGGTTTTATGGGTATTTTTGAATAAAAGGAGAATTAGTTAAAGAGTTTTACTTTTTTTAAGTATAATGAGTTTTAAACTTAGGAAAAGGGGATTTTTGCAAATGAAAATGAATGATAATGGGAAAAAGGAAAAATGAAGGAGAAAAAGGGAAAGGAAGGGGATGAAACATTTTTAAAAAGGGATGATTTTTTGAAGGAAGTTAGTGACTGAAATGACCAAATTTCTGCTTATCCATGTTTGTAAAAACTGCTTTTGCCTACCCATATGCTACCCTAACATTTTTCTTCATTTACCTGGGTGCATTTGAGTTTGCAAACCCTTGTTAATTTTTATTTTAACAGCAAAATATCTAGTTCTATCCTTATTTCTTCCAAGGGCTCGGATAAAACTGTTGAGCTCCGTATTTATTCTCTACCTAACTACTGATCTTCCAAGATTAAACTGTTTGGCAAGATATTTATTCTCTATCTAACAACATGAAATTTAAAGCATGAAAAGTCAAGATTAAGCTATTTAACCTTCATGGATTGTGGCATTGTAACAAGATGCACACAATGTTTATTTTGCAAAAAAAGTAAATAGTAGTGGCATTTGGATTTGCATCACTTTCATGTTTTATTTTTATCTCTCTTTTGTTTGGGGTCCATTTTATATTTTTTATTTTAATTTCTTTGATTTTTCTTTTAAGACTTTTACCCTCTTTACATTTTTTATTTTATTTTTCTGATATGGGAAAACAATTTGCAGAAAGAAAAGTATGTACATATTACAAGACTAATCAAATTCAATTTAAAAATTATGAATCCTATTATTATAGGACCCTAACAGTGGTTTGACATGGGGATGGCATTTCCTGGTCAAATGTCAAGAAATTTGAGACTAGTAGCCCTTGAATTTTGATTGTGCTGGTATTGGAACTGTTTTCTAAGCTCTGCATTATTCTTACTTATGATATTTTATCCTTCAAAGCTTAGGGTCTTCTCTCTGCACTTCAAATTTTCTAGAAAAATATCCAATCCAATCTAAAATCTCCAACGTTATGTACAATGAGTAAAGTAAACAAAGTGAATTATTTGTTATCCTAAGGAATAGTAATGCTTCAGCATTCTACCATTGACAGGTCCACCTGGCAGATCTGATCCATTAAAATCCTTCAAAAAGAAAGCATTGTTACCTCTGTAACCATAAATGACATAAGGGCCTTTCCATAAGAAATCAAATTTCTCATGTTTACCTTTCTCTTCTCTCCTTGAATCCCACTTAAGAACTTTGTCACCTATATAAAAATCATCTTCCTTTGTCTTTTTGTCAAATATATTTTTAATCTTTTCTTGAAAAACTTGAGACTTAAGATAGACATCTTCTCTGGTTTGCTGCAATTGTATGGTTTGGTTTATTATTCTTTAGATATCATTGGTTTCAACTTGCAGTTCTTGGATTATCTTCATTACTGGTACTCCTATAGAAGATGGAAAAAAAGCATCCATCCCATAAACAAGTTGGTAAGGGGATGTACCAATATATTTCTTTGTGGTGAGTCTATATGCCCATAAGGAATTCACTAACCTTTTGTTCCAATTTTCCTTATTGTCTTCTAGTATTTTCTTGATGATGTTCACAAGGCTTTTATTGGAGGATTCAGCAAGGCCATTACCTTGAGGGTAATAAGCAGTAGAATGGCCAATGGTAATGTGGTATTTATTACATAATTCAATCATCTTTTTGGACTTGAATGCAGCTACATTATCAGTGATGATCTTTTGGGGGCATCCAAATCTTAAGAGTATGTTTTTTTTCTAAAAATGAGATTATGACAGTATCAATGGCTTGCCTAGAAGGTATGGCTTCTATCCACTTAGTGAAATAGTCTGTGGCTGTCAAAATCCACTTGTGTTGGGCTGAGGATGGAGGGTGAATTTCACCAATGAAATCAAGACCCCATTGCTGAAAAGGCATTTCTATTGAGATGGGTTTTAAGGGCAAAGGTGGTAGCTTTTTATTTCCTTCAAATATTTGGCACTTGTGATAGGAGGTCACATACTTTTTTACATCTGCAAATATTGTAGGCCAGTAAAAACCAGCTCTCAAGATTTTATCTGCAGTAGTATTCTAGTAAAGATGTCCTCCACAATCACCTGCATGAAATTATTCCAAAACTTTATAAGCTTCTTCTTTAAGCAAACAATTCAATAAAATTCCACCATGATCTTTCCAAAGCAGTGCATTTTCTATGATACAAAACTTCACTGCCTTTAACTTTAAAAATTTGGCTTTAGTTCTTGATAATCCAGGAGGAGCTTGTAAATTTAGTAATACAAATATATATATCTACATACCATGGTGACTCTGAAAAGGCTTCACTGATCTCTGGAGTCACCATCTCTTCCTGATCATCTATTTGGGTAATAAAATTAATTTCTAAAGCATGACAATTTGATTCAGCGATGAGTTTGTCTAAAACTTGACCTTTTATGGGTTTGGTGGGTTTGATTTCTATGTCATATTCCAAAATTGTGGCAATCCACTTGCCTCTTTTACCATCAGGCCCATTCTGTGTTAGAATGTCATTTACAACTGCATTTGTAACATAAGAAATGATATGTGAATAAAGGATGTACACTCTAAAGTCTTTGATAGCCTTCACTAAAGCTAGTGCCCACTTTTCCATTATGTTATAATTTAAAGTGGCATCTCTAAGTGATTTGCTGAAAAAAGAAATGGGCTGCTCATAGCCCTGATCATTTTTCTACAGTAAAACTGTTGGAAATGTTGTCATTGATGGCAATAGAGGCAGAAAAGACAGAGATAGGCAAAGAACAGCAGCGGAAGACAAAAAGTAGAGGCAGAGGTCGAGCAGCAAAAAGAGAAGTAGAAGTAAGGATATGAGCGGAGTGATAGAACTCTGCATAACCTATAATAAGGATCCATGTGTAGAAGGACGAATTGAAATCGGGCGTATGATTTAGTTCTGGTGATGCTCTATCCCTGGGCATGTGTGAGAGTGTTTTGATGCTATGGTTGATGTACTCCATCCCTGTGTTAGGGCATATACTCCTAAACGCCGTAGTTATACACTTCTGGGTACATATTGAATATATATATTAAATGTGTGCAAATAGACCGTGGAATGACTGATGTTCTTGTCTGATTGATCAAAGCTAAGAGTCACGTATTATGGCTCACTGAAGTTGACAATGGCATGGCGTTGCAATTCCGCACAAGGAACGGAGGAGCGGGGTTGTAATGTGAAGAATCGTCGTTGAGATGGCGCAAGGAGGAGAACCCTTTTAAGTAGAACCGGAACCATGAGAGCGGAACCACGAAAGATGAAAAATGAACAGTAATGACGGGTTTTGCGAAACCGGCCCTCCCATATCGCACCGCTTTTGTGGAGTAAGAGGTATTCTGAAATTCAGAGCGATTCCACTAATTGGTCGACACATGGCCTCAAGAGCTCGGGGAAAACCGCCTCCATTGCGCGCCATCGCGCGTTATTTTTTGTGCAAGTAGCATGAGCGATATCCATTGGATCGACAAGGCCGGTGCGATGTGATGTCAGCCGTCGGATGTGGATGGTCGTAGGTGCTGGGGCCCAGTTCTAAAATTATATTAATCAGAACTTTTTAAACTAAGGTTTGCGGGATTATTAAATGATGTTTGAATATACGAAGGGGGCGAACTCTAAGGTCTACAGCCTTTGTTTTAATCCGAGTCGAGGTTGTTAACTGGCGTGAGTAAAATTATGGCCAGCGCATTAGTTTGGTAAATATTTATTAACTTTAGTTGTAATATTATATGGCGGAGATAAAGGATTACCGTTGGGTCAATTCATGTTGTGGGAATGTGCATTAGTGTATATTAAAATAACCCATATTTTTTTATTTAAAATTTCTAGCTCAGTAAGAAAGAATGTTGTAAGTTGCCCGGATTGGGGATTGATTGGGCAACGAAACTGGGTGCATATTACACACAGATCGAGTTTGAATCAAGGAAAATCGGGACTATGGATATAGTGGGTTTTATAATCGTGAGTATAAGAAGCCTCCACAGTTGATTAAAGTGCCAAACCAAGAAATTAGAACCTTGAGAATTTGCCCAGATTTAAAATTAGTTGTTATATTAAAAGACAGTTATATGTGCAGCAGCTACACAACTGCAATGAAAAAGAGAGAGACAACTGTAGAAAAATGTACAGTGATCCAAAAGTCTGAAGGGGGTTAATTTGAAAAATATATTATATGGACAGAGAGTGTGTAAGCAGGACAGAGATTGATAATGAACAGACATTGCTCAGATTTCTACTTATTTGAGGATAAACTTGGAAAAGCAATTATATATGCAGTAGGTGCACACAAATACAGTAAACAGGATATGCAGAACAAATATATAACAGTAGCAGAAAAGACAAATCCAATAAAGCCAAAAATCTAGAAAAGGAGCTAAGTGAAATTGAAATGTGTAACCGAAAATGTGAATGTAAATGTTGTAATTAAATTTTTTATTGTTTGTGATGCAAAGGCAAGTATCCTAAGGAAAAGACAAATCCCACTGTAGCATGGAAATTTGTACATATTATTATAATTTTAAAATGGGTTGGATAAAGGAATGAGAAGACAGAAGCCAAAGAGTCATGATTGTTCACTCGAAATTCCTTGTGGAATACAAACAGTCATGTGAGGAACTCTATAAATAATATCAACCGGATATGCAAAAAAGAAGTCAGAGAGAGTAAATCTAGAGAAGGCAGAATATAGAAGTGTGAGGCAGAGAATATTAAGAGAAGAAGAGCAAAAAGAGAAGCTACAGAACAGAGCTGATGTCTGAGGTAAATCAACAAACATTCAGTTTGATAAATTGAGGAAGTTGGAGCTTCCCTATCAAGTTGCAGCTTGATAGCCGTCATTTGTAGCTGACTGAGGTTGGAGCCTCCTGTAGGTTGGTGCCTGCAGAAAATTGAAGCGATTTATGCTTCCTCAGAAGTTGTAGCTTGCAGATTGAGGTAGGAGCCTCCCAGAGGGTTGGTGCTCGGCGTAAATCAGCAGTGAGAGGGATTTGGGAGCTTGCCTTTGCATCTACAACAATAATAAGATGTGGTTTTCTCCTTTATGGGTTTCACTAACATTCAAGGGTCTCTATGTGTGCTTCTTATGTGTTGATGTGATTATTTCAATCTGCTTAATTGCTTGCTGCTCTCAACATAAGTATGGTGTCACATTTAATTAATATTGGCTGCAAATAAGAGTGTTCACATATTAAGCTATAAATAATTCTAGTGAAAAATTTTAAAAGCTTATGTATGTATTAAACTGATTCACCGCCCCCCTCTCAGTTTAATTAAAGATTCAACAAAAACTGCAGCAATAGTGTGTTCTGAAGCAAAGGATAAAATAATGAAATCTTTTTTGAAATCAGGACTTATAAGGACTAGTGTTTTTGTCAAGGCTTGTTTAATTGATTCAAATGATTGCTTGGCCTCTACATTCCATTTAATTACTGAGTCTTTTTTCAACATATTGTTAAGTTCTCTAATTATTTCAGGTAGGTTTCAGATGAATCTTCTGAGAAAATTGATTTTACTTAAGAAAGCTTGAAAATCTTTAATATTCTTAGGATGAATAATGTTTATAATGGCCGCTATTCTAGCTGGGTCTATCCTAATTTCTTCTTTAGATATGATATGTCCTAATAATGTACCTTCTTCCAGTCCAAAAAAAGTCTTTTTAGGATTTAGAGAGATGCCAAATTTCCTACATTTGATAAATACTTGTATGAGATGGTCTAGATGTTCATTATCAGTTTTAGAAAATATAGTAATGTCATCTAGATAAATCACAAGGAATTCATGAATTTATTTAGAAAAAGCTATATCCATAGCTCTTTGAAAAGTGGCTCCTGCATTCATAAATCTAAAAGGAATTTTCACATTCATGAAAGTGCCCCTAAGAGTAGTAAAAGTAGTTTTGGGTTGGTCTTCTAGTTGAAATAAAATCTGGTTATATCTAGAGAATCCATCAAGTAATGAAATTCTGGAAGAACCAACCACCCTCTGTAAAATATGATCCATCTTGGGTAAAGGGTAGTTGTCTTTTAAAGACACTTAATTTAAATTTTGGAAGTCAACACACAGTCTAATTTCCCCTGTCTTTTTCCTAGTGGTAACTAGATTTGAATACCAATCAGAATATCGGATTGGTGCAATTATTTGGGCTTCATACATTCTCTTGACCTCTTTCTCAATTAAAGGCATCAAAACTGGATTGATCCTTCTAAGATTTTGTTTGAAAGGCTTTTTATCTTCTTTTATGGGTATTTTGTGTTGTATTATGCTAGTGTCATAGGATTTTAAGTCCTCATAACTCCATGCAAATACATCCTGAAATTATTTAAACAGAGCTATGTATTTTACTTTTTCTTCATGAGGTAAGGCTTTTGAAAGTTTTATCATCTTAGGCTTTAATTATGTTCCTATATTACACTCTTCAATATCAGATCTTAATGGTTCCATCTTAGGTTTCCTTGCAACATCATTAGAATCAAAAAGATCTTCTAAAGGGGCTAATCCCTTAGGTAAAAAGTTGTTCTTAAGGTTTAAAATGTCAGAATCATCATCTTATAACTCTTCAATCTCTACTTTCTCTAAATTATCTATTTCTACTTGTGTAAATTTAGTGGGTTTAGGAAAATCTAAGTTATTTACATCTACATTGTTTATATCAATCTCACTATCTAATGTTTGATCTACTGTACAATCTGTGTCTATATTACAATTCTGAAATTCTCTTTCATTATTCATGAAATGATAAATCTGTTCATCCTGTGAAAATATTTGCCAGTATTTAAGATTATTTGGTATTGTAGGCTTGTGTTTAACTTCTGTTGTATATTTATGATTTAGTTGAAATGACAGATTACATGTACTAGAAAAAGTTGCTAAGCTATGTGCCTGTATGTTCTATTTTCTAGGAATTGCAGCAAAATCACATTCAAGCAATTCCTTAGTCAGATTTAAAACAATATCTCTATATTGGCTTAATCTTGGATTATATACAGAATATTCTCCTATTATCTATTTCACAATTAACTCAGGGTCTCCCATGATTGAAACTCTTTTGGCTCCTCAATTTCTCACAATCTACAGATCTAAAATAAGAGCTTCATATTCAGCCATGTTGTTTGTACATTTGAAATTTAATCTAAAAGCATGACCTTCCACATGATTGTTCTCCATATTATGTATCCAAACTCCTACTCCTAATTTGTTAATTGATCCATCAAAATCTAGGTGCCACATTGATTCATGAAAAATGTTTTCACTATCTGGTGCTTTCTTTTTCTATTTTAGTTCAGTGTTGTTTTTAATGCTAGTTTCAGAATTACATAAAATGAATGAGTCCATATCAGTAGGTGTAGAGTAAATAGGATAGTTTCGAGGTCTTTCTACACTACTAACCATGTACTTCATTAATGTTTCTCTGTAAAATTTCTTGGGTTGACCAAAAACTAATATTGTTGCAGAAGACATATCAAGTTGTAGAGATCTCTGTAGTTTAGCTCCCCATGAGCGAGATAACATCATTCCATATTTGGGAGGGATGTTAGCTACTATACTATCCAGGACTATGATTTTTCTAGGGTATTGAACTAAAGTAGCACACAAATATTTTATCAATCCTAAACATTTCACTTTACTGGAGTCAAATGAGAAGAGATCTTTGTAAGGTCTAGTGATGTCTAGATTCAAGGTTTCCATTATTGCTTTTGGCATCAAATTGTGTGAAGCCCCTAAATCTAGCATTTCATTATGTAAAATCTGAGCATGAACACTTAAGCTAATGTAAAAAGGTGGAACTGCTCTATCTTGGTGTTTTCCATTAACAATAGGACCAAAGATTAGTTCTGGTTAATCATCACTCAAATATACTGAATACTCTCCATCATTCATATTTAAAGGCTCAGTGATATTTGTTTTGTATAGGTCATGTTTTACCAACTCTGTTAAAGGAATTGGTATCTTCAGTTTGGAAATTTCAGCTTGGATATTAAATGGTGCTTGTGATTTTCCTAGTTGAATTATTTCTTCATTTGTAACTGTAGTTTGGGTGGGTTTGTCTTCTTTTTCTACAGTTGGTTTTTCATTTTATGTTTGATTCAGGTGGATATTGGTGGCCACCCGCCTATTCCACTTGGGCCCCCACCATTGTCTCTTTCAGTTTTTCAGTTTCGGCATAACTTACTATTTTTAGCAGTTTTTCGGGTCTTGAACTTCCGAAGCCGTTTTGAGGCCCTAAACGACGTTTTTTGGGCATCGCGCCTCCAACAAATATCATTCCGTTCTAGAATGATATTTGTGGAAAAATTTGTAGTCCTCGAATAGAGATTTCTAATGATGTATCATGTGCGTCAAACGGAGATAGTATGCCAAAGTTACGTCCCTGGGAAGTTGAAACACCAATTTACCCAAACAGGGCCCATAGTTTTGGCGCTTCATCTCCTAGGGTTAGGTTTTTGGGATGTTTAGGGTTCTCCATTGTTTCTCAATAACAAATAGGCCCTCGAGCCTCATTGTAACTCAGTTTAGAGGCCTGTAGTCGCCACATCTCTTCTCAGAGATAGCTACCAGCGCCCTAGCTAGTTTTATTTCCATTCTGTCTGTAAGCAAATTTCAGTTCTTTGATATTAATGAAATGAAGTGTTATTTCCGCTGCATCTCTGTATTTATGTTTATATGTTTATTCTGTTGCGTTCCTGCATAAATCTGGATCAGTGGTATCAGAGCGGTCTGCTTTTTTCTCGATCCTTCTTTGCATGTCCCCAACGAGGTCGGGGTATAAGGAGCTAGGGCTCGATCTGGTGGAACCTTTGCAAGATCAGCCTCGCAAACCTCGACGGACGCCCATGGGGGACGAAAAGAAAGATGAGGGAGCAGGAGATCCTATCAAAATATTGCTCGAGGAGGCCCTCGAAAAACAAAGGAACGCGATGATGGATAAATTTGTTCAAATCCTTCAACGGGTGCCCACCGGCGGCGCATCTGCATCCAGCAGCCACTCTGGAGGTGTGACTCCTTTTAAGGTACAAGTAAATTTTGACATCCCCATATTTGAGGGTCAAATAGACGCAGATGCCGTAGATAGATGGTTGAATCTATTAGAAGGATATTTCTCTGTCCATGACTTTTCAGACTGGGAGAAGATTATTTTTGCACTCCTCAAAGCTACCCCCCATGTTAAGGACTGGTGGGAAACCTACTGTGAGAACAAGGACCAGACAGAACCCTCTCTGTTCTCGGCCGTACCAACTTGGAATTCTTTCCGAGACGTCGTCAAGGAACAGTACTATCCCATGGGGAGCTATGAGGACAAGCACATACAATGGACCACGCTGCGACAAGAAAGGGATCAAGATGTGCACGAGCTGACGAATCTGTTCCATACTCTGCGCACAAAGTTGGGTATCAAAGATTCAGAGAAACATTTGGTGCTAAAGTATCGCAGCTGTCTGCACAGATACATTCAGGAGGAAATGGAGTTCCTCGGCATCTCCTCGCTTGGTACGGCATACCGGTATGCTGCCAAGATTGAGCAGAAATTCAAGCAGAAGAAGCGAGACTTTGGATCTGTGAATCAAAAGCAAGGGAAAGGTGCTTCCAAACCGCAGAACAAAGGACAGAGCCAAGGCATGGCGGCTAAATACAACCCGTCAAAGCCACAAGAAAATAACAAGACCGCAAAGCCAAAGAAGGACACGGGAAAGTGGTGTGAGTTCCATAAGAGCTCCACTCACAACACAAGTGAGTGTCGGGCCAAGCAGTCGCTAGTGGCCGAGATGAGGGCTTCTGAGTCAGATGCATGCTCCGACTCCGAATCAGAACCTGAAAAGGGGAATGAAAAAGGGAAACAGATTATCGATGCGGAGCCCAACGCCACTGTTGCCACTACAAAGGTCCAGAAGGAGGAACCGGAAGATCCAGAGGAGGAGGAACGTCTCTTCCACTCCCAGATGTGGGTAAAGGGCTCCCCTGTACAGTTCATTGTCGACAATGGGAGCCAAAAGAACCTCATTTCAGCAGACGTCGTGAAGCGGTTGGGTTTGCCGACCACAGCTCACCCACATCCATACACCATCGGGTGGCTTCACCAAGGACGAGATCTCCGCGTCAGCCGGCAGTGTCGCCTTCCCTATAGCATCAAGCCCTTCACGGATGAGGTATTATGTGACATTGCTCCTATTGATGTTTCTAATGTATTATTAGGACAACCATACTTGTGGAAGCGTCATGCTGTGTATGAGTCTCGGCCTCGTGCTGTTATTGTTACTTTGGGAAATAAGTTGTACAGGATACCAGAGGTACCACCTCCTGCCGCTATCTCTTTGGTTACTGCAAAACAATGCAGTAAGCTCATTTCCCAAACCAGGAAATTCGTTTTCCTGATGATCCGCGCCCAGGGCAAGAAGAAGACTGTGGCCACGACCTCCAGACAGGGCCCCTCTGCACGACAACAACAAATGGATAAGGTCGTGGAGGAGTACGGGGACATCTTCACCTCACCCACAGGGGTTCCTCTGCACTGCCAGGTCAAGCACCCGATTGATCTGACCCCAGGTGCGTCGCTACCCAATGGACCGATCTATCGACGCTCTGTTCTGGAAAATGATGAAATCAAGAGGCAGATTCAGGAGCTGTTGCAGAAAGGTCACATCATACCAAGTTCATCGCCCTGTGGGAGCCCGATCGTGTTGGTACAGAAGAAGGATGGGACGTGGAGACTCTGTATTGACTATCGGGCGCTGAACAAGATCACCGTCCGGAATAGGTACCCAATCCCACGGATTGATGACCTTCTGGACCAACTCAAAGGTGAAAAATATTTTAGCAAGATTGACCTGAAGTCTAGGTATCACCAGGTACCAATTGAACCCTCTGATGTGTGGAAGACTGCCTTCAAAGCCAAGGAAGGCCTTTTTGAATGGCTAGTCATGCCTTTTGGGTTGACGAATGCTCCCGCAACCTTCATGAGGATGATGGACAACATCTTGCGGCCATTCACCAACTCATTTGTAGTGGTGTACTTGGATGACATTCTGATCTTCAGCAAGACTTGGGAAGAGCACCTTCACCACATCTGACAAGTCCTCCAAACACTGCGGCAACACAAGTTGTGTGCTAATTTGGAGAAGTGCACATTTGGCATGACCCAGGTTCAATATCTGGGATACATTATTGATGAAAGGGAGGTGCATGTGGATCCAGCCAAGATCCAAGTCATTCGGGATTGGCCAGCCCCGACTACTATAACAGAGCTTCGTAGCTTTCTGGGTCTTGCTAATTTCTACCGTAGATTCGTGTTGGGATTCTCTTATATCACTTGGCCCTTGAGTCAAGTCACCAAAGGAGGAGCAAGAGAAAAATTCTTTTGGTCGGAACCTCAACAGAAGGCGTTCAAAGAATTGAAAAATTGCCTCTGTTCTGCCCCAGTGCTCACCTTACCAGACTTGCAGCAGCCATTTGAGATCGAGACAGATGCCTCCGACTATGCTATTGGGGCAGTTCTTACTCAACAGGGACATCCAGTGGCATATCACAGTGAGACATTGTCTGAGACAGTTCGCAAGTATCCCACCTATGACAAAGAAATGTATTCCATTGTGCAAGCCTGTCGACAATGGAAGCATTACATTTTCGGGAAGGAAACAATCATCCACACAGACCACCGGCCCCTGCAGTTCATACAGACACAAGGGAAGTTGCAGAATGATCGCCATCAGAAGTGGTCCACATATCTGCAACAGTTTCATTTGAACATCAAGTACAAGAAGGGTAGCACCAATAATGTTGCAGACTGCCTCAGCCGACCACCGTGGTGCTCACCACCGTGCTCAACTCTAGTGGGCACGAGACTTATGACTGGCCGCTTCTCGATAAGAGTGACCCAGAATTCGGCCACACTTACAAGGCACTCTTGGGGGGTACGCAAGTTCCAAATTTTCACCTCCAAGATGCACTTTTATGTCACATGGGACACCTTTGTGTTCCTTCAAGCGAGCGTGCCAAGATGATATGGGAAGCACACTATAGTCGAGTCGCTGGGCATTTCGGGGTCGAGAAAACAGTAGCAATACTACAAAAGTATTTCTATTGGCCGAACCTTCGAAAGGATGTCGAGAAGCACATCAGATCCTGCACTGCTTGTGCCATTGCCAAACCGACCATCAAGAAGCAAGGCCTATATACTCCACTACCTACCCCTATTCGACCTTGGGAATCCATCTCCATGGATTACATGTCGGGCCTGCCTTCTACTAAGAATGGAAATGACTGTGTTTTCGTGGTCGTTGACAGATTCTCGAAGATGGCCATTATGGCGGCATGTAAGAAGAATATCACAGCAGAAGCCACTGCTAAACTCTTCTTTGAACGAGTGTGGGTGCACTTTGGGATCCCACAATCTATCATATCAGATCTGGATAGCAGGTTCCTCAGCACATTTTGGTCTATCCTCTGGTCAATGTTGGACACAAAGCTCACCAAGTCCACAGCTTTCCATCCCCAAACAGATGGCCAAACAGAGGTCGTCAACAGAATGATTGTACACATTATGTGCATGTACAATTCAAAGCATCCACGCACATGGGATGAGAGCCTCCCCTATGTACAACATAGTTATAACAGGGCTCTCCACAGTTCAATTGGCCATAGCCCCTTTTAGGTGGGCTTGGGATTCCAGCCACTATGTCCCATTGACGTAGCCATGCCATTTGCAGCTGCTCAGGCCGATTCAGCTCATGTCCAGTCTGAAGTTGACAAAGCAAGTAGCTTCATCGAGTGCATTCAACACATCCGCCAACAGGTTCATGATATATTGGACAGAGCCAATGCCAAGTACAAGCAATGCCATGATCAACACCGAGTGCCACACAACTTCCAGGTGGGCGACAAAGTATGGCTACATTTGCAGAAGGAGCGCCTCACTGGACCCCACCGCAAGCTTCGCCCGCTCCGATACGGGCCGTACACCATCACCAAGGCCGTAGGGAACAATGCATTCGAGCTCAGTATTCCACCATTCCTTGGTCTGCACCCAGTCTTCAATGTGGATCGCCTTCGTCCTTACTTCCCACCTCTACTGGACACCTCGGACATTGCAGAACAACTCACACCAACTGAGTTAAATCCAGACTGCATGGAACAGGCCACCACAGATTGCATCATGGACATTCAAATCAAGAACACTCGCCAGCAGAAGATCCAACTATATCGGGTTGTCAAAGCTGGCCAACTCCTGCACCAAGGAAAGTGGTTCACCAGGGACAAAGTTCAGCAGAAATTTCCTCATCTCATGGAGGAACTTAACGCAATGGGGACCATTGCTTCCTAAGGGGGGAGGAATGATCCAGGTGGATATTGGTGGCCACCCACCTATTCCACTTGCCCCCCCACCATTGTCTCTTTCAGTTTTTCAGTTTCGGCATTTCTAACTATTTTTAGCAATTTTTCGGGTCCTGAACTTCCGGAGCCGTTTTGAGGCCCTAAACGACGTTTTTTGGGTATCAAAAGCGCCAGTGAATTTCTTCATAATATTTGTCCTGAAAGCTGTAGTCCTCGGATAGAGCTTTCTAATGATGTATCATGTGCGTCAAACGGAGATAGTATGCCAAAGTTACGTCCCTGGGAATTTGAAACACCAATTTACCCAAACGGGGCCCATAGTTTTGGCGCTTCATCTCCTAGGGTTAGGTTTTTGGATGTTTAGAGTTCTCCATTGTTTCTCAATAATAAATAGGCCCTCGAGCCTCATTGTAACTCGGTTCAGAGGCCTGTAGCCGCCACATCTCTTCTCAGAGATAGCTACCAGCGCCCTAGCTAGTTTTATTTCCATTCTGTCTGTAAGCAAATTTCAGTTCTTTGATATTAATGAAATGAAGTATTATTTCCGCTGCATCTCTTTATTTATGGTTATATGTTCATTATGTTACGTTCCTGCATAAATCCGGATCAATGTTTGTATTTCCACTGTCTTACTACTTTTAATTTTCTTTTCAGGGACAGTTTGAGATGCAGTGGAATTCTTTGCATATTTTGTGGTTCCAACAGTTGTTTTAGCAGTGGCTATTTTAGGATCATCTTATTTTGGATCAGCAATAGATGTTTTTGAGTTTGAAATTGTTGTTTTAGCAGAAATTGTTGTCTTGGATGCAAAAGATTTTTGAGGATCTGCTGATGTTTGGACAAAATCATCTATGATGTCAACAATTTTAGGACTAGGTGAAATTTTGGGACTTGAAATTTTCTAAGTTGAACTAGAGTTTTGCTTGGTTTCCCTAGGGAGAATTTGCAGAAATTTAGTGGCAGGAGCCTCTAATGTTTTCTTTGTTTTTTTTTGGGAAGATTTCTTAATAGAAGGCTCTACATTTTTCTTGCTCCTAAGGTTATATTGCTTATGAACTTCATTAATTGCAAACTCATAACTTTGCTTGTAATCAAAAGATTCACCAGAATCTAATTATAGTTGTTGTAATTCATATAACTCATGTTCTTCTTGTGTAAGAGAAATGGTGTTATCATCATTAATACCCATTATATTAATGGTGTCTTCGTCATGTTCATTTTGATGAAAACTTTCAGCATAGTTCTCTTGGAAAGGTGATCTTATTGTTTGGTCAGGTTCTGATTCTCTAGATTTTCCAGTGTTGGTGTTTTTCCTGAAATTGAGATTTCTAATTTGAGGTCCTTGTTGTTGGTTATCCTACTGTGGCTTCCTTTCCATATTATCTAACCTTTCCATCATTCTCTCTAGTGGTTTTTGCTAATTTATCTATTTTCAAATCTGAAGTGGATGTTTCCTCTTTTATTGTTACTCTCCTTTCATTTCTTAATCTAGCTTTCTTTGCTAATAAGTTTGTCTCTACATTAACAACATTACTTTGCATCTGCTCTAAGGTTTCTGGATTTCTCTCTCTCAGCTGATAAGCTATATCAATAGCAAATCCATCAGGAAATTTGATAAGGACAGATTCTAGAGGAGGTTTATGATTAGCAGGAATTGCATTATAAATATTGTTATATCTAGTACAATAATCTTTAATTGTTTCATTTTGTGCTATTTTTATGCTTTCAAATTCAGATAAGATTTGTAGTGGATTTTTCTTCTTTTCCCATCTATTAAGAAATAATCTATGAAAAACTGCTAAATCATCAATACTACTAGCATTCAAACCTTTAAACCACTTTTTTACCTCACCAGATAAAGTTTGAGCAAAAAGTCTCATTTGGATATCATCATCATCAATTTCATGTAGTTCGAAATAGTTTGTCATCTTATTAACTTGTTGTTTTGAAGTGTAATGAGTGTTTCCATCAAATTGAGGGATTTTACTTTGATAATCCTGGGGCATGTTAAGTAAATTTGCTGGTAGGACTAAAGGAGCATATCTGGCAACCATGGCTTGGATTCTAGCTTGGCTAGGAGGTAAGTTTTAAGTACTTGGTGAAGAACTAGAATTACTTGCTGATGTAGTTAAAGAACTTGTAGATGAGATTGGGATATAAGAAGACGTACTGGAAAATGTGGTTGAGATACTAGAATGTGAAGTTGGGATGCTTGAAGAGGTGCTTGGGAATGAGAATGACGTATTGGAAAATGTAGTAGAAATACTAGGGGATGAACTTGAGGTGGTGTAAGATGGAAATAAAATTCTAGGTTGCAATGGTTGCTTAGGAAAAAATGAATCTGTGGAATGAAGTGTGGTGGAAATAATGGATGAAGTGGTAGTGAATAAGGATGAACCTACAGATTCTAAAAGGCTAGTATCTAAGTGGCCGGTAGAAGGCTTAGGGGTATAGGCTGATAAAGCACTCAATTCAAATGAATGTTGTAAATAGGCCTCATCTATTTCTTTAATCAAAGTTGTACTTATGGCATCAAGTTTATCATATACTTCAAAAATATTTTGTGCAAAATCAACTGAAACCGTTTCTTTCTTAGTTTCAATGAATGAAATAAAATCGGGATCTATTACAGTATTATGTAAGTCACTTTCTGATTTAGTTATAAACAAAGATTGTTCAAAATTTAAATCAAATTCAATGTCTTGTAAACTTTATAGTTGTTTGGGAAGGTAATTTGCTTTGATTAATGAAATCTTATTACCTAAATCTTCTACTCTTTTGTTTTTCTTTCCAATTCTATCAGGATTATCTACTATGACAGCAGATTGTGGATCTGGATTGGACCTAGTATAGTGGACTCTTCTGGAAGCCATAATTACTGTTTTTATGAAAATATACTCACAACTTATTTAAAACAATCATAAGGTGAAAAGATAAATGAAAATATTTCCTTTATCTATTTAAAAATTGAGGATTGGTTAGTTCCCCAGAATGGTCGTCAATATGTTATCACTCCAATAATTCTCAAAAGTTGTGAGATTTTAATTTTAGTTTTATATAATATCAAAGGTAACCACAAACCTACTTTTAAGCCTTAGGATCTAGCCTTCCTAATGCTCATAGAGGGCTCTCTCTATATGATTTAACTTTATTGATTTGTATTTGATTTTAGGCTAGGTATATAGGGAAAATTGGTTTTAGGGTTTTGATTTGATTTGGTGGTGAAATCACTTACTTAGATGGATAGCTATAGATCTATATCCCATTGGGAAAATGGAGTCAATGTGTCAATCAGTCAGATAAGGACCAAGGTCTAAAGGTAAATGTTTAGCGGGAAAGATAGTTGAGTTACTTCAGATCTTCAAGGCTGATGGTGAAAATGGTTTTTATCGGGATAAAAAAGCGATTAAGGGTTCTTAAATCTGGATTCTGAATGAAAATGCATAGGTCAATCGAAATCAAGGAGCAATTAAGGGTTCCCTAATCTAGATATTAGTTGAAAACATATAAATGATAATCAGTCAAAATGGAGTGCTTTTAACAAATTCTAAAATAACAATTCCTGATTTATCATTTAGATTAAGAACAGATTCAAGAATAGATGGAAAACATAAGAAAATTGACAAGATAACAAGTGAAATACTTCACTATAGTGGCCCAACACATGAATCCTGTAATATGATTATTTATTTCCTCTGATCCAATCTGTTGACTTGAAATTGATACAAAAAACCCTTATGTTCATAATAGTATAACTACAGAAATGTTCAACAATTCATCCACACTCAATACTTCTAAATGAGAAGTATTTACACAAAAAATTATACAAAATATCCTAGAATAAACTTAGGAATTATTAATGGAAAATAAATATCTTCATGCAAGAACATAGTGACAGCTTCCTAACTAATGCTAGTTGTCCCTTTTTTATTGAAATAAAATGGCTTGTTGTCTTGATTTTATCACTGTTTTCTCTCTTAGTTTGTTCAATGAATACTACAGTTAGACAATGAGGTGTCCTTCGTGCTGGCAGATTCATCTTTTCTCTAATTTTTTATTTAACTTTCTTCTGATACACTTTCATCCTGATAGGCTTTATTGATACTCTTTTACTACAGAAAATTGTCAATGCTGGTGTAAAAACAATAAACTATGTTTTTTACTTTTATTGCTATGTGCTCACTGTAATCTGATCTTACAGTAGATCAGTCAAATACTCCCAAAACTCAACTTCTGGAAATTTTATCTTCATAAGCCTTCTGACGTTTTCATCAGCTTCAGTATATTTTGAAAATGTTGGTTTGTTCATAAATAAGTGTTTTACTTCATGCTGTAAGTAAAACAAATTTTCAAAATTCTTATATAATACTTTCCCTGTTGGGATTCCTTGTAAAGCTGGTTTATTTACCTACTCTTTGGAAAACTCTCTTATATTTTTGTTATAATCCTCCTGCTTCATTAATTTTTCATTAATCACTAGAGGATTGGGAAGGCCTTTTTGCCTTATAACATCAAATTTGATCATAAACCTTGTAATTGCAATTTCCATGTTCTGGCACTTTTCCTTTAATTGTGTCATCAAATTATTCTTGGATATTACTTTCCTAACTTCTATGATGGTCTCTGTTCTATCAGTAATTCCAATTTCATCCAGTTCTTGTTTATTTTTGGAATTAAGAAATTTGATAATTTCTAGAGCTTCTTTGGGCTTTTTACCTAGCTCTTCTTTTGTCTTCTGTATTGCTTCTCTTGCTGATTTCAATAAATATTTTTGCTCATAGATGACCTGTATGGATGGCCAAGTATCATTGACTGCTTCAATGATATTGGAACATAATCGCTGCTTAACATGTGCCATAGGTTCCTTTAAATTTAATTATTTCTCCAAATTCTTCAGTTGTTCATTCAACCTGTTAGCTTTTTGTTCTTCATTTTTGGCATTTATTTGCGCAAGTTTTTAGCATCTTCAAGATTTTTGATCTGCTCTTTTAACCTGTTTATCTATTTTTTCTCGATAGAAATATCTTGCATTGCCTTTACTAATTTTCTTGCTTCATCTGATTGCTATGCTGTTGTTGTTGAAGATTCAGTGGCAGAAGTTATTGATGAAGTAACTGGAACTGTTGTGGCCATTGGAACATTAGGAGCCAGTGTTTCTGCCAAAGTAGATGGTACAGTTGTTGTAACTATAGGAATCATAGTGGCAGGAACTTCCTATGCTTTGTTGGCTTCTTTCTCTTGGACCAATTTGTCCATTTCAATTTCCATTTCTTTAATCTGGGTTGTTAGCTGTAAAATGAGACTCATCATCTCATCTTTCTTATTAGAATATTGTAAAATCTCCTTGGCCTGGGGATGCTCTATAGGGGGAAGCTTCAATTGTTTCTTAAGTGCAACAATATCAACATTCTTCTTTTTAATCAATTCCTTTGTAGCTTTTATTTTTTGAGGATCATATCCTACTTCAATCACTAGTTCCTCCAAGGATTTGATTCTAGTATCCTTTGCATATGAAGATGCCTTTTCCAGTTTGAGCTGATCTCTTACATTTATCAAATTATTTTGAAGCTTTTGTGCACTCATGGCCTTAGTAGTCATTATGGAATAAATCATCTCTCCTTTCTGCTTATGAAATTCAATTTGATCCAGAGGATGAATATCCTAGACTGGAACTTCAAAATAAATCTTTTTATAATCAAAGGATGAGTTAGGAGCTGGAACTGTGGGCTGAAGAAATGCCATCAGCATATTTTTGTTCTTTTATTCAAAGGCTGAAAGCAACCTGTTCTGAATGCTATAAATCTACTTTAAATATTGAGAATATATTTCATTTTTTATATCTTCATTTTTAGCCTCAATTTCCTTGTATCTCTCCTTGACGCCCATGCCTTTTTCTTCTGCGTTCTTGGATGAAGACACTTCTATACTATGGTGTTTTTGAATTAAATGTATATTAGAAGTGGTTGGTTTTTGTTCCTCTTCAATGATTGTAGGAGGTACAGTGCCTTTTTTTGGAATTTATGCGTCAATGACCTCTACTCTCTCCTTTTCTTTACTGGCAGGATTAATCTTTGGCTTTTTGTTGTATCTTAATTTGAATTTTGTCTCTGTAGTAGTCTCAGTTGTATAATAACCTTCCTCCTTGTTTCTTTTTACACTTCTGTCTTCTTGGGCTGGAGTTTGAAAATTTTGACTAGTATCACTTTGCTTCTCTACCTCTACCAATGTATTCTCTAACCATTCAGATTGGTTTGAGAATTTATCAATATCAGGCTTATTTTCATGTATGTATGGAGTTAATTTGAATTTAGCTCTCATTTTGCTGATAATACCAAGGGGATCATAATACCCAAAAAAACTAGGATTGATCTTGAACTCTTGCAACTGCTTTTCTGCCTCTGGACCTACATCTCTATTATTACAGATGAATGGGCCAACCTAGTTCTTCAACTTGAATTATGTTTTATTCTTTGTGATTAAGAAATTTACAACATCTGAATTTAAAATATGCCTTATATACTCTAGAGAAAATAACCTCATAGGGAGGTATTTTAGAAATTTATAAGGAATAAGGCTTGACCCATAGAATCTGATTTCAGTGTGATTTTGGTACAAGTACCAATCACCTGTCCTGTTTTGCTCATACAATTGCAAAACCTTCTTGATTTCATTGCTAATCATGGGCAACAAACTGTTGTTTAACAAATTGACCAAGGGATGGATGAAAGAATATGTGAACTCTGAATAAGTAAACCCATTTGAATCCTTCCTTATCAAGGAAGTCTAGAATATGACAGATTGTGGATTTCCTTCCACATCAAGCTTTTGAAGGCTTATAGGAAACTTTTAAGATTGAAAATATAAGAACATGTGGAATAAGAATGAAGAATACCTAAATACGCTTTCAGAAGGAAATTTGACTAGTTTCTCATGGATGTTGTCAGCAATATATTGGCCAAAGTTAAAGATAACTGCAAGAGGCTGGCCAGGTGTAAAGGTGGAAAAAAAACCAAGTACTCCAACATCAGCATGTTCATCTGTGAAATATCCAAGGATAAAATATAACATGGAAATAATATGTCTAGTTCTTCCTGAGAATTTTGTAGAGGAGTATGAAGGATTGAGTTTGGAAATTTCCACATAAGATGGCATGAAGGTTTGAAAAAAATGGAATCTCTTGGGAAAATCCAACTCTAAGTAGAACTTTATGAGTGCTTCAATAGATAAAGGAACTTCATTTGGCCCCGACTGTAACTAAAGCATCTGGTTGATAGACTTAGCTATAATGGTAAACAAAACTTCCTTTTCAGGGTTCACAATGGCTCTTTGATCAGAAGAATAACATGATTGTCAGATTCTGATTGCTTCTCAACATTGGTAAGTATGAGGGACAACATATTTAGGAAAATTTGATTCCCAGATGAACACTTTATCAGCCTGATCTAGGGATTTTTCTTAGCTCCAGTAGTGGAGCTCAAGAAGGTTGAACTCTGTAATAGTATCAGTAATTTTGAACTCTACATCTGCTAGGGGAATATGCTCTACATCTACAACAGGGGGTTGTAGAGGGTTGATCACAAGAGTGCTTTTGGATGCCATATATTTGTTTGATTCATCAATTTTCAATACTTTTGACCTTTAAAACAATGATTTAGGCCTGTAAAACACTTCTGTAAGTTTAAACAGTTTGCAGAAGGATTTTAGATATGACAGGGGTTCTATCTTTGTCTGCAAAGGGGGAATTATGATCAATTTAATTCAAACTGTAATTTATGTATCAAAAGAGCAACTTTATGACCATTATAGCCTCAGCAAATGGTATATAGGGTTTTACAGTGCACTTTCTGTGATAAAAAAACTCTTACAACATATTTTTTTATGCAGAAGGATGTCTAAGTATTATAGGAAAGGTTTTGAATCTCAGAGGGCTTTCTCAAGTCTGCAAATGGTTAGAGTTAATCAAAGTTTGTTTTAAAACAGGTTAAGGCTTCAGAATCTATGATTAATGCTCAGGGTTTACATAATAAATGAATTTATGAGGCAATAGGGGTTTCTTTTAGGTATACAGGCTCCTAACTGATTCAATTAACTGTAAAACTCTTTTAGATTGATGAATGAGTCTTTTTCCTTTGAAGAATACTTGGGAAATTTGGAATTTCGTTGTATAGAAGGGTTTCTGGGGTTGGAAAGCTTTCAGAAGATTTTGTTGGTCTTTATAGGTACTTTGATGGCTTCTACAGTGATTGTAACAGTCGAATTTGGTGAATTTTTTTTGTTTTTTAGCTAAAATAGAGTCGACAGCAATCTAACTTGGTCTGGAATGCTCTTCTACGAGAAAAACAGTAACAGAAACGTATGAATATATGCATTCGGTCATTTTTATAAACAATTTCAATGAACAATGAACACATTAAAGGCAAGGTCAATTCAAATAGGAGGGTGGTTTAGGCACAGGGGAGGAAAAACCGTCAGGCAGTTTTTGCATGGTTGAAAGATGGTAAGCGGGATTGGAACGATTGGTGCAATCCAATGGAATTAAGACGCGTGGAGGTGAGAGAAACCCCGAAAGCTTTGTTTATCACAAGCTTTGGGTTTGTTTATCGAATGCGCTGAGAAATTTGCGATGAGTGTTTGTCACCATCGGATCTGGTAGATGGGTAGCGAACGGTCGAAATGATGCGGTAAAGTTGCGGGGGGAAATGGCGTGGGACCCAGGTTTTTAATAAAGCAAGAAGTGAAATATGTATTTAAACATAAATTTTAATACATAGTTTGGATAGGCGGATATTAATGTTTCAATCAAATGAAATATATATAAGTGTAATATTAACATTGGCGGAGTTATTATATAGTGGGAATAGTTTTAACCTATAGGATGAGCAGGAATAATATATCACATGGGAAAATAAAACATAGGTTTAAAATTAAAATATGGGTGGGATATAATAATTTAAAGGAATTAATCTAATATGGGATAAAAGGTGAATATAGGAGTTAATATATAAATTAATGTGTTAGTAATGAAATTAGATGAGGGAGATTAAATACATTAAACCTAGTGTAAAACATGATATATGGATGAATTCCATTGTTGTGGGTGCTGACATAATGTTTTTACACTTAGGATAAAGTATTTTTTGGGTTTTATGGGTATTTTTGAATAAAAGGAGAATTGGTTAAAGAGTTTTACTTTTCTTAAGTATAATGAGTTTTAAACTTAGGAAAAGGGGATTTTTCAAATGAAAATGAATGATAATGGGGAAAAGGAAAAATGAAGGAGAAAAAGGGAAAGGAAGGGGATGAAACATTTTTACAAGGGGATTATTTTTTGAAGGAAGTTAGTGACTGAAATGACCAAATTTCTGCTTATCCATGATTGTAAAAACTACTTTTGCCTACCCAAATGCTACACTAACATTTTTTCTTCATTTACCTGGGTGCATTTGAGCTTGCAAACCCTTATTCATTTTTATTTTAACAACAAACTATCTAATTTTATCCTTATTTCTTCCAAGCGCTTAGATTAAACTGTTGAGCTCCTTATTTATTCTCTACCTAACTATTGATCTGCCAAGATTATATTGTTTGGCAAGATCTGTATTCTCTATCTAACTACATGAAATTTTTGCATGAAAATTCAAGATTAAGCTATTTAACCTTCATGGATTGAGGCATTGTAACAAGCTGTACACAATGTTTATTTTGCAGAAAAAGTAAATAGTAGTGGCATTTGGATTTGCATCACTTTCATGTTTTATTTTTATCTCTTTTTTGTTTGGGGTCCATTTTCTGTTCTTTTTTATATTTTTTCTTTTAAGTCCTTTGATTTTTCTTTTAGGACTTTTACTCTCTTTACATTTTTTATTTTATTTTTCTGGTATGGGAAAACAATTTGCAGAAAGAAAAGTATGTACATATTACAAGACTAATCAAATTCAATTCAAAAATTATGAATCCTATTATTATAGGACCCTAACAATTTCTAAAAATTATTCACTCAAATTATATAATATAAAATTATTTAATATTAAAAAATATAATAAAAAAATTTACAAACCATATAAAATCCTTATGAATTAGCAGATCTAATAAACCAGCGTAGATCCATCTTAACTCTGGATCTATTAAGCACTTGAGAGAGATCAAATTTGTCGAGGTGAAAACCTATTTTTTTAGTGCAAAATTTGAGAAAAGGTTTGCACCTCGACAGATTTGATCTTTCTCGGTCCTTAATAGATATAGATTTAAGATGGATATATATATAGGGAAATAGATAGATGGAAAACCTGTCATAATTCGGTTTTCAAACCAATAGTAGGGACAACCCTTAGTAGTTGCTATTTGGAAATGCAAGTTGACTCGTCATTGTTATTCAAAGAAAACTACGCCACCTAGAATTACCTACTAGCGGTCCTTAAGGGTGAAGGGTTTCACTCCTACTAGATGTATATGGGTCTTATGTTGTTAATATGTTTCCTTACGTCTGAGGAAGACAAGTAGAAGCAATTTTATGGCATATTTCGGGCTTATATAAATAATTTTGAAAGATGGATAAATTTGAATAATATGAATTTAGTCAATTACAAATAGTTTACATTTTGATCAATCTTAATCTCTCTTATTTTTCTTTTTTCATAGTCATGCCTGCTACTCTTTCCATCTTTTCATATCATTGATATGAAAAGGAAGATTGAAATTGTAGACCATTTAGATGTTTAATTCAAGATATCGCAGCAATATTTTGTTTTTTTCATAGTCATGCCTGCTACTCTTTCCATCTTTTCATATCATTGATATGAAAAGGAATATTGAAATTGTAAACCATTCAGATGTTTAATTCGAGATATCACAGTAAACGCCATACCATGTCTCTCTTTCTTCCCAATAAATTCTATGTTTATAAATATAACTAATTATTTAAATAATTTAAATTAAAAATAGTTACTATAAAATTATTATAAAACAAAATCAGGTCAACATAGGGAAATAAGCTATTTTTCATCGTCACGAACTAAATAAAAAACAACATTCAATAAGCATTTTAATTTCAAATAATTGTAGAAAAAATCTTTTGGATTAAAAAGTAGATGAATTAATCACCTTTCTTGATAGTATGACACATGAGCTGATCAATATTTTAACTATATTCAAAACTTATATTTGTTTTAAACATTATACATGCCTTATATAATCAATTAATTAATATTCATTAATTAATTTTATGTGCACTTTAATCTTAACCAAACTCATTTTCTAATGTAAGAAAAATTATCATATAGAGTTTGCATTGGTTGTTTTTCCCAAATTAAAAAATGGGTGTAAACATTCCAATGAACTATCCAATTTTTATGCAGTAAGGGGTCACTATTTGAAAACAACTCTCTTGGCTGCCACTGTGTCCATGATTGAGCCATTGGATCAAATGTTAGACAATTGAAATGTTTTAGGCCATTAGATCAAGTAAATATTTTTATATATGTTTTTTATAATGTTAGTTTTTTTCTTTTTAATATGTTAGATTGAATTTAGGTTTGGGTGAATTTTAAGTTAAAATGTTGTTATTAGAAATTTGTTAGATTTTTAACCTCAATTTTTTTAATAAAATTTAAATTAATAACTTAATAAAACTAGATTAACATAAATTAGTTTAATGAATAAAAAAAGTTTGTAAAATACATAAAATGATAAACTATAAATACATCCTATGGTATTGACCCGTGGTATTCATGTGGAATGTAGTTCCTTTATAGGGCGAACTAAGATTGCCTAAATCAAAATGAGTCTTAACTCTGGATCTAAACTAATTATTTAATAAAAATATTTTTAAATGTTTATAACTATTATTCTTTTAAAATTTTACTTAATAAAATGTATCTAAATTTTCATACATCCAAATATACATAGTTTTTCTTGTTCTGTATTATTTTTGTTACAAATATTTTATTATTCCAGAAAAACATGGTCTTTTTTGTTATATATTATTTATGTTACAATTGTTTTATAATTGAAGAGTATTATTTCTTAATATATAAAAAATTAAATTATTAATAATTTTTTTTTAAATATGTGATCTTTTTTAAATTTTCAAATTATTTTAGAGGACATGATTTATCTTGAGTAGTACTAATTAATGTTCAAAATTCTCATTTCTTAAATAACACTAAATTTACCTTTAAAGGGTTTTAATTTTTTTAATAAAATTTAACTTAATAACTTAATAAAACTAGATTTAACATAAATTAGTTTAATAATTTTTTTTTTTTTTTTTTTTTTGTAAAATGCATAAAATGATAAACTATGGTATTGATCCATGGTATTCATGTGGAATGTAGTTTCTTTATAGGGGGAACTAAGATGGCCTAAATCAATCTTAACTCTGAATCTAAACTAATTATTTAATAAAATTATTTTTAAATGTTTATAACCATTATTCTTTTAAAATTTTACTTAATAAAATGTATCTAAATTTTCATACATCCAAATATACATAGTTTTTCTTGTTCTGTATTATTTTTGTTACAACTATTTTATTATTCCAAAAATACATGGTTTGTTTTGTTATATATTATTTATCAAAATTTTACTTAACAAAATGTATCTAAATTTTCATACATCCAAATATACATAGTTTTTCTTGTTCTGTATTATTTTTGTTACAACTATTTTATTATTCCAAAAAAACATGGGTTTTTTTGTTATATATTATTTATGTTACAATTGTTTTATAATTCATGAGTATTATTTCTTAATATAAAAAAATTAAATTAATAATGAAATTTTTTAAAATATAATCTTTTTTAAATTTCCAAATTATTTCAGAGGACATGATTTATCTTGAGCAACACTGATGAATGTTCATAATTTTCATTTCTTAAATAACACTAAATTTACCTTTAAAGGGTCTCAATTTTTTTAATAAAATTTTAATTAATAACTTAATAAAACTAGATTTAACCTAAATTAGTTTAATGAATAATTTTTTTTGTAAAATATATAAAATGATAAACTATGGTATTGACCCATGGTTTTCATGTGGAATATAATTTCTTTATAGGGGGAACTAAGATGGCTTAAATCAATCTTAACTCTGGATCTAAACTAATTATTTAATAAAATTATTTTTAAATGTTTATAACCATTATTCTTTTAAAATTTTACTTAATAAAATGTATCTAAATTTTCTTCCATCCAAATATACATAGTTTTTCTGTTCTGTATTATTTTTGTTACAACTATTTTATTATTCCAAAAACACATGGTTTGTTTTGTTATATTATTTGTGTTACAACTGTTTTATAATTCATGAGTATTATTTCTTAATATATAAAAAAATTAAGGACATGATTTATCTTCAGCAATAATGATGAATGTTCATAATTCTCAATTCTTAAATAACACTTGTTTTATAGTTCATGAGTATTATTTCTTAATATATAAAAAATTAAGGACATGATTTATCTTGAGCAATAATGATGAATGTTCATAATTCTCATTTCTTAAATAACACTAAATTTACCTTTAAAGGGTCTCAATTTTTTTAATAAAATTTAAATTAATAACTTAATAAAACTAGATTTAACATAAATTAGTCTAATAAATAATTTTTTTTTGTAAAATACATCAAATGATAAACTATGGTATTGACCCATGGTATTCATGCGGAATGTAGTTTCTTTATAAGGGGGGACTAAGATGGCCTAAATCAATCTTAACTATGGATCTAAATTAATTATTTAATACAATTATTTTTAAATGTTTATAACCATTATACTTTTAAAATTTTGCTTAATAAAATGTATCTAAATTTTCATACATCCAAATATACATAGTTTTTTCTTGTTCTGTATTATTTTTGTTACAACTATTTTATTATTCCAAAAATACATGGTTTTTTTTGTTATATATTATTTATGTTACAACTGTTTTATAAGTCATGAGTATTATTTCTTAATATATAAAAAATTAAATTAATAATGAAATTTTTTAAAATATGCATTCTTTTTTAAATTTCCAAATTATTTCAGAGGACATGATTTATCTTGAGCAATAATGTTGAATGTTCATAATTCTCATTTCTTAAATAACACTAAATTTACCTTTAAAGTGGTCTGTAACAATTGTTTGTATCAAAGTCAATGATACATAAGAAAGAAGACATGGTGAAGAGAAGCTTCCAACCTTACAACAAGCCCTAAAAAGGCATAACATTGAATGTATGGAATCTATTTTCCCTGATACACATGAGAAGTGCAATGAAAAATATTGGAATTTGGAAAATGTCACAAAGCTTATCTCATGTTACATTCATTTAGATCTGAAGTATATGGAAGAAAAAAGCAGGACAATGGATACTTATCAAGAATGTATGATTCTTTAGAAGGAAACGACATTGACAAGGCTATGGAGGACCAAATAGCATAATTAAAAACAGAAGAGGACTCTTCAGAAAATGGGTTAATCAAGGATTTTGGAATCCAGATGAGCTACATTATCTCACTGATTCAAGAAAGCACTCAAAAAGAGACAGACAATAGTGATATAGAGACAATTTATTCATAAACAAGAGAAAGCTAGAATTATAACCCAAGATAGAGTTATGGGAAGAGAAACATTCCAATTGTAAGGAGGAGTCAAAGTTACATGAGTAGTAGTTCACTCAAAATAATTCTCCACTGCTTATTATGGAGGAGAAAGTTCCTACTACCTCATCAATTGGAGAAGGCCCACATGAGGAAATCAAAAGATATTGTCGCTTTGCTCTTTTTTGTCTAACTTAGTCTCTTTACCTCTGCCCTTAAATTCAATGACTTAGAAATTACTAGACAAAAGACACTTACCTATTACTATGAGTTGAAAAAAAAGGTATCTCTAAAGGGTCACTTGGGAAGGAATATATTATTTAAAAGATTAGGAAAATAATTTCATTTCAAAACAAAAATGTATTATCACCAAGGAAGGGAGTTATTACATTTAAAATTTGTTCCCATTCTTGTCACTATAAAATTTGATTGTTTCTTTTTATTTGATGGGAAAATAAATGATCTTTAAAAAGCATTAAAGTCTTGAATTATGATCCTTAAAAAAATCGTTAGATTCCCTAATTATGAGTTGATTTTTTCTTCTTACTTTTGGGTCTTCATGATGTTTGTTATTCTGACTGAGGTGAAAATTTCCAAAGAAGTGGAATATTGGTCGTTCAAAGAGGAATTATTAAACTATGATTGTAGATAATTTATTAATATAAATTATCTGAACTGAGATTAATTAATCATCCCCAATGTTTAAAAAGGGCCCAAATGTCTCTTATCCATAAAATTGACTATTAAGATAACTCTATGCTATGTAGATGAAGGTGGATTTACCACACTTAAGCTTCTTAGTAGTCTCTTATGAAGTACAACATGTCATAGTGATAAGTTTCTATTCCATTAAATAATTCTAGCTGTAGAGCAGAGTCAGAGTTCTAGGAGTAGCATCAAAGGAATTCAACATTGTGAATGTGATAGAAGAAAATAATTTCGAAGAAGGTTGAAGTTTGCTTAACTTGGTCATAAAAACCAAGTGCATCCTTCATGCAGAAAAATAAATAAATAAACATGCATAT
This sequence comes from Pinus albicaulis, assembly GCA_034641835.2. Classification (NCBI taxonomy): domain Eukaryota; kingdom Viridiplantae; phylum Streptophyta; class Pinopsida; order Pinales; family Pinaceae; genus Pinus; species Pinus albicaulis. The sequence continues at coordinate 1,198,086,916 of CM076579.1, read as the reverse complement.
TTCGTCATATAGAGGTCTTGAGTACTTTGGCCAAAATGCCTCATCCATTATGAAAAAACACATCTTACATGGAATTAAAACAAAGAAGTTGTTCCACATCAATTACCCAATATGGATATTTTGATTTGAGGTCCAGTAAACATAATTCTCCGCCCCTTATTGGAGGATCAGTTGGAGCTGAGAAATTTCCTACTTATTGGAGGATCAGTTGGAGCTGAGAAATTTCCTACTACCTCTTCTTTCTTATATGCTATTATTTCCTATACCACAACCTTACAGTGTTTCCTTTGCAACATGTGGTGCAATTGCTAGTTTAAAATAATTGTTTATTAAAAAAATTAACTAATCATTTAGTAAAAATATTAACTTTTTTTTTAATGTAGTTCAAGAGACTTATATCCACGGTAAAATTCAAGTAGATTAACTTGAAAGGATCTACCCCTGGCCAAACTAGCAAAGACTAACCCCAAGTAAGTGTGTATAGGAGATTTGACCCAATGACCCTATGACCTCCCAATAGGCAAAGTACTTAAGAACATGAACTCAACCAACTAAGCTATCCCTTAGGGATTTTTACCCTTTTAAATCTTAATTCTATAAAATAAAATCTATATTTATAAATATACATAATTATTTAGATTATTTAAATTTAAAAAACTTTACAATAAAATGCATAAAAAACAATTATAAAAAAAAAACTAAATAAAAGACACCTTTCAATAAGCATTTCAATTTCAAGGAAAAACTTTTAGATTGAAAAACATATCAAGTAATCAAAGTTATCCACCTTTCTGGATATTGTGACACATGAATTGATAAATTTAAAACAATATTCAAAAACTTATATTTGCTTTAAACAGTGTTCTTACCCTACATAATTAATTAATTAATATTCATTGATTATTTTTATACATATCTTAAACTTAACCAAAAACAATTTCTAATGTAAAAATAATTATAAAAAGGTGTGTAACATTCCAATTAACTATCCAATTTTTTAAAATAATTATTTATTAAAAAAAATCACTTTTAAAATTTTAATTTAAAAAAAAAAAAAAAAATATATATATATATATATATATATATATATATATATATATATATATATATATATATATATATATATATATACCGAATTATTTAAATTAGAAAAAATTACTATAAAATGCATTATTAAAAAAAGAGAGAAAAAGCTATAAATCATGTCAAAATAAAGTCAACATAAGAAATTAAGTCACTTTTCATTATCACTTACAACAAAAATTAAATAACAATAAACATTTTAATTTCATATAATCGTAGAATTTTTTTTTAATTAAAATATAAATAAAATAATCAAAATTATAGAACTTTGTGAATATTATGACACTCACTTGATGAATTTTTAAATAATATTCAAAACTTTATATTTACTTTAAACATTGTCATGCTCTATATAAATAATTAATTAATATCCATTGAATAATTTTATGTAAACTTTATTTTTCACCAAGTTCATTTTTTTAATTGTAGCAATAATTATCATCTAGCTCAATACGCATGGACTCTTTTTCTTAAATTAAAAAAGTGTGTGAACATCACAATCAACTATCCGAATTTTTTAAATAATTGTTTATTAAAAAATTTAACTATAATATAAAATAAAATCTATAATTATTTAAATTTAAAAACTTTACTGCATACTGTCATCTTCTGCTTTAACTCGCGACTAAGCTCTTAATCTCATCTTTGTAATGCATTGTAACTATTTAATGTAATTAAAACTCTACCACAAACACATAATAGAATGTCTGTGAAATTCGGTTTTAATATATGTCTTTACAACTTTATACTAATGACTAATACTTTTTTGTGTATTTGTATTAAAAGTTGATTTATGGTTTGGGTTGTGGTGGGCTTGTCTATATTAATATTTATTTTCGTGACAATGTTAAGAGAGCTGACTTATCCATAGAGGTGTGTGGTGTAATATAAAATTATATTTTAATATTTTAATTTATTATTTATGTTGATAGGCATTTTATTGTGGAGTTTTTATTGGTGATACTGTTGATATTCGTAGTCTTCAATTGCTATTAGAGCGAATCTCAACTTGTATAAGATGTTACTTATTTTCTTGTTCAACATTTTCGCATTTTACAGTGGATTTTTTTATTAGTGACACTGTTGAGATTCGTCGTCGTCTTCAATTGCTATTAGAGCAAATCTCATTACTTATTTTCTTGTTCAACATTTTCGCATTTTACAGTGGATTTTTTTATTAGTGACACTGTTGAGATTCGTCGTCCACAACAACTGTCAGAAACAAAATGTCACCTATTTTCTTGTCCAGCGTTTTCCTCCCAAGCGAATAGAGTCTCGGAACCTGCACAGAGAGTCTCAGAGCCTTGTGGTCCAACCGTCCAACATAGAGAGTCAAGGAACCTTGTCGTCCAACGTTTTCGTCCAACACAGAGAGTCTCGAAACATCTAGGAACTCATCTAATATTGTCCAAAAACTACTGCCTAACACAGTGCAAAACTACTACACTCCATGTACGTGCTTGGGAGGATTGCTCAGCCTCAGATTGGGCTTCTCCCTCCACCTCTCCAGAGTTGGCTCTCCCACATCTGCAGCAAGATCAAAATTGTGTTTACTCGTCACCTTGGTTACCTCTTTCCCCTCTGCAACTACCTCTTTCCCCTTTGCAATGGGGTTGGAGGCTTGAGCATTCTCGAACTTCTGGACATAAGCATTTTACCTTCTTCCATTCCTTAGGGCTTATAGGATCTTCCGCAGGGACTGGAGCCAGTTGTTTGGAAAATATACGCCCCATTCCTCATTCACCGCAGCTCACAAGACTTGTTCACAGCTATCCATAGCTCAATTCGAACAACATAATACAGAATCCAATCCACTGTTTCAAACCCTAATCGAAGAAACTAGAGCTTGATTCCCTATTATATACACTAAGAAAATTCACATGAATTTTTCAATGGTATCCCCACTCAATTTTCATAAATTCATCAATAAATGTGATTCACTGCTTCAAACCCTAAACCACCAAGCCTCAAATTCTAGAGCTCGATGCACTGTTCTTTCCACAACGACATCCACAACTCCATTTCTTTTTCCTCCTCCTAGTCCCAATGACATCCATTTCAGAACCTCAGAATTCATGTCGATAGACAAGACTGCTAATCGTTTCTTTTAATAATCTTCTTCCCTTGTTCAAGAAAACACAATACATGAATCAATCCAATAAATTAACTTAATACAATCCATACATAGGGAAAAAAGAGACATGAATCTTACAGAATTTGCAACTAATTCGATTTCAAAGGCAAGTGGAAATTGCAAACCTCCCTGATCATGCGCTTGTCACATGTCTCTCTTCTATTTATGAAGAAGATGGTTATTTTATTTATGGAGAAGAGGTTTGAAAAAAGTAGAAAACTCATTGTCGATTCTTTCTTGTTGTCAATGATAGAATCATTGTCTGTGTGTATAGAGAACAGGGAGTCACGTTTTACAAGGAAAAATAGAATAGAATAATATTGAAGGACGGGGATCCACGATTCAAAACTAAAAACTTAGAACCATAAATATTAGTTACCCCAGGGCCAATTCTAGGCTCCTCCCAACTGTTGTTTGATGCTCGGATTACACTTTCTGGCCAAATGACCAACTGATGTTTTGTCTTTTAATGGCCTTGTTGCATATTGTGTTATACAGACTAAGTTTAATTAAGAAAATATTTTTGGATTTTCTTAGTGTTCACTTGACTGCACTTGCGGGTTAGTATTTATTTATTTATTTATTTTTTATTTTTATTTTTAATAAATATTAATGAATGCATGACAGAATTTTTGGGAGTTTCTCTTCTTCTTTTTTTCTTTTTTTCTTTGTTTTTTTAAATTAATGAAATACCAATGTATATTTTTTTCATATTAATAAGCAAAAGAAATATTTGAAAAAAATATAGCAATAACAATATAAAAAATTATTGTTCTTATTTCCTTTTATATGGCAATGTCTAAAAAAAGTAGACATAAATTCTGAATAACTTTTGTTGTTTTGTAAATTTTGTAACCCAGAGCAATATGCATTTTTCATTTTATCGATATAAATTTTAGTTTGTGTTAAAGAGAGTACTATGTTAGGAATTTGGCTTTTGTGATCCATAAAATGTGTGTAATAATTTTCAGTGAAAATCACATAAAAGAAATTTTTGTCGACCAGTTTCGAACCAGCCAGTGTGATTCATCATCAAGACAAGATGAGAAATATGATCAGGAAACCAATTTAAATAGATCAGAACAGCGACAACTAGCCATTGGAAAAACGGCTAGTTTGACTAGAATAGGCAAAAAATATTTTAATTTTTAATGTTTATAAGAAATTTTCGGAGAAAATCACATAAAAGAATTTTTTGTCGAACCAGCCAGTGTGGTTCATCATCAGGACAAGATGAGATATCTGATCAAGAAACCTAATTAAATAGACCCAGAAAGCTCCAACTAGCTCCAAATAATTTCATTTATATTATCACTTACCAATATATATATATATATATATATAATAACATAAAATAAATCAATTATAATTTAAAAAATAAAAATAAAAATAAAATATAAAATATAAAATAAAATTAATAAATGAATAGATACAATAATACTAAATAAATATATAAATAAATAAATAAATAACGAAATAAAAATAGTAAAAATAAAAATAAAATAAATAAAATAAAACAAAAAAAATAAATAAAAATTAATATTTAAAATAAAAAGATGTGAAGTTAATTATATAAAAATTTGTTTATTTATTTTTATATTTTACTTTTTAGTTATTTATTTATTTTAAATTAATTAATTAATTTATTTATTTATTTTTATTTTTATTTTTTTAATTTTAAAGCTATGAAATAGATTACATAGTAATTTATTTATTTATTTTATTTTTATTTTTAATATTTTTATTTTGTTATTTATTTATGTATTTATGTATTTAGTATTATTGTATCTATTCATTTATTTATTTAATTTTATTTATTTATTTATTTTTATTTTATTTTTTATTTTATTTTTATTTTTATTTTTATTTTTTAAATTATAATTGATTTATTTTATGTTATTTTTTATTTTTTTATTTTTTTGGTAAGTAATAATATAAATGAAATTATTAAACATTAGTATTAAATTAATTTTAACTAATTTTATTTAAATCAAATATAATAAAATTTAATTTAATTTGATAAATTTAATTTAAGATTGATGGTTTTAATTTAATTTATTATTTTAGTCAAACTAGCCGTTAGGTTGGAACGGCTAGTTGGAGCTTTCCGGGTCTATTTAATTAGGTTTCTTGATCAGATCTGGTTTGAAACGTGTCGACAAAAATTTCTTTTATGTGATTTTCTCCGAAAATTTCTTATAAACATTTCATGGATCACAGAAGCAAAATTCCTAATATTGAAACCCTTCTCCGTAAGGCCTTGGCATTTAATTTTTAATTTTAATTCTATTATATTTTTAAAATTTAATTATATTTTTATTATAAATTCTATATAAATAAAAATAAAATAAAAATCAAATATAAAATCAAATCAAATCAAATAAATAAATAAGTAATAATAATAATAATACTCAATTAATCAATTAATTTAAGATTACAGTTATGTAAATGCATTATATATATATATATATATATATATATATATATATATATATAATCGTGAAACTTACCTCTTTAGTAATCTTAAATTAATTGATTAATTGAGTATTATTATTATTATTACTTATTTATTTATTTATTTGATTTGATTTGATTTTATATTTTATTTTTATTTTATTTTTATTTATATAGAATTTATAATAAAAATATAATTAAATTTTAAAAATATAATAGAATTAAAATTAAAAATTAAAGGCCTTACCGAGAAGGGTTTCAATATTAGGAATTTTGCTTCTGTGATCCATGAAATGTTTATAAGAAATTTTCTCCGATATATATATATATATATATATATATATATATATATATATAATAATTTGTTGAACCATATGACATCATTGCTAAAAGTTGTTTCATATATTTATTGTTTTATTTTTTAATAATATACTTAGATTGTTTGGTATATTTTTTACTCAAATTACATAAAAGATCAAGTTGCTAGAGTATAATATATATATATATATATATATATATATATATATATATATATAAAATATTATAAAATAAAAACAAAACAAAAATACTAATCAAAACCAAATTAATAAAATAAAAAGAGCACATCAGGAGAGAGGAATCATTATCAAGAGAAGAAAGAACTACCCTAGGGAGCAAAACTAACTAACAAACTAAGAGTGAAGGGCAGGAATCCAGCATCTGCTAACATTCCACCCATCATCCCTATTAAGATTAACCGGCCTCTTTTCTATTTCCAAGGTTTCCCTCTAAGGTTATTGCAACAATTGACCACTTCCACTTCCCTCTAAGGTTATTGCAACAATTGACCACTTCCACCACCGAAAGTTAAAAGGAAGCCTTGGAAATAGAAAAGAGGCCGGTTAATCTTAATAGGGATAATGGGTGGAATGTTAGCAGATGTTGGATTCCTGCCCTTCACTCTTAGTTAGTTAGTTAGTTTTGCTCCCTCGGGTCGTTCTTTCTTCTCTCGATCATTCCTCTCTCCTGATGTGCTCCTTTTATTTTATTAATTTGGTTTTGATTAGTATTTTTGTTTTGTTTTTATTTTATATATATATATATTATTTATTTTATTTATTTTATATATATATATATATATATATATATATATATATATATATATATATATATATAATCGTGAAACTTATCTCAATCTTAAATTAATTGATTAATTGAGTATTATTATTATTATTATTACTTATTTATTTATTTGATTTGATTTGATTTTATATTTGATTTTTATTTATATATAATTTATAATAAAAATATAATTAAATTTTAAAAATATAATAGAATTAAAATTAAAAATTAAAATATTTTTTGCTTATTCTAGTCAAACTAGCCGTTTTTCCAACGGCTAGTTGTAGTTGTCCTGATCTATTTAAACTAGTTTCCTGATCAGATTTCTCATCTTGTCTTGATGATGAACCACATTGGCTGGTTCGAAAGCGTCCACAAAAATTTCTTTTATGTAATTTTCACCGAAAATTATTACACACAGAGTACTATGTGTTATATTTAGCTTCACATTTAGTTATAGAAACTATTTGTAACTCGTCCTCTGTTCCGTTGAAAACAATGATTTCAACATTCTAAAAAAATTCTTTCTAATAGTCACAAAGTCACAATAATATGTGGTGTAAAAAATTGCATCTGTAGCAAACAATGTAACAATGTTCACGACTTACAATGGAAGGATTTGTGAAGGTTATAAAATAGAAAAATCTGTAACTATAAATACTTTTGAGTTTGGGTTTCGAATTCCAATTCCAGGCAAAGTTAAATTCAAAGATTTAAGCAAACATTGCAACTAAGATCCAAATAAATCGAACAACGAGAGGAGAGAACATAATTTACATACTTGTCACTCGGAACAAAAATGAATTTGAAAGTAGTCTATGAGAAAACTCTCTACTACTCTCAGCGTTTTGTGTTACAATATTATTGCTTTCCTACTCTCGAAATTTTCTTAGCCATATGTGTCTGAGGAATTATTTGCAGCTTTTAGCAATATGACGAGGGAGAAGGAAAAATTATTCGACGTTGTTTCATGGTAACTTTATTTTTATTTTCAAATCTTGATTTTATTCTAAATCCAAGAGAAAAATAAAGATACTTTACTTTGTAAAGTTATCTAATTTTGCAGTGATACTATATTGTAGATTTTATTATACACTTTTATTTACTTGGAAACTCTATTTTATCAAATATTTTAGTCTTTTGATTTTTCATGTTTTTACTTGGGTATCCATTTTTCATGTTTTTCACTTTAGTATTTTGTTTTCTGCAATACTACTTTTGCGTCACTCTAGATCTACATTTCTATCAGCATATTTTTACATTCTTTCGGTGCAAATTTTAGTATTATTATTATTGGAATTGTGATGTAATGAAATTTTATGAGTAAGACTTAAGATTATCATATATTTTTCTATTTTGTATATCTAACCATTTGTGTTTATATTAATATTTGTTTAAATGACGAGACTTATCAATATTTGTTTTGGTAACCAGACTTATTGATAGAATTGTGGTATAATATAAAATTATAATTTAATATTTTAACAAGACATAGGATGATACAAAGTTACATAGAATTGTGGTGTAATGAAACTTTATGAGCAAGACATACGATGATACAAAGTTACATATATTTTTATACTTTGAGGGTCTAACAACATTGCTGGTCTCAAAACTGTTGATTTTTTTGTGAATCACAACTCCAATTCTAAAATTATAATTCAATAAAGGTTTTAAATTACTCAATACACAAATAGGTTTATAGTATTTTTTTTACCTGAAACACACAACAATACATAAATAGGTTACTAGTTTTGAAACACGCACTACACGTTTTGTTATCAAACTTGTCCCTCCACAGCCTATCTCCAAACCTGTTTCTTATTTTTGAATACAAGTAAAATTTGTTGAAATTGTGTGTTTTTAAATAGGTTAAGTTAAAGAAGAATGTCATGAGAAAAACCATAGATTGTCAAAACCGTCGGAAAAATCATGGGAAAAGAAGTTCGAAAAAGGTTGACAATATTCTATTGCATGTGATTATTACCAAAAAAGTTCTAGATATTTAAGATGAATCACAAAAACCAAAATTATAAAAAAATTATAGTTATAATTAAGTTATAATTATTAAATATTATACATTAATCAAATACTATAGAAAAACGATGAGTTGCCAAAACCAAATCAACTAATTTAATTTATTTAATTTTTTTGGTAAAAAAATATTAATTAATAATTGTAATTATAAGTATAGTTATTTTATTTATTTTTTATATTTTTTTAGTTTAATAAAGTCAATGTTTACAAAATAACAAAGCAATATCTTTTATATATGAGATATATTTTTAGTATTTAAATGATATAAGAAATTTTTTGGTGAAAATTACGTCTAAAAAAATTTTTGCAGATACCTTTCGAACCAGCTAGTGTGGTTCATCATGAGGACAAGATGAGAAATCTGATCAAGAAACCTAATTAAATAGACAAGGAAAGTTCCAACTAGCCATTATAAAATAACCAACTAGTTTGACTAAAATAATAACTTAAATTAAATTTCATTTTATTATATTATATTTCAATTTAATTTTATTATATTTTAATTTTAATTTTAATTTAAATATAATTTAATATTAATGTTTTAATTTAAATCTAATTTAATATTAATGTTTTTTAATAAATTTAATTTTAATATTTTTAATATAATTTTATATTTTTATTATAGTTCAAAGTATTATTAAAATAATAAAAATATAAAATTATATTCAAAATATTAATATTAAATTTATTAAAAAACATTAATATTAAATTGGATTTAAATTAAAACATTAATATTAAATTATATTAAAATTAAAATATAAAAAAAATTAAATTGAAATATAATATAATATGATGAAATTTAATTTAATTTATTATTCTAGCTAAGCTAGAGTTATTTCACAATGGCTAGTTGGAGCTTTCTTTCAGGTTTTTTGATCAGATTTCTCATCTCTGAGGATGAACCACACTAACAAGGCAAAAAATTTCTTACATGTGATTTTCACCAAAACATTTTTTACACAATTTATGGATCAGAAAAGCCAAATTCCTAATATTTATATAACCTCAAAACAAACTTTAGACCAAACCAAAAAAAAACAACAGTGATGTATGCTCTTTCTTAAAAACTCGTGCATACCTACCCATTTTCTTCATTGTGGTGTGCACACCGAACACATGCTTGGGGAATCTAGTTCCCATTCTCTACAACGGATTCGTATTATGATCTGGCAAGAGACTCTGTTTTGTTGCTTTTAGCAGGCATAAATTATATCGTCTTCACCTTCAGTGGGTTTGGTTTTTAGTTGTAGATTCGTATTATGATCTGGCAAGAGACTCTGTTTTGTTGCTTTTAGCAGGCATAAATTATATCGTCTTCACCTTCAGTGGGTTTGGTTTTTATCAATTAAATTGTTTAGAGGCTAGAGTATTTACAATCAATTTGATTTTTAATGTAAGGAATGTTTAATGAATTATTTAAAAAATCATGATAGTTTAGTTAATTATTAATTATTTTTTATAGAAATAAGTATAAATGATTTATTTAATATAGTTGAATCTTAAAAGTTAATTTTTTAGTCCACTATAATCCCAAATTATTAGTTAAATATATTTAACGGTGATATAATCTAAGCAAATATTATTCATTTCAAGTCTCATTTTCATTTGTTAAAAAAAAAAAAAAAAAAAAAGTTGTTTGCGAATTGCCCAGGCGACATTCAACTTTTTCTTTTAGATTGCAGAAACTTGGCCACGACCAGACAGATTGCGGCCACACACCCTGAGCATGAGGCCTTTTATCAGCGCGTCCTCCAACTCAACAAGTCTTGTGATTCTATATACGGGTGCCGGAAGCAAAAGATGGTTAAGGTTATTCTTCGTAAACTGTCCAACAATATTATCTTGTAAGTCTGAGATAGTTAAAGGTGTTCTTCCTAATATTTTGAAAGTTTTATACTGTGAAACTGATGGTTTAATCACTTCTGAATTCTTTAATTTTAATTTTGGAAATCTGCTTATTAACCTTGTCTGGAGTGGCAGACCAATCCTTATCATGTTTTCTTATGGCCAAAGTTCATTGTTATTTTGCGAAAAGATTTCCTTCACAAATTGTTTTTCCAATTTACGAGGAATTAAACATTTATTATTATTTTTTGAAAATATTTCCTTTAAGAATCGAATATTGCTGCAATTAAACATTTGATAAATTCTATTTGTTTTCATGCTGGACTGGCTTATGCAAATTCAGAATTTCTCCTAAACACTTATTGGGAAGCCTACATCAAATTTGAAACAAAATATTTTAGAATTGAATATATATATATAGTCTCATTACAACAAAAGCCTCTCGGACAAGCTGAAAATCATTGACTAGCAATATAACTATCTGGAGCCAAAAACGTTTTAATTACTAAATTCTGATATGCAAATTCTACTACTAAATATCTTCAAAGTTGTCCATAACAACAAATAACATAAAAATCTAAGAGACCATCAATCCATGATCAATCCAACTATAATGTTTTCCACTGCTTCAGAAGGGAAGCTCAACGAAGTGACGAAGACCATTATATCATGAAACACCCAGAACTGCTAGAAATCCATTGACAAAAGATTTAAAGCTAATTTTTCCTAGCATAAAACACGTTCACGTTTGGATAGCAGGTTAGCCACCATATTCTGCTCTTTGTAGATGTGGGTTAATTTGATGAACTTGAAGGACTCTGCCACAACTCTAATGTGTTGCATCCAGTGGTATAGTGAGGGTGGCCCAAAAGATGAATGCCCCTGGGCTCACTCAATAATCGTTTTAGAATCACAAATAACCACTAGCTCTTCTAAATCCAACCAACTAGCACACCTCAACACACCCCAAAGAGAAAGTAGGTATGCTCTGTTATTAGATCCTTCACCCCTGAACCAAAAAATTTGAGAGGTTTTCTGAGCTTCAGGAAAATATACGCCCCACACTCGCATGCCCCATTAGATGAAGCCTCATCAAAATATCTCACCGGCATAGCTGGCCCGATTTCGTTGTAGTAACAAATTCTCCATGGTGACTTCGAATTCCAAGGCCCGATCTCCTAAAAATACACCAAAATATTCAGACTTGAATTTCTCACTGCAGGGCCAATCTGATCGAAAAATTTGGCATCCCTACTCCATATTCCCCAACAGATGTTGAATGGAAGTGCCTTGTATTCTTTCTGACCCTCAACTTACTGGGAAAATCACTTGTCAATTGATTATATGTCCACTTCGGCATGAATATTGAGCAACAATAGAACCAGAATCCACAAATGGGAAAGAAAGAAAAAGATGCACCACCTCTTCATTCACCCCATCGCACAGAGTACAAATACCAACGCCCTAAAATCCCCTTCTTGTGAGGTTTTCCCATGTAAGGATCCGATTGTTAAGCATTAGCCACATGAAACACTTCAATTTCAATGGAACCTCCCACCACCATGCTTTTCACATTCAACAGTCACTGAAAGGTAATTTTCACCCCTAAGTAATGTGGGAATGCATTTCCATGATCAAGATTTCCCCGGCTCTCTCACAACCACCCCATGTTAACGTGTCCTCCTTATGGGTCAAACAATTCCTACATGGTTGATCCAATATCTATACCTATCCCACTATATTGCATGATCCTCCGGCATGCCAAGATCCCTAACGCTTGGCCAAATTAAAGAAGTATGAAAGGAAATCTTGTAACTGCATAATTGATTAATAAATTGTATTCCTGATTATTTGAGGAAGTGAATAATAGGAACAAAGAGAAAATGGACGCCTTCCATACCTTTTATTGCATCAAGACTGATTTCAATCTTGTACCCCATCTCGGCCTCCCAGCGCAAGTCATTGTTTGGCCTGCATCAGACTTCTCCAGATGTAAGATGCCTCTTTTTTAACTAGTGCGCCTTCGTTAATTCATGCATCGAGTTGTTTGTTGAGGTACTTTTCTCTGATTACTTGTTGCCATAACCCTTTTCCTTTGAATGTTCTATGTGGATTTTTTACAAGCAGCTAGATTAAATATTTCAGTATATCTAATACCAAATCCACCATCAATCTCACTCTGTGAAATCACATCAAGGTGGACCAAATGGAATTTCTTTGTCTTACCTGATCCTGCCCAAAGAAACTTAGCAAGAATCAAATATATTCTTTTAATGACTTCTTTCTATAATGTAAATAAGTGCATCCAGTAAATTGAGAGACCCTATATCATTGCTTTGATCATGACTATCCTACCTCCCATAGTCAGCCACTTGTGTTCCCAAGGAGATGTGCTTTTCTTAAATTTTGTGATAAGCCATTATCGTGTTA